>LPNX011123490.1:168452-373321 GCA_001517045.1 Pseudotsuga menziesii | reverse complement strand
GTGTGAGCTCAGCTGCTTCTATCCCAGGCTTCAAGCAACCTTTTTGATCTAACACTTTCATTGCAGGACCTACAGAGATCTTCTTCTTCAAAATACAAAGATAAAGCTGGGAGTCTAATTCTCTTTCTTGGGTTCCATCCATAAATTTAAATACTTTCTTGGTTACCGAACTTCCTTCCTCTAGTTCTCCCTTTGCTCCTTGACTTCTTTTGTTTCCTTGCTTGCTAGCCCCTTTCCTCCTTAACTTGTTTTCCTTTTCTCACTTTTTCTTCATCGCTGCCCCATTTTTTTTCTCTTTTACCATCATTTTTCTTCATTTTGGATAGCCCTGGTGTGCCCTAGTCTTCCTTCCCTTTTTGCCTCTTTTTGCCCTAGTTTTTGGGCCTTCTTCAACCTTGTTATTGGCCTTTTCTTCCACTTTTTGTTCGCTGCCCTATTTTGTATTTTTTATGACAGCCATTTTTTTTCTCTTTCGCTGCCCCGTTTTCTTCAATTTTTGTCCTCTTTTAGCTTCATAGTTGGCTGCCCTATCCCTCCCTTTCTTTGGTTTTGACCTTCTCTTTGTCTTCTTGCCTTCTTTTCCTCATCTTCTTTTATTTCAGCCCTCTTTTGCTTTGCTCTTTTGGCTCTCATTCAAACTTCTTCTCTTTTCCCTTTTCACAAGTTTCAGAAAGATCCTCAAGTAAAAGTAAAAGCACTCTCCTTTCTTTTTTTATGCAAATTTTAATGATAGTAAAGTTGTATGCTTTTATTTGAAAAGCCCTTTCAAGGATTAAATTCCTAAAGGCAATTTGTAATAATTTCAATAAAGTACTTTTGTTTGAGTGGGGTTTTTAAGTCTCCACTTTCATCCTCCCCTATTTGGGGAGGCTTGTGTTGTGTTTACTTGTGTATGCTTAGGTTAGATTTGCTTGTCTTCATCATTATTTGCATATTATTTCTTAGAATAATTGTTAATCCATCACATCTAATTCATTAATTAAGTTGATTATTCTATTTTAAATTGTTTATCTTTCTAAGTAAATCAACTGCTTAAATCTCTTGAATCACACCATAAGGTGGATCAAGAGTATTTTCTGTCGGAGAGTTTAATAACTCATCTTAGGTTCTTGTTCACATTTGTTTAATCAATTAACTCTTAAGTAAGAGTCTTGAACTTGCAGAAACACAAGTCAAGAGCACTCTCTATCGGGGAGCATCTTAGTATTTGCATCATCCTTACATTAGTCTCATCTAGATTAGATAAGACTCTTGAACCTTCATCATAAGACAAGGTCAAGAGTGCTCTCTGTCGGAGAGTTTAATCAATTAACTTAATAAAACTTTCCAACACACACTCCCTTTAATTAATTAACTCCGTTGATCATCCTTCACCTAGTATGCTCTGCCGGCTTTCGAGTTGTTCTCATACTCAGAACGATGAACGGACTTGTTAAGTTCGCACAAGAAGAACATAATTAAAACTTTTTACCCCATAACCAACGCACCGGCGTTGACTTGATTAAATACTTAGGCAAGTGGGCAAATTCCAAGCGTGGGCGTCGGGCAACCCAATCTGGGCACAGTCGGTTAAGTTATTGAACACCTAGCTGTGATCCCAGACAAGTCCGTCACGTCTTCGAACAGAGCCACTGAAGGTATTTTCGGTTAGGATTTCCAGACACCTTAAGCAAAATCACCATTAAAATCTTTTAAAATATTCAAAGAGCACTTGCACAACCTAATATTCAATAGTTTTATTTCAAGACTTGCTTTTAATTTCTTTACGCATTTTCAACATTTTCACTCCATAAGGCATTGGTCTGTTTTAATCCGCATAACTGTTATATTGGGATCAATTGTCTGTGGCCTCTTTAATTTCTATCTGTGAATGCACATTTAAGAAGTCTTGAACTATTTCTTATCATTTAATCTCTTGTTAGCAACGTGGATTGCTTTTGATTAATTGTCATTCTCATAATAAACAAACACTTCTAATCATAACAACTCATAAATAACACCCATCCGGATCCGCAACTAAGTGAAAACACTTTAACAACTTAAGAGCCATAGAAAACTCTTTTGTAGGGACTACCCTTCTTGGCTTCGTTAAGAGTTAGCCTAAACGGAGGAGCTAAGAGTAGGTGACAGTACCTAGCTCTGTGCTTGCCCCCAAGGTCACACCTCTCCCACTTTCCTAAGTGAGGAGACAGCTTTCGAAAGATTTTTGCTGCTTGTGTGCAATCGGTGGACAACACAAGGCGTTCTCCTCCATGTGTATTTATTGACCTTACTCTTCCCAAATAACCAAAACGCCCAAGAAACAAAGTGGGACATTCTCAAACGGTTGGTCAAAATGTAGTGAGGGTTTTAACGCAACAAATTTGCAACTACCATAACTCTCTTAATATTTGTTAGAGTTTGTATTATGACCAAAATTTTGAAATCCCATAGTCATTCTTTATCTATTGGCATTGATTTGACAACAATCAGGGTACTCTACCAAAAGCCTATTGGTCTCATAGATAAGTCTGCAAGCAATAGTCCATTAGTTGTTATAACAAATTCTGAAACATAGGGTAACTTCAACATTTTTTCCAATAAGATGTGGGAGACTCCTCAAATCATGCTAACCAGTTACACATAAATGGATTTACATAGATATAAGTGTAAAGTGAGCAATTTTTGTAAAACAACTCCCTAAAATAACGATCCGTTCAAAAATGGGGCATGAAACATCATTCTATGCTTTGTGACCAAATCAAACTCTTCACCAAGTTTTCCAAGCCTCAAGGTATAGATCCATGTGCAAAACCATCAGTTTCCTCAAACCGAGAGCCATAAGTGGGGCAACCTAGGAGAGTGTGCAGGAAGGGGATGTTTTCTTAATAAAAGAATCAAAACTAATTGGCATAAGGAGAAACCATGTTCCAAAACCATGGGTAGAAGAGGAGGGCAACCTCGAAGACTATGAAAGGTAGTTAGGTCTCCTCAATAAATGTGCCACAAAACCATGGTAGAGGGAGCACTCCATTATTTTATTTTTTAAGGAATTACCCACCTCGACATGCTCAAAATAGTAAAGAAGGTTGGCACTCTAGAAAATTATTTCAACACATGAGAACTTGACCAAATTCAACTATCCATGTCCATCAAAAGAGGATGCCCTAAGAGAGTGTGCCAAAGTGGGAGGCCTTTAATGAATCCCCCAAAACTCCATGGAATAGCTCACATAATCAAATAATAATTCATAAAACTTAGGGAAACCATATAATTATTCCAAGCCACCAATGCACAACATCAATGAGCAACTAATAATGCATATTACTTAGAAAATCCCTAAGTTGATGAGTTTTCCTTCCATGAATGTGCTAGGGGTTAATAAAAAGTGCATTATAGTAATCAAAATCCATGAAGGCACCCAACACTCTACCAAACTCTACAAGGGCAAGATGTAAGCATCCAAAATGTGAGATGATGATGCCAACGAAAAATAATAATCCATGAACAACTTGCATCCAAGACCACAAAAGTATGACTCCTAAGCCACCATCTACCAAACACAACCTACATGGGCAAGGTCTTCATCCTAGAAGAATCCTCATACAATTTGAGTAACAACTAACAACCAACTCCATATGGAGACATGCACTCTTCTTGGGAGTGTATGAGAACCTTAAATCTCTGGCATAGACTTTCTATATCTTGTCATAAGAAGGAGATTAGGCACATGGCAAGATAGGTCAAGACTCACCCCATAACCCCACATACAGTCCATTTTTACAATGTTCTTGTCCAAATGACAAAACCTTCAAAATTTGGCTTTATAAAGAAGGCATAAGCCAAAATGCCAAAGGGAACATGGAAATAAGCAAGTACTTTTACTCTATTATGAAGTATAAAAGCTCAATTATATTTGACTTTCCAATATTGGATAAGGATATATATGTGTCTGTGTGTATGTGTGTGTGTGTGGGCGTGTTGATGGGAGCAAGGAATGTTTATATGTTCATGCAACCAATGATCCAAAGCAAAGGAAGATGCAACTGAGCTCAACCTTTTGCTTGGGAATGGTAATCTCCACACTTATCGAACTTGCAATAAAATAGATTAGATCTGGCACACCCCAGAGTGAATTCTGAGTAACTTTTGCTCTCCTTTGTTATCTAGCTTGTTGGTGCACCTAATAATCAATACTTAATCTTTGAACTTGGATTCTTATCTTTATAAAACCTTAATGTGTTGAATGATATCAAAACATGTGTGATTTACAAGCTTAAGTTATATCTTTGAAATACATGTTATTTTTTATGAGCTCATGAGTTGAATGTTAACTTTGAATACACTTGAAATTGTCTCTTACCTCTAAAGATCTGTGATCATAATCTCTTTAAAGTTTAAACTAGTAGGTCTTGCTAAGAGTCATCATTAACTCATCCTTACCTCACCATCATAAATCAACTTGACTAGTACTTGAGAAAGCTAGGCTATTGTGTTGTGTTTCCGTTGGCATTGCATGTGGAAACCCCTAGATAGTACCCTAGAAAGTCTAGTTTGGGATACCACCCGTGGTTAGTATTGATTTCCTCTACGAGATTTAGGAAATTTAAAGATGGGATTTTCGTTGGTAGTAACACATTGGAGAAAAATCCTGAGGTTTTGCTAGTTTATGCAGCTGATTTTCCTTGCATCAAGTAGGCTGCTAAATTTTGCAACAATAGTTCCCTTGGCACACTTTCGAGATGCTGGTGAACCATTCTATTTATGTTTATTATTTTCTATTTTTTGATGGTATTTGAATATATATGACATGTTTGTAATTTTCTACTCCACCATTGATCTGTTCAGCTGATCCAAAGACATTTTCTTTCTCCAAAATCTCATATTGCAGATGATATTGTCTTGATATATTGCTGGATAGAATTTTGATAAGCATGTTTTTTTTGGAATGTTTACATTTGTTGGCATTTGTTATCTCATGGTTGTTTCCTTGGCACACTTTTGAGATTTTGGTGAATCATTCTATTTCTATTTGTTATTTTTTAATAGTTTATGGTAAAGCTTAAGGAACTCCCTTGACTGTATGCAACATGTTTGTAATTTTCTAGTCCACCATTGATCCATTTAGCTGATCCAAAGGCATTTCCTTTTCCAAAATCTCATAATGCAGATGATATTTAGTCTTGATATATTGCTGTATAGAATTTGATGAGCATGTTTGTTTGGAAATTTTACATCTTTTGGCATTTTGAGAAAATATGTATGCTTCTTATGAAGGTCATATATGATATTGCTTTAAATCCTTTACCTTCACCTGTGTTTTGTTAGAAAATCAAAAGTGGTAAAATTTTAATGATAAAATGCCTTCCAAAGTCAAACACTTAGAACCTGCATTTTTCTGCTGGAGAAAATTCCAGGTTATCACCTTTGAACCAAGGAGTTTTTAGACTTTGTAGATTTGCCATGTATTTCTTGAAACCACATAGTGCAGGAGTTTTATTGAATTAACTGAAAAGTTGAAAACAGAATACACATTTTTCTAGAAATCACAAGTCATTAGATTTGCAGGCATAAAATGTTAGCAATTTCTCATGTTGCAGATGGCTTACACTAAGGAAAATGTTGTAGAGGGTAAGCGGGCTGCAAAGGCAGAATTACAACGCAGGCTGGGTTTGAAGCAGGATGATCGACCTCTAGTAGGAATTATTACCCGGTTGACTGCACAAAAGGGTGTCCATTTGATCAAGCATGCCATTTGGCGTACAATTGATCGCGGTGGTCAGGTAATCCATATCTTATAGGTTCTATGTTTTCTATTGTAAATTAATAACCAAACAAAATCACTTAGTTTGGGAATAAAGTGAGGACATAAGCAAGGCTAGAGCAATATGCAAACTAATGATTATATCCAACTGCATTGTACCCACTATTTTTCATTTTCTTATTCCAAGATATTTAGAAAATATGTGATTCTTAAAGAAATTGTGATGCAGATAGTTTTGCTTGGCTCAGCTCCAGATCCACGCATACAAAATGACTTCAATAATTTAGCGAATCAGCTACACAATACGAAGGGTGACATGGCAAGACTTTGCTTGACATACAATGAACCTCTTTCACATTTGGTAAGAATTTTGTACATTATGCTACAAGCCATATAGAAAATAGTAATGTTTTTCCCTTATTTTCTTCAATTTGATGGGTACAATAACATTTGTATAATGTGAATTTGCAAAGATAGAGCAGCGCATCTTATCTTCAATTCATGGTAGATATATGCAGGTGCAGATTTCATCATTGTTCCATCCATATTTGAACCATGTGGATTAACCCAGTTGACAGCAATGCGCTATGGAGCTATTCCAGTTGTTCGTAAAACTGGAGGTGAGTTATGGTAGTAAAAGTTTAGTTTTATACATTATACTATTCTTGAATATAGATTATCTGATTGCAAACTTGAGAAATTGACAAAGCCTAGATAAAACAATTGAAGGTAGTTGTTTTACTGTATTATAAAGTTCTCACCATGAATGGCTGAGAACACATAAAAGACAAAAGTGATCGATCATGATATGTGAATCCCTATTAGGCTATGAATGAAAGTGTCATATGCAAGTCAAAAGTACCATGTAAACAAAGAGTATCCAATGTATATGTTGCACAAAAGGTGTCAAATACCCCTTGTTTCTTTTGTTTTGTTGCATGCTTCAGGAATCAGGAGTATTCTGCATAGAAGGACAACAACCTATATGAAGGGTACAGCATTCGAGTTTAGTAGGGTGTTTTGGAAGTAGAAACCAATGACCTAACCTAGGAGGTCAACCACTTTCTAAAGATAAATCATGGCCTATATCTCTTCCTTGTAAGTGCAATGACTTGGCCATAAAAGGGAGGATCTACACATTAGACTACTATTGCCCCTTGTTATCACACAAACTAGCATCTTAAGATTAAAGTCTGAACATTAATGATAACTTATCGATAAATAAAAGGGAGGCCAATGTCACCACACATAACCCTCTTCTGCTCTGCTCTTCTCAAACTCAATGGAGGAGTCCCTAGGATAAGATTTCTAAAGCTTTGCAATTAGGCTCAAGGTGAAATGAAGAGGCAACTTTAGCAAAATGGTTTATGGTAGTTAATTTTAAAAAATGATGAATGGATCGGAGACTAGAGAATTATCCAATGAACAAAGGGGTCGACAAAGGTAAATATGAAGGATATAATGAATAATTAGGAGGATTAGGCTATTAGAGCACTTGCCCTAATCACTTCTAATGGCTTTACCTATATAAAAAATCTTGCAAAGGGAAAGTACTAGAGCAAATAATTTCAAGCAATTTGTTTGGATAATTATTAGGAAGTGCAAGAGAGCATATAATCAAGAGATGAAAGACACATTACACCATTCACTTCCAATCAACAACTATCACATAGAAGAAGAAAAATCTTCTTCCTTTTGCCTGAAACCACTATCAATTGAACATTTCATCTATAAGTAAAAGTAAAACTTGACGAGTGTTGAGATTTGTATCTTGGGATGTCCTTCATGTGCCGATGCCTAGCATAAAGGTACATTGACAGTATTGGCAGTGATGTAGTGTGTAAGAAACACTCTACCAGTTGTCATGGATCCAATGGTGGAAAAATGTAGAGGTTTGTGAGACTTTTGCCAATTGCATGTAGGATTTGCATGCATGCATTTTTTAATGCGGAAGTATAATTTGCATGATGCATGTGCATATGCATATGCATGAAAAGTGAATTAAGGTTTTGGAACCCTAAAAGTCACTGAAAGCTTACAAAAGAAAGCAGAGGGAAAAGTTCATAACACACATGTGAGATACAAGTGCAGAGCGAGAGGTTACTGAGGCTGAGCAAATCAGTGCATGAGGAAGGGCACATCTCTGAGATAGAGAGGGGGCGCATTCTAGGTTGAGTGAGGGCACTTCCTTCTGAGATTGAGGAGGGCACATCATTCCAGTAGTGTGAGAGATCTTCACACTAGACTACTTTAGAGATTCAGTAGTCACTGAGAGGGGTGAACCATTGAGATAGTGAGGGTGCACTTTTCCAGATAGAGGCACACGTGTGAGAGACAGAGTGCACTTCTTGAAGCCAGGAGGGTTGAGAGAAGCAAAGGAGTCTTAAGTCTGTGATTGTAGAGGGCATAGTTAGATCTCATCAGGGATTGATTGAGACGCAGAGAGGGGCACACTTCTGAGGATAGGAGGGCACACTTTAGAGATTGAGGACGTGGTTCTTCATCAATTGAGTAGAGCGGAGAAGAGGGGCATAGATGTAGCTCTTGTTTAGAGTGAGATGCAGTTACTTCTTCTAGAGATTGGAAAAGACAATTGATCAAAGATTTAGAGCAGAGTATAGCAGAGGGTGTTGATTTTTACAGGTTAGATGAGTGTTAATACAAGTACTAAAATTCAATACATGAACATATAAAGAACTGAGGTAAAATTCAAATTGTAATAAAACGTAACAACATAACTTTCATTTCTTTCAACTTAACGCTCTGCTGGTCACTGCGTTAAAGTTGATCATTGAAATGTTTCATCAACTGTCATGTACAGAAAAATAATAAATAACACGTGCAGTAAACTAAATCTCAAGTAAACTACAGAAGATAAAGAATCTTAACCATTGTTGGATCCGCCTTATATTCAGTTAGTTCTGAGTTTGATCTTGTCATTGAAAGGACAAGTCAAACTAGTTGAACCATATATGTACCTTGAGAGAGAGAGGGAGTAAACAGACCTTAGTTTCTTCAATCAATTTAGCAGTGCAGTCAAGGAGAATCACACAGATGCACTCAGAGTGAAAGATGTGTAGTCAAGCACTCTACCAACAGATTCACGATGAACAAATTCCTGAAACTAGTTAGGGTGGATCAAACAGAAAAACTCAGCCTGTGCAGAGAATAGATCGCAGTAAATCCCATGCAAAATAACACAGAGGTAAAACCTGTGACAGATACACAATCGTGAAGGTAGACCCGTGGCAGAGGGAAAATCAAGATGCTGAGACAAAAACTCGAGACGTGAAGACCAAGCATGAGCAAGGATGCTGTGAAGTGAAACCGTGGAGAAAGCAGTCAGCAGAGGAATACTCAGGCATCCGCAGGCATCCCTAGATCAATCACAGGCAATCAACAAAAGGATGCAGACAGCCGGCAGAGGAAGTGAAATCACAGGGGATAGTCACATGCAGAGATCTCGGTGAAGTGAAACCGTGGAGAATGCAGTCGGCAGAGGAATACTCAGGCAGCCGCAGGCATCCCTAGATCAATCACAGGCAATCAACAAAAGAATGCAGGCAGCCGACAGAGGAAGTGACCGGTGAAAAGCAAAGGAACCCGCAGACTGCTGTGGAGAAGGAAAAACACAGCCCCCGACCAGCAGACCAACAAATTGTCATGAAGAAGGAAAACGCAGCCCAGACAGAGTAATCCAGGCAGATCGGTGAAGACCAGGTAGAGTGATCCCGAGAAGACAAGCCCATGAACGTAAGCCGTGCTGTGAAAAACCAAAAATAAAAAACCAAGCCCGTGAAGGTAAGCCGTGGTGAGATCCCAAAGTCACATGTATAGAAACTAAAAATAATCTCTTCCTTAAATAGGTTAGGGTAGATAAAAATTCACTTAGGATAGAATTAACGGAGGCCCACACAAAAAAAAATATAATCATAAAAATAAAAATTAGGTAGTCCAAAAGAATAAACCTTCCCAACAAAAAGTCAAAAAGATTTTAATATAATAAAAAAGTAAATTGTCAAAAAAAAAGTCTATTAATAAAATGATGAGATTTTATTAATAAGACTAAAATAATTATTTAATGAAATTATAATAAAGTGAAAGTCCAAAGGTCCAACATAAAGTCCAAAATCATAAGTGGGTCATTATAATAAAAACATAAGGTAACCATAAAAATAATTGGTTCAATGATCTTTAATAAATCATCAAGTAAATATACTCCATAAAGTAGGAGTCATCATAGTCAAAGGTGCACACAAGTAATAGTGCTACGACTAGTAAGAATAGGACCAAGATTCAACAACCACAAGATCAAAGTGAACCGTAAAGGTGGACAATCAATCAAATAGGATCAATAAGACCAAATACTTTTCTCTCTCTCAAGGTACATAGTTTTATATATTTTGTCATCACTGTATAAGGGGGAAGATCCAAACGGATGGTACAATCCTTTTGTCCTTGACACTGCTCCTAAAGGTTAGGTAATAGGGACATCGTCAAGGGGTGGCCAGTCCCTTGAGAATCAACCTAGCAATAACCGATTAGGAGAGGGGACATCATTATCTTCCATTCTTAATGAATGGCTTTCAGCCTTAGGCTGAGTTTCAGTCTCACACTGAGTCAAGTCGATCAATCCCTGGACCCTAACTGGGTCCTCCATTCTCTCGCAGAATGGTTCTCAGTACTAAGCTGAGTTTCAGTCTCACATTGAAAATTGATCAACTACCTGCAGTACCTACTTAGACATTGTGTCCCTGGTCCTATACCAGAATATATCTCTGCCTCTACCTGTAGGCTCTACTTGGACATCACATACTTGGTCCCTGACTAGGAAACCATTCTCTGAGAATGGGTCTCGCAACTAACTTTAACAGAGGGCGCATTCCCCAAAGTAGCAGTTGCAGCTACATGAAGATCTAGGGCTTGTCCCACTAGATATCTCTACTTTTATTAATTTTTGATTGTATAAATCTCCATATTTTTCTCTGGATCGAGATTGAAGAAATCCCATAGTTGTTGGTTTTCCCCATTGCTGTTACCAGGGTAAATCATTGTGTTAAACTATTTATGTGTTTGGTTTCTAGTTATGTCGTGCATGTTAGACAGTTAATGAGTTTATTGTATTGTTGCTTATAAATCAGATCTAAAATTATTATGTATCTGGGATTTTTCTTATAATCAGTCGATTAAAACCTAAAATTAAAAGTTATAATTTAGGCATTCACAATATACAATCTGCCATCCAACTCGTAGAGTCATGGCATAGAATTTCTATACTAACAAATTAAAGAACCACCTTGAGGAAGTTTCTTGAGAACTTACATCTACGATGCTAGAGACAGCGTCAGGATACGAGCGTATCCTTGCCAGCCAAAGTATGCTCTTAAATAAATCTGCAATGAAATGGTTTCAAGTTGAGTATAAATCATGAATGGGCTATGGAATTGTAATAAATTTATAACTATTTAGGTTACCTTTGGTTGGAAATGGATTCCTTTAGTGTGCCCATACCCTATGGAGAACCAAACAAGTAATAGAATTTGGAAGGAAAATTCTTGAACATGGCTACAAGGCAAAAAGAGATATATAACTGAACTTGTATGCAAATTGCTTATGGAAGACCCTAACAAGTAAAACAAAAGAGACTCTGCTCAATTAGTTAGAGTCGTTTCCCGCAAACAACTACAGAGAAGGAAAAATTAACCAAACATATTGGTGAACTCAAGCATGCAATTTATAAACTTATAAAGATGATTTCTCACTAACATATGGGCATGATTGGAATAGACGTTATCGACAACAATGAAATGCATGAAACATATGGCCAAAAAGCCTGTTTCTTCAACAATTTAAATCTTAAATCCTTCTTTTCCCATCATCCCAACTCCATAGGTAAAGTCCAGTCAATGAAATTACGTTTTAAGCACACTAACTTCGAGTTAAGCACATGGTGCACACTAGCAAGTACTCCTCACCGTCTTTCAGTACTATAAACCCTAAGTGGTAGGCTTATTTCGATGATAGTTTGTGTCAGCTCATTCAGGAGCATTGATTCGGACACGAAATCTACTAATAACTTGAACTATCGCTCAAGGCCGTGTCTTACTTCAAGAATTAGAAGATTGGGGACTCAATTTCCCATAACCACCCAGATCCTGGAGGATTTAGATACCAATGTTCCCATACTGGGAAGCTCTTCTGGCTCAGAGCTCTGTGCCCACTGCCAACCCATTTGATGTTTTTCAGCTTCACACGTTCGTCTGCACACAATTCATCCAAGTCTCTTTGGGTTGTTTGGTTCTTGTCTTTGAATGCTTGTTCGACCGCCTCAGCAACATTCGCAGGAAATTGAATGCAGATAAGCGTTGGTGGATTGGCAATTGAATGTAGGTAAGTTGGTGGACGAATAGCTAGTATACAAACCATCGACGACTGAGAAGCTTTCGATGGTCATCTAACATCAATCAACCACCCTCATTCTTCCTTAGACCCAGAAAACATAAGCTTCTTCAAATAGAAAATGCCTTGTGGCGTAATTACTACTGAAGTTTGACTTAGTAAAAAATGAGCAAGTATTGCGTTAAAGATTTGAAGTTTTGTTTTACAAGGTTACCTTTTATATATTACATAATTTCAAAAAGGGTACTTTTAAGTTTTAAATGAAGTTCCAAAGTAATTTAAAGAAAATCAAGAAGGGTTATATTATTTTATCTCGAAGTTTAAAATTAAAGAGGAAGTTAAAAAAAAATATTATAGTATCATATAAGTCATAACCAAGGCATCTGTCGAAGGAAGCTTGATGAAAATTGTGACAAAAAACCAAATGGAGTCCAATAGTGAAAATAACAAAAGTTTTTCTCAAACTTTTAGATAAATTTCCCTTGCACTAAAAATTCTTAAGGGCTTCATTCAAGGGGGGGACACTAACATTGTCATTTGCCCAGTTCACGAAAACAATTACATTAGTGACAACTTTGCCAATCAATTAGTAATACCAGAGTTAGGTATATCCAAGCTAAATAACTGGGCTAACCATAAAGAAGTTAAAATTTTTAATGCTTTCCCCAACCCGGTTTCAAGTCTGATTGTTCATTGTTTAATGCCCAACCCATTCAACATGACTGCTGCAAATGAATTATTGCTCATAAACAAAACAGAATTGGAAACTCATGGAGAATTTTACCAAATGCTGCGCAGAATAAATGCACACACAGGGAAAAATTTAGACACAATATTTTTGGGCAACTGCCCTAGGAAAAAACCCAATGGTGAAAATCTGTGAGATTATTTTATTTTTATTCCCCAAAAATGCGTGCAGCAGTAGTCTATCAGAAAAATGAAACCAACTTATCTCCACCATAGTGCAGAGCGATTTTCACAAACTGTCCTAGAATCTTCCTTGGAAAACGTGCCATACTTCTCCTTCAGATATGTATGGAATGACTCCTCAGCTTGCATGCTGCTGTACGGATTGGTACTTTTTGGTTTTCATGCCAACTACCTGAAAAGTTCAGCCTGAAGTTCCTCGAATTTTGTGTTGCTTGCCTTGAAATTCGTGCATCCTATCAACTGTATGGACTTCTCTCAGAACTGTATGGACGCTGCTATTAAATGTTGATTCTGCTCCCTCAAAAATCGTGCAAGTCACCTCAGGATTTGTGCCCAATCCACCTTCTTGGTATGTGTTCCTGCTACCTTGATTTTTTTATTGCTGTATAATGCTGTAGGTTGCCTTGGAATGCATGCCCACAATATTCTCTCCTTCCTTCTCCTCTCAAGAAGTTGGCCTCTCCACAATCTCATGGAAGAATAATGTGCCTTTTGCTTGTCCCCTAGCCTTTTTGATTGCCCAATGAGGGTAAATGAAAGATCACAAGATCCAAGGGCTCACATATAATCTTGTGATGTCTAATCAAGGGTTGAGGAAAAATCACTTTTCCCAACATTAAAAAATAATTTCTCTCACCTTCTCAATAAAGATTTAAAAAGTCACTTTACCTCTCATAAAGTTAAATTACTTTCACATCACATGAAATTAATGCAAGGGTCATGTCAGCTTTTCCCCTTTGGAGACTTAGGTACAAAGTCGCTAGGGGAACACCTCCAAGGTACAAAAATCAACAAATAATACGGAATCAACAATCTTCAATTGTCAATTGAAGATTATACCTACATATCTCAATACAATGTTACAACTATGTATAGAGAAGAAGTTGACTTAGTTCTAAGTTCAACCTCAATAGAAACATTGGAGACCTTCATCCTAAATATAAAGAAAAAGTTTTGACATCTTATAAAAAGAAGAAGCCCATATTACACGATGTTACAATGAAGTCAGATTTAGAAGCTCCATCATTCGAAGACTTCAAAGCTATCTCAAAGGTGATATTGCAGGAAAATTAAAAGTCAATACAAAAGATGCAAAAGGGATTTCAAAAGGTTGTCGTTGATAAGAAAGAAGAACTTTTTATAAGAAATTCCTTATTGTCATCCAAATCACAAGTCGTTATGATCAACGACAAGGTCAAAGGGAATATAAACAATATTCTTCTTACAAATAGATGTAATATAATTTTGAAAAAGGATGGATACAAAATCAACAAATTGTTTGGAAGCAGAAAACGAGAAGTTCCATCCAACCAATCGATCAACAAAAGGTCCCAATGATGGTTAACTTGGGATGGATAAGTTTACAAACGATGCAACATATTTACTCAGTGTTTCAAAGATCTTATTGTCTTGTCTCATCCACTATCATGAAGTTAGGAATAAAGGATTATGAGAAGACAATGTGAGCCAGAACTATTAATAAAGTCTTTCCATATATACATATGCTTTCAAGACAACGCATTTATGAAGAGGAAGGCAGTGTAACTGTTATCACAGATATATTGTAGCTGGGCTACCATGATGCAACATGTAGATTTTCTCTTTTCCTCTGAGCCAAACTTATTGATGGGGATACAACATGGATCATTATTACAACATGAGCCATTCAAAACCTTTTTTAGCAACAGATACAAAGTATTTCCTTGCCAGGACTGAGATCTCCTTGTCCTTTGAGATAACTTTAGTGGTGACCTATTTCATTCGAGCAGGTATGGTACACTGTTTACAAATGGACATGTCAGATAAAGACATGTATATGGTGAGATCAGGTATATAGCTCTTTGGTAGGATTTTTCTCTCTGATGTATTCTAACACCTTGGACTTGTTGTGATATGATGATTATGGTGACCTATGCCTATATTATATGTATACTGATGCTTAAACTTGTGTTGAGAAAGATTAAATAATCTAGTGAAGAAGACTATTGCTTATGCCATTCTTTACACAACTTTTAAACCTTAATGCTTTATTGGTTCCATATATCACTTGTCCCCATCCATAATTGAGTTTCCTACCATGACCTATGATTGACTGAGACCTATGAGATTGAAGACCATCTTCCCCGCTTTGACCCTTATGCATGATGGATCCCATGTTGTTTTGTGTCTTGGCTTTTAGTTGTGTAACAAAACTTGACAAATCCTTGATCCTTCTAGGCTAGGAGAACCCGCTAGTGTTGGTTACTGAGCTTAGGCGAGTTGGGTTTTGAAGCCTTGACCTCTCTAGTCGGTTTCCCTCGATACTTGGTCATGACTGTGGATATTCCCTCCTAGTTGCCCGAAGAGTGTTAGCTAAAACTTGAAGCAATATGTCTACCATCATTACATGCATTATGTGTTATATGCTATATACTGAGAAATGCATGCCCTCAAATAAAGTTGCAAACTATCTTTAGACACAACTCAAAAAGGGCTATGAAATGAGATTGTGAAAGGCCCAAATAAAGCAGTGGATAAATAAATGCAAAATCTAAAGACTGTTGGCCATCTTATTAAAATGTAATGATTAATTCTCGGGGAGCCTCCGGGTTTTGATGTGAGATGGAGTAAGAGACAGCTAATTCTAAGTGTCCCTTAGGAGTACTCAATGCAAGGGTCCTAAAAAAGATCCTCACGGAGCTTGATTGTTAGCTTGGATGTGAGCTGTGGACATGTTAAAGTTGAATGGACTCTTTTTAGATCAACTCATCCACTTGTGAGACACCACCATTCCCTATTGTTTATCTGTCGTGCATATGTCATTGTGGTTGAGTGTATTTGTCGTCATTTGGAGAGATCATATGGTCAAAATCAACTATAAGCCATTTCCCTTTTACCTTAACCTTGTTTTCCACCTTCACCCAGCACTAGTAAATTGTTTAAACTTTGTAAGCATGGCATACACAAGAGACTTCCATAGGATTCAATGATTACTCAAAGACACCTGTATATCTTATTAATTGTTATTATTATTTATTATTGTCACCATGTTTCTGAATGGCACAATTTAAGTTGGGTTTTAATATACATCTTGGAACAGTTCTTACCTTGGATGCATGTAGGTTCAACTCAGTTCAGTATCTCACTTTTAGTTTGGGTATTTTGACATGGTCAACCCAGTTGACTAAGTCAAACATGATTCCCAAGGTAGTGGCTAAAAAAATTGACAATGCTTATATTTGCTCCAAACATGCCCAGGACCAATGCTCTGGTTTTAGTTTTCAGAGTTTGGCCCCAGATTTCATGATCAATGATTATTATCACTTTATTATTGGCCAGATCATATTTTTCATTACAGATTGCAGTTATTATGGCTCTCCTAGAGCACCGTAGTGCTCCAGGGTGATTGAGTGGTCACTTTTACCATTCTATTGTGTCTCCAGACACTTCTGTGCTGTCAGTTTGTCCCAGTTCTCAACCTAAACGAAGTTTATTTTTAGAGGATGTACCACTAAAAAATGAACTAGGAAATTACTAAAGAAATCGTTTTGGATTTTGTGGTCAAGGAAATGGAATGGGAATTTCTCTAGATGATTTATTATGGCTCTCTAGACATATTTGCATAAGTTTCAGTCAGTTTGATGTTCCGGATTATTTTTTGGCTCTCTTAGGCAGGACGTCCTCCATAGGGCGAAATTGGAAAAAATGGCCAAAATAAAAGTGTGTAAATCAAGTTGTATCTTTAGAAATATGTATGGGGGGACCCCCTAATGACCCCCCCCATGTCCCCTAAGTGTTAAACTTGCAAAAATGATGATTTATCATGTTGAAAAAATGGGCTTTATGAGGTAATTTGCCCCCCTCAATTATATTGATCCATGTAAAAATAAGAGATGTAATCTACACCATTTGTGATGTTTTAATCTTAACCGATGGATGAGAAGTAAGATAGGCTTTTTGTCTCTCAAAAGCTATATAAAGAAGAGACCCCCCTCATTGTATCCCATCGGAAAATTTGGCTCTTGGATATTGGAATAGTGAAAATATTTTCAGAGAAATCCTGTGTCTTCTTAGTCATAAATTGTTCTCGTGCTTGATTGCAAAATTATTTCCAGAGGTGTTCTAGTTAATTTATGCTTGTTCCAAATATTGTGAGAGTCATGTTGTTTGGAGGAGGACATCCTCTCTTGGGGTGTTTTTGTGAAAGATCCAACTCTCTGCATCTAAAGATGTTAGCAATCAGGGGGTTTTTCTAATGTTTCTTTGATCATTGGTTAAGCTTCTTGATTTATCTTGCATTCGTAGTTTCTTTTTCTGTGGATCAATTCTAATGTGATGTAGGTTACTCTTGCAGGAAGAGGGGCGCACTAGCTCAACCTGGGAAAATCGATTTAGCTTGGAACTTCATCAAATTCCCTCAAAATTGCGTCAAACCAAGGTAAAGTGTCATTGCACTTAGCATCTACCATTAGGGGAGTTTTGAGGTCTACAAGTGACCTAATTAGGTCAAAAGTTAGGGTTTTCACAGTTGAAAGTTATAAAAGAAAGATAAAGTGAATGGAGACTTTACTTTTGGATTATTATTATTTTGGAGCTCTTGAGAAGCAGCACAGCGTGCGGCCACAGTAGTTGGGGTTGGAGACGGCGTCTTCAGCTAACGGAATTTCAACAGTGATACATCTACCCTAGTCTCCTTCAGGATAAACCATCCAAGTTTGTCATCGTATCTATTGCATTCATCATTATTCAGTATTCCAGTATAAGTCCGAAGGTTATTGTAGATTCATCCATACAGCTGGGGGCATTTAGATGGGAAAACCCTAGTCATTCACTAGGACTCTGGATCACTATATTTCTTCCGTATGCTGCCTGCATCCTCACCAATAGGATCACTCTACTACATTGGGTGATTATCACCTATCAGATTGTCCATCCGGGGCAACTAGCAGTAGTTTACAGGGTTGTGGGGGCGTGAGCAACAGACTGGGAGATCAATTCGCTAGGGCATCTGGGAGGTCAAAACCCTTGCATGCTCCGGCCATCCTCTCCGGCACCGACATACCTTCCTTCCGACTTATTTCCAGCTGAAACGTCACACTTGTTTGATTCAGCCATCCAGGGGTATTGCAGCAGAAACAAGGTTATTTCTTCACCAGCTCAGCTCATCTTGCATGCGTATTCTCTCTAGAGCACATTCAGTCGGCTTATCAGTGGTAAGTGTTCATTCTATCCTGCAAACCCTAACCCTAATTTCAGCTATAAAATAGGGAAATTTTGCATGGCAGTTTACATGCCCAACTATTTTAGTAAAATTGCATAGAAATAGAAAATATCAGGATTTGGGATATTACAGTGGTATCAAAGCATGATCCTTGCCAGCTGTCGGCACATAACAATTGAATAAAAGTGCATATTGATGCATGTGTGTACATGCAAATGCATGTCAGTGATGTTGGTGAAGTGCATGTCAGAACAAAGGTTTTTCTTTTCCATCTTGTGAGAACGTGAAGACAATGAGAAGGATCTTGACTGGAAATTGGCAGAGGTTAGCAGTACTTCAACACTTGCCTCGATATCAGGAGTATCTAGCCTTAGGTGATGAGGTATGTGCAACATTATCCTTTCAAGATTATTACACCATCAAGTTCGAGAGCCAGCCTAAGGATTTGGATGAGGATCTCCTTAAAGGGATAGTTGGGGGAGTGAAGGAAGATGGGATCATGTTCAGACGCTCTCTTGTCATATGACAGTTTGGACCATAAGGAATCAGAGATTGCACCCTTGAGTCTTCTGGATGAGCACAAGGTAGAAGAGAAATCAGAAGAGGAACCTCAGTTAGATTCACAGGAACGAGTGGAGAGGCATGACACAGAGAGGATTGATTCTATACATGCCGATTAGTGTGGAGGTTATGAGCCACATCTTATGGAGGGACCATTAATGGTTCAGGTTGTAGATGCAAATGTGTTGATGGGAGACATATTCCAAGGACTAGCCGATAGTGACAGGGACGCATCCCTTATTTTTCGAAATGGGTATAGTACAGATGTGTGGGATCTTGGTTCAGATAACACCAGTCGAGTTAGTGCCCAAGAGGATATCGCAACCTACACAGGATGCAGGATAGTTGTGACCCATGAGGGCATGAGTGGCACTCATGGTTTGAGGGGAGAGCCTTCAACAATGATTCTACATGAGCACTCAAAATTGCAGGTGACTGAGGAGAGATCTGACACAAAGGATTTGGATCAGGTATGGGATCACGAGTTGCCTTTGTGGGTTAGTGGTTTAACCATGGAGGAGGTAGTTGAGCACATCCCTTATGGACCAGCCAACAAGGAAGTGTATCCATACAAAGATTGGGTAGACAGGTATATAACGGAGATGGAGACACTGAGGTTTATAGGCTCAGTTGACATCAATGGAGTTTCTATGGAGGAGAGGGCCAACCTCCTCTTCCAGGAGTTTTTTTGAGGGATGCTTAGGTTTGGAGGCATGAAGGAGCAGTCTTCTGAGGAGTTTGTGCAACTTATGATGGCTTGGCTCATTACGGGCATTCAGATGGATTTTGGTATCAGTCAAAGGGTTGTTTGGGATCCCGGTATCAAGGGGTAAATTCATGATTGGGTGGCAAGGAGGCATGAGGTGATCCAGTGGTTTATATGGCATCCTGGTATTGGTGTCCGGATGCATTTTTTAGTTGACAGTTTTTTATTGCTTGAGGACAAGCAATCTTTAGCGAGGGAGGACTTTAATGTTCCCAAAAGTGACAAACATGCAAACCCTAAAAGTGACATGCATGCAAACCCTAAAAATGACATGCATGCAAACCCTAAAAGTGACATGCATGACATCTAAGCATTATTTAATGATGCATGCACCCAATTAAGTCTCCATGCGCATGCATGCAAGTCAACTGCAAATTAGAAGTTAAAGTTACCTAATTAGGTCAAAAGTTAGGGTTTTCGCAGTTGAAAGTTATAAAAGAAAGATAAAGTGAATGGAGACTTTACTTTTGGATTATTATTATTTTGGAGCTCTTTAGAAGCAGCACAACGTGCGGCCACAGCAGTTGGGGTTGGAGACAGCGTCTTCAGCTAACGGGATTTTGGCAGTGATACATCTGCCCTAGTCTCCTTCAGGATAAACCATCCAGGTTTGTCACTGTATCTATTGCATTCATCATTATTCAGTATTCTAGTATAAGTCTGAAGGATATTGCAAATTCATCCGTACAGTTGGGGCATTTAGATGGGAAAACCCTAGTCATTCACCAAGACTCTGGATCACTATTTTTCTTCAGCATGCGGCTTGCATCCTCACTGATAGGATCACTCTACTACATTGGGTGATTATCAGCTATCAGATTGTCCATTCGGGGCAACTAGCAGCAGTTTACAGGGTTGTGGGGGCGTGAGCAACAGACTGGGAGATCAATTTGCTAGGGAATCTGGGAGGTCAAAACCCTTGCATGCTTCGGCCATCCTCTCTGGCACTGACATACCTTCCTTCCGACTTATTTCCAACTGAAACTGACCTTTCCTTCAACAAAAACGTCACACTAGTTTGATTCAGCCATCCGGGGGTATTGCAACAGAAACAAGGTTATTTCTTCACCAACTTAGCTTATCTTGCATGCGTATTCTCTCTGGAGCACATTCAATCGGCTTATCAGTGGTAAGTGTTCATTCTATCCTGCAAACCCTAACCCTAATTTCAGCTATAAAATAGGGAAATTTTGCATGGCAATTTGCATGCCCAGCGATTTCAGTAAAATTGCATAGAAATAGAAAATATCAGGATTTGGGATATTACAGAATCCCCCTCCTCTGTAATAATCAAGATCATTACAACATTAGTAAAATCGACCAACAATTTACCCACTCCCTTAGTCACTCACCAATAATTCTAAAATTGACCAACGAGACAACTGCAATACTTACACAACACAACAACACTCCACTCTTACAAGCACTCCATTATTTATCGACGCTGATCTATATTATTTGTTATGCTTTAATCAAAATCTTGCAAGATGTCGTGAATGTTGTTTGTATTATCGTATGTTGTTGATGTGATTTTTACCTTGCAATAGTCTGTTGTGACATTTTTTCCATTTTGTTACCACCCTACTTGGACAGGGTTGTCCACTGAGCTCACTTTGAAAGCTCGTATGGTAATTGTGTCAATGTTTCAGTACCTCAAGCAGAGGTAGGGGGACTCAGTTGTTCTTCTAGGTTGGGTGCATCCATATGAGAAGGTGTTAGACTGCAGTACTAACTTCGTTTACATGTACTGTAACCGCAGTAAGGGGTGTGCAAGAGATTAGAGGAGCAATGGACTTAATGGGGGCTAAAAGCATGCAGAATTTGACATCAAGTCTAAAAAGAAACCATTTCTGAAAATTTTTCACATGGCTAAGAAGATCGAGAAGGATTTGTTGATGAGGAAGTTGCAGGGTCTGACTGAAATTGAAGACATTGAATGCAAATGACGTAGTAAATAATCTTGTAGATCAAGTTTCACAAGGAGTACTAAAGACTGCTATTACATTTCCAGAGAGGGATTTAAAGCAAGTGATTTATGAAAATGTGCAATTAATGAAATTGGTACCAGAGTTTGGGGCATTGGTCTTTCTATTCATTAAAGCATTACATAGCTCAGTATGATGGTGACCCTCATCTATGAAGTCATTGTTAGATTTTCATAAGATTATAGCAGTATATCTTAATTGCATTAGTCAATAGGATTACTAGAAGATAGACAAAGCACAGAACAATAACACAAGTATTTTTATCCCGGGAAACCCAAATGGGAGAAAACCCAGCAACCTTCGTCTAGAGATGATAATTCTGAGAACAATGTACAATGAAGAAAGAGAAAGAATGGAAGTAACTTCTAGAGATAGAAACCCCAAAAACAGTCTTCTCCTTCAGTAGGTGTGAACTTATCTCTCGCAGAAAATGCAAACTTCACTCGTGTGATTGTATATCCTAATAAGGAGGGGCGCCTCCTCTTTATACTGATTTTCCACTAGGAAAATTACTGGGGCCAACTTCTCTTGGGGGAGCAATAAAAACCTTTTTATAATTTTATTTTATTTCTTTTTATTGTTGGCTTTTCACCCCAAGGTTTACATTAGGGTTTGTAAGATAGATTACAACAATTTCAACTCTCGTAGAAGGTACAAGGAGATACAATACAAGTACAATAAGAATAGCTTCTGAAGTTGCACAAATTCTAATACTGCCTCTCAACAAGGAAGTTATTCTTCGATCTTCATCAACATCACGATCATCTGGGTTTCATCTGTATATCTATACGGTCTCCATCGTCTTTATACATACTGAAGGTTGTCTGCACAATCTCTGTACTTCAAGAGGTGTCTTCATGAATCAGTTCTATCAGGATGTCTGAGAGAAATTATTTTGTTGCCTGTCCGTCTCAACTGCCGATGGGAAACTTCCATACCTGGCTTGAGAATCTTGGACGAGCAAATATGTAGGACCATCTACTGCCTGTTCATCTCATCTGTCGATGGGGTTCTCCCATACCTGGTTGAGAACCTGAACGAGTAGTGGTACCTGTGCAATCACAGAACCATCTACTACCTATCCAACTCATTTGTCGATGGGATTTCTCCCATACCTAGCCGAGCACCTGGACGAGCAGAGGCACCTGTGTGAACCCGACCATCTACTACCTGTCTGTCTCATTTACCGATGGGATTTCTCCCATACCTGGCTGAGAACCTGGACGAGCAGAGGTTCCTGGGAAAAAGTATGGCAAATATCTCTTCCTCTCAAGGAGGGATGTGTTCTCTTCTACTCCAAGTATTCCGCGAAACTATTCAAACTTCACCATGGGAAGAGGCTTGGTGAGAACATCTGTAGTCTAGTCATCTGTCAGAATATACTGTAGCTTGGCCGCACCTTTCTACACCATATCATGTATGAAGTGATACCAAATTTCTATGTGCTTCGACTTGTCGTGAAAAACAGGGTTCACTGATATTTGCACACAACTCTGGTTATTACCGTGAATCACGGTTGGCTCTAAAATTTGGCCAAACAATCCTGCAAAAAGTTTATGAAGCCAAATTGCTTCTCGAGTTGCTGCGCTAGAAGCCATATACTTGGCCTCTACAGTATTGAGAGCTACTGAGTTTTGCTTCCTACTGCACCAGGAAATTACTGCAGAACCCAGACTGAAACAACATCCTGAAGTACTCTTCCTATTTGCAGTGCATTCGGCCCAATCTGCGTCTGTAAACCCTTGCAATTTCAAGTCACATTCTGAATCATATCGTAGACCATATCCCACAGTGCCACGTAAGTATTTGAGCACATGTTTTGCAGCAGTCCAGTGAATCTGCCTTGGTTCGCACATGAACTGACTGAGGGCATTTACAGCAAAACAAATATCTGGTCTAGTGTTCGTCAGATACATCAAGGACCTAATCAGCTGGTGATCGATCAAATTTGGGATCGATCAAATTTGAATCTGAAGCAGAATCTCTCAGCTTCTTCAAATTTGCATCCATCGGAGTAGCTATGGACTTGAAGTCCAACATTCCAAATCTCTTTAGGATATCTATGGTGTATTTTCCTTGACCTAGGTGTTGCCACCTTTCACACANATTTGCATCCATCGGAGTAGCTATGGACTTGAAGTCCAACATTCCAAATCTCTTTAGGATATCTATGGTGTATTTTCCTTGACCTAGGTGTTGCCACCTTTCACACCCCCGAGGGTGAACATGGCAGAAATATTCAAGCCACTCGGTGTGTCCTTGGGGGCAGGTCTCGTATCAAGGTTGTCACCTTGTTCTTGACTCCTCCGTTTAGGCCAACTCCTAACGAAGCCAAGGGGGGTAGACCCTATTAGTTTCTAAGGCTGTTAAGGCTTTAGTGTGATGACGATTTAGTTGTTTTTTAGGAGTTTTGACAAGAAATAAACAATTGAACAAGCTATTGCAACAAAAATATATAAAACACAACAACATATAAATTGACACATGATATGTGAAGCACACAGAGACAGATGATTGTATAATGTAAAACCAGTGCCAAAAATGGAGTCCACAGATAAAAAGTGTTGTTGTATTGCTTGAAAGAAAAGTGTTGAAAGTGGTCTTGGTCAGTTTTAAGTTAATGTGGATATGAGTTGATTAACTTATAGGGAGAATGGGACTCTAGATGAACCCGAAGGTACAAGGAGTATGTCCAAGACCATTATCCGATCCGGCTCCCCGCAAGGAATATGTGGGCTGGTTGGAGTCTCGGAGACGTGTTCAACACTACACCAATAAGGATGTAGCCTAACGGTGTCTCGAGGTCGCTACCCAGTTGTTCCCGCTTCCTTTGTGGATTTTGCCACTGCAACAGATCAAATCAAGGTGTTGGATTTTCTCTTGGGAGGTTAATTGAAATTTGAAAACTAATTAAGCTAGTCACCCATGTTGCTTTTGATGCCGCCAACTACTCGGTCGAACTGTAGCGATACATAGCATACATAACAGAGCCTTGGTAAAGTTTTAAGGATTTTAAGCGCAATGTGTTTGCTTGGATAGATGTGAGAAATTAATTAGTGCGCATTCCTACTTTTGATTATCCCAAAGCTCAGGGCGAACCTGTGATGGGTAAGAGCATACACTGGAATGGCAAATTGTTGATTCAAATTTGGTATTTTAAGAAAAGAAAAGTAAAAGCGGTGAGACTAATTACTACGACAAGGAATATATTTTCCCCAACGAGCAAGCTCTTTGGGTAATTCGATAGATCAATGTCGGGTTAGTATTACTTTTCACAACCAAAATAGAAAAATGACACCTCAAAGGAAAGGAAATTACAATAAAACTACGCTACTTCCTACAACAAAGAGTACGTTTTCCCCAATCGAATGGATTCTCTTGGGTAATTCAGTAAAGCAATGCCGGATTAGTCCTACAAACAATAGTAAATATTTTATTGATTGAGTTATAATCAACCTAAGACTAACTTAATCTAAAAAATTATAAAAAAGTAAATAATCACACAATGGGCAGATATAGGCTTCCCCCCAAGTGGAGGAAGAGGATTGTGGCAGCCGTAATCCCACTTGCTATTTATTAACTTTCACAATGCTTAAAAGAAAAAGAAATACTTTTTGACCCTTGAAGAATGGGTCAAAAAGGCTGACCAGTTTGCTTAGGGAAGAAAGAGAATGAAGGAGGGGGATGGTAGATGGATTGTGGGTGCTCTGGATGGCCCAAAACTTGATTTTTCGGCAGCACCTCCCTTTCTTTTTCCTCTGACCTGCTAAAAACCAGCAAGCTAATATGATTAGAAGATGGTGCTATGCACAAAAAACAAATAAAAATTTTAAGTTTTGATACTTAGAAAAAATTTGGAAATTTTTATAAGTGTAAATACCAAAAATAAAGCCTAGATCTAGTTAAATAATGAAGCTTTGAACGTGTTTCTAGATCTATCGATTCTAACATGATAAAACAATCATATTTGAATGAACAAAGCTTTGAAGAACTAGATCTACTTCATTATCACATTCACAACAAAGTAACCTAAAAGAAAGGAGAATTGGGGTTTGAAGAGATGGACAGAACACTTCAAGCCTTGCCTAATCTTTCTATGATGACTTTGGAACCCTGCAACATTAGAATTAGTCTTGTAAAAGTGTCAAAGAGAAGAGAAGAGACAACTGAGTTCCAATCCTCCTTTGAATTTGTGATATGCAAAACTATGAGAAAACCCTTGCACAAAAATATTAGATCTGGTGTTTTTGGAAACAAGAAACACAAAGAGCCTCAATACAATTGAGTATAGTTGGCTACTCTCCTATCTCTTAAAAGCAAAGCACAAGTAAACCAGTTAACAACTGTAAATGCTTACTCTATGTGTTTTAGAATAACTCTTTAAGCTAGATCCATCAACAATTTTAACAAAGGAAATCAAAGCTTTACAATATCACCTCATAACACAAGCATTCATCCAATGGCACAAAGTAGACCTCCAAAGTCTTCAACTTTATTAATCAAAATAGCATTAGCATTACAACAAGCAGAGGTTCCTTACATCTGTCCAGAATGAGGAAGAAGGCCTTGCTTAAATAGAAAAAGAGAGACCCAGGGGGGCGTCACCAACACTGAAGATCAACCCAAAGTGTAACTAAGTTGAACTGAACTTGGACTGAGTTGAACAGATAAGGTGATTGACACCTCTCTCACCAAACTCCACTAACCAGCTACCAACTGCCAACACACCCAAAACTCCACCAACGTCCCACACGTGTGAGTCCTCCTCATCCTCACGCGATTTGTACGGACTCACGTCATATGATCAAATGAATTAAAGGTTCGCGTGACCCACACATTGGGCTAAACCAAAGTGTTGAACTATTAAAAGTTTTTAAGACACGGGGAGGGGTCCACCCTCACCCACTCTAGCGCAACCTTCACAATGTTTCAAGCATGAAAGCTCTTTGTATTAACGTCACGCTCATACTAGCTAGCGTGAAACCTACTTGATGTCCCCACCGCTCAACCATTCGTTGACATTGGAAATAATATACCATGGTTTAATTTTACAAGTTTTATGTGTAAAGGGGTCCACCCCACCCCCACTCACATCCACATTATGCTAGCGTGAGCTCCAAATGTTGACATCACCCACTTCCTTGAAATAATTCCTGACTTCGCCTTTTAACCGAAGTTTGATTTGCCACTATGTGGAAGAGGGTCGCATGGGATGAGGGACCCACTTCCAACTCACCTTCCCACCATTTTTTATTAATTTTGGACTTTTTTAATTTTTTGACTTTGGTGCATTTTCTCATAATTTAGCATTTAAATGCCATTCCGATACTTTGTTAGCCAAATAACGCCTTTCGGGGTGATTTAGATGCCCGAAACATAATGAAAGTGGCCACTGGGGTAAAGATGTTGCTCTGAGCTTGAAAATGAGCCCAACCACGCCAAAAACAGACTCCGGATCACACTTTTTTTACATTTTGAATTTTTTCATTTAAACCATTAAAAATGGCTTGAAAAATGGAAAATTTATTTTTTCTCGGAATCAGACGAAACTCTAGGGGGACCTAGTATATGTCCATCAACACATGAACTTTAATAACCTCCTAAGGCTTAACTACCAAGACGAAAATTCCAGCTTTAGAGGAGCGGTGAAAAACTCGAAAATTATACATTGCTTATTCAACATTGCATAGTTGATAAGGGAAAAAACACCTTGGACTAATCGGATTGATAGCCCAGTTCTAGGAAGCCAAGTCCTTTACAAAAAGTTTATTGTGTTAAAGCATTTATTACAATGCCCCCAAGGAGTATGAACATGCATTTTATTAAAAAAACAGACCACAACTGGTCCTTATGTAACCATGGAACTTCTGAGCACTGACAATGAACAATTGACTTGTTCAATACTATGGTGGCTCACTGGAAATCCCCTAAGTGCAACTTAGGTGATAACACTAGGAAAATCTCCTTCTGCCTCTGCCATACTTCTAATCCCAAGAAGTATTGCATCAATCTAAGATCCTTCATTTTGAACTCAAAGGCAAGTTTCTTCTTACACCATATGATAAGCTTCTCATTTTCAGTGCGAAACAGATCATCAACATATAGTACCAAAATCAGTGGCTTGTCATTCACAACCTTGTAGTAAAGGTTGGGGTCCGCATCACTCTTGGTGAATCCCAGACTCACCAGGAATCCATCTATTCGTCCATACCAAGCACGGGGTGCTTGCTTGAGTCCATATAAAGCATTTTTTAGCTTGCATACGTGGGACTCCTTTCCATGGACAACAAACCCTTCTAGTTGTTCAATGTGTACTTCTTCCTCAATAATGTCATTGAGAAAGGTTGTCTTGACATTCATCTAATGCAACTTCCATCCCATAGCTGAAGCAATAGCAATGATTGATATGATGGAAGTATATCGAGCCACGGGAGCAACTGTCTCATCATAATCGACTCTCTCTTTTTGAGAGAACCCTCTGGCAACAAATCTGGCCTTGTATTTTTCAATACTTCCATCTACTCCATGTTTGATTTTGTATAGACTTCTAGAAGTTACAACTGACTTCCCCTCAAGTCTCGGTACAATGTCACACACATCATTCTTCATGATGGATTAATATTCTTCCACCATGGCATCCTCCCAAACTTGGTGTTTGGATGCTTCTTCATAAGTGGTGGGTTCTAAGTCAATGATGTGACTCATCAATGCTACATAATTGGAGAACCTCTGAGCTCTTTTGCTTTCTCAAAAAGACCTATGTGGAGCTTCATGCCCCTCTACATCTTGTAAGGTCTGTTGTGCCCATCTAGGTATTTTTCGGATTACTACCATATCTCCAGGAATATTTACCATCGCGACTGGATTAATGGGATCAATGGGTTCATCTTTCTCTACTAACTCATTTCGAACTAGAGGGGGAGATAATCTCAAATCCATTTCTTCATCGTCGATCTCCATGTTTGATCCTCTGCCTTTTTTTACAACCATCTCTTCTTCAAAGGTTACATCCTCGCTGACTTCAATCTGTCTGGATCCTGGGATATAAATTATGTAGGCCTTTGAAGATTCACTGTATCCCATTTAAGTTCCCTTCTTTCCTGAAGGTTCTAACTTCGTCCTTTTCTCCTTGGGAACATGTATGTAGACTAGACAACCAAAGATTCGGAAGTGACCCACTTCTGGTTTCACTCCTGTAAAAGCTTCTTCCAGAGTCATGTTCTTCACTATCTTATGTGGGCATCTGTTCTGGACATATACAGTTGCTCTGGATGCTTTTGCCCATAAGAACATGGGTAGACTCTGGTCATGTATCATGGCTTTGCCTGCCTCCACATTTGTTGTGTTCTTTCTTTCAGCAAACCCGTTTTGCTGGGGATTGTAGGGAATTGTAAGCTCCCTCTTAATTCCTGCTTCTTTGCAGAAATCATTGAATTATTTAGAGGTGTATTCTCCACCATTATTTGATCTTAGAATCTTGATCCTCTTCCCTAACAAGTTCTCGACTTATGCTTTGAACTTCTTGAATTTACTGAGTACTTCCTCGTATTCCTTGGTCTTGAGAAAGTAGATCCAAGTCTTCCGTCAGTAGTCATCAATGAAGGTCACATAATAATGATATCCTCCCAATGAAGCAACTATCATTGGGCCACACAAGTCGAAGTGTACTAGATCCAAGATTTCTTTGGATATGCTCTCACTATTTGGGAAGGATTTCTTGGCATTCTTGCCAAGTGCACATCCTCTACATGTTCCATCATGATCTACCTGTAGCACTGGTATACCTGTAACTATGTTCTTTACTGTTGGGAGAGCTCTGTAATTTAGAGGAGCTAGTCTTCTGTGCCATAGCTCACCCATACTTGTAGAGTCATGGACTATGGCTTGGATTGGTAGATTGTTCAGTCGGTACAAGCTCTTCTCTCTCATACCAATCACCTTGGTTGTATCCATGCTTGAGTTCTTCTGCCAAGCAAGTACTTTTCCATCTAAAAGTGCTACTTTATAGCCTTTGTCTTCTAAGGCTGAGATGGAAACAAGATTTCTTTTCATGCCAGGTACATAGAGCACATCACTTAAGTGTAGAGTATCATTAGACTCTAGCTAAAGGGAGGTAGCCCCAGATCCCTTCACATTGTAGTTAGCATCATCTCCAAGTACAACAAGGAGATGAGAATCTTTCTCAACTACTTCTGAGAGATTTTCTTTATATCCTGTCATGTGTCTAGATGCACCACTATCTATGAGCCAAGTATCACTAGTGGTTGGAACAGTACCTGATAGAGCTGATATGAAGAAGAATTTTGTACGATCTTCATTCTTGTGTTTCTTGTGATGATGTTCTTCTACATCACCAGTTGAACCTTAATGCTTCCTTTTGTGAGAACATTGACAACTACTGGCATAATGACCGTATTTCTTGCACCTGTAGCATTGAATCTGAGATAGATCTTTCTTTTGTTTCTTTTGATCTAGGAGAGGACTTGATCTTGTCTTGATGCTTGTAATTGTACGACTTCCTTCCCCTTCCCTTGCCTTTCTTGGCATGAGATACGAATGATTGATTTTCCTCAAGTTGAGTGCCATGAAGTCTTTGACGTGTTGCTATTCTAGTCTCTTCCTGAGTGCATTCTACCCATAGCTTATCAAATTTGGGCAACTTGGTTCGACCACTTATAGTTTGGATGAAAGACTCCCAAGATGGTGGGAGACCATTTAGGGTGGTCATAATGAGATCCTTTTCTTCAAAATTGTCTCCATTGGACTTTCGCTTGCCCCGGAGCTCGGTGATCCTCATGAAGTATGAGGCAATATTCTCAGACTTCGTCCTTTTCATATTCGACAGTTTATTACTCAATGTGAGAGTCACATTGATGCTACTGTGTTCAAATAGCTTCTTCAAGGTTTTGAACATCTTCCTCGCCGTCGTCTTTTCTGAGATCTGAGGAACCAAGTAATCTCTAACCGAGTCCACTAAAATTCTTCTTGCTTTGGCATCATTCTTCCTCCAACGAGGTGTCTTTTTCGGCTTCTGGTTCTGGGACCTTTGCATTTACAAACTCCAATAGGTCATTTTCTTCTAATAGAAGAAGAACCCTAGACTTCCAGGGGATGAAGTTGGAAGCCCCTTCCAGACGATCTTCAACCTTCATACCGATCATCTTAACTGCAGATCTGGATCTGAAACCCTAGCAGAGACTAGGTCAAAACTGAAGTTTGGAGTTTTTGAAAACCAAGTCCACGGGTGAATACACCCTTGAGAGGCGAGCTAAAAAGAGGTAGATTTGAGCCAAAATTGTGGAGGAAGTAGGTCAAACATTGAAACCCTAATTTATGTTGCGGCTGCAGAATTAGGTCAAAAATTGAAAATTCTTAGAATTGAATTCTTCCTTTACCAAAAGTTGTGCCTTCCTTAGAGAGAAATTTCCAAGGCTCTTTTTCTGCCAAAAGGTTGAGTGAAGGCTTTGAAAGATGAAACCCTAGTTCTGATAGGTTTTCGACAAAGTTCTGGCAATGGCTTCTTCTAGTAGTGTTCTGATATCATGTTAGATTTTCATAATATTATAGCAGTATATCTTAATTGCATTAGTCAATAGGATCACTAGAAGATAGACAAAGCACAAAACAATAGCACGAGTTTTTTAATCTTGGGAAACCCAAATGGGAGAAAACCCAACAACCTTCGTCTAGAGATGATAATTTTGAGAACAGTGTATAATGAAGAAAGAGAAAAAATGGAAGTAACTTCCAAAGATAGAAACCCCAAAAACAATCTTCTCCTTCAGTAGGTGTGAACTTCTCTCCCCCAGAAAATGAGAACTTCACTTGTGTGACTGTATATCCTAATGAGGAGGGGCGCCTCCTATTTATACTAATTTTCCACTAGGAAAATTACTGGAGCTGACTTCTCTTGGGGGAGCAATAAAAACCTTTTTATAATTTTATTTTATTTCTTTTTATTGCTAGCTTTTCACCCCAGGGTTTACATTAGGGTTTGTAAGATAAATTACAACAATTTCAACTCCCATGGAAGGTACAAGGAGATACAATACAAGTACAATAAGAATAGCTACTGAAGTTGCACAAATTCCAACAATCATTGCAATCAAAGCCAAAAAAAACCGAAATGGCAAGTGCCAAACATTCTCAATAGAGGAACTATGATGATTTGAATGAGATTTTCTGGAAATGACAATTATTTCCTTGAATGGATCGGGCTTGGAAAATAGAATATTTTCAGCCAATTAGTTTTGAGCATCTTTTATCATGGCTGCCATATTAATGTATTTGACCAAGCCGGATACTGTTGAGTTCAATGACATCAAAGCAATAGAAGAGTTCCACTTTCACCCATATATTTCATGTTTCGAGTATTTTAGAGGCCTTCTATTGCCATTGAAAGAGATATTTTCTATTTGGCCCTCTTGGATCAAGAAAGACAATGCTTTCTTAAGGCAGTAGCTACTGAGTGCAAAACAACATTCTTCAACATTTCTGTGTCATCCATTGTTAGCAGGTAGTGTGGTGATTTAGAAAAAAAAACTTGTAGGAGTACTTTTTGAGGTTGAAAGTACCATGCACCATTAACAATCTTTTGTAACTAAATTGATGCTATTACTCACCGTGGCGAAGGCTACAGTGAGCATGGAGCAAGTTGGCGGTTAAAAACTGAGCTACTTATCCAGATGGATGGTTTAATGCAAACAAATGATCTCGTATTTGTCATGGTGGCCACTAATTTGCCGTGGGAACTAGATGATGGCATTCTTCGACGTCTTGAAAAGCATATTCTTGTGCCTCTTCCTGAGCTTGAAGCACGTCAAGCAATGTTTGAAGACCTTTTTCGTTTGCAATTCAGCTCTGAGCTACCATACGATCTTATGGTTGAAGGGACACAAAGGCATTATGGTTCAGATATTCGTTTAGTTTGCAAAGACGCTGCCATGCGACCATTAAGGCGATTGATTAATGGCCACACTTGAAGAAAATGATGCGGTTGAATTATCAGAGAAAAACCTACCAAGCATCAGTGCTATCGCAAGTGATGCTATTATTGTAGATCTTAAAATCAGATGGCCATTTACCTGTAAGCAATTACACAAGGGTCCCTCTCATGTTTTAATTTTTTAACAGATCTGAGTGGAAGTTAATGCCACAACAACAATTAGACAAGGGGAAGTTGTAGTTTAATGGTCCGAAAACTATGTGACCACTTGCGTCAATTGTGGAGCAGTCCACATTTTTTTGACAGCCGAATTCGGGAGCAGTTATTGAACCCTCTGTCATTCTCATGTGACAGTAGTGTTCATTTTCAAAGAAATTGTTTGGCTTCTTTGCGTATGACAATTGCTTGGAGTTTTACTAAAAAGGAATGGGATTTTGGATGTGAGCATATTTGGTTACGTGAGCTCTCATTATTTAAGTTAAGACAAAGTCCACTTTAATGATGTAAGGGTTCTTTGGTTAATTGACTAGCCTAATTGGTAGTTACACATAGTTTTTCTTAGAGAGAAAAGTGGATCTATGATTCCATTTGTTCTCTATATTTTATTATTTTCTTTTTTTCTTTTTTGTGAAAGAATAAGAGGTTTTGGGTCTATAAAAAGGCCAAGGCCAGCTTTCTTCATTGTAAAGGGTGGAAAAAAGTTGAGATATTTCTTTCCTACAGCGTAATAGAAAAGTCATCAAATGGAGTTTTTGGATGTTTAATTGGGGGTTCTTACAAATGTGTGGTGTGAACTTGTGATGCTTTAATAGTGGTGAATTTTGCTAGAAGTTATTTTGTTTCTTTTCTATGTTTGCATCGAGGACCATAAACGAATGCTACCACTGCGTTGGAAGGTGAAAACTCTTAGCAGTTGTTTTTTTCCCTTTGTGAGCATGTTTGTACGAGCATCGATGTTTACATTTAATCTAGCTTGATTATGTAGTATTGATCCTTTGCATGCAAAGCGCATCTCCCGCAATTAGGAGGAAGAAGTAAATCTAGTAGCCGCAACTCGACTAAGTGGAGTTTTCTCAATCAACAGGGCCCTCTTTAGTTTCTCCTTTGATTCCATTCTCCCTTTTGATGTACTGGCACTGGTCCCTTTTGGAGGACTGATCCTTCCCTCCTTCCCATCACTCATGCAAATTACATCTACCCTACAACCGTTTCTCTAAGGCAACCTCTTCATCTCACCTTGTCCGTCATTGCATCTGCCTTAGTGATCCTAATCTTAGGGAAGCCTCCCTTGAGATGGAGAAGAGCCAACCTGAAACGAGCAAGGAGTGTGGTGACAGTGGCTGCTCTTTCCGTAGTTGTCATCGAGCTGGTGTGCCTACTTTTGGGCTTTGACACACACACGCCGGTCAAGAGCAAAAACACATTTCACATTAAACTCTTAGAATCAATCTTTGCTTTCGTAAAATAAAAGCCTTAGATTTTACTTTTCATAGGGACCAGCCCCCTTGGCTTCGCTAGGAGTTGGCCTAAACGGAGAAGCTGAGTATCAGGTGACAGCACTTGGCTCGAGCTTGTCCCCAAGGTCGCATCCAGTGGCTTGAAGATTTCTGCCACGTTACCCAAGGTGTGAATTAGGCGGCAACATTATTGCGTCGTTGCCGGGGATAAATCTTTTTATTCCCGAAATACGACTTTTGAGTTTTCATTCTTGTTTTCGCTTTGTTTGATGAATGTTGTAATTCAATAAACCTACTTAAAACATCTGGCGACTCCACTACCCTTAACTTTACCAAGGCGTTCTACAAGAAGAAACTCCGAAGGCTTGCTTCAGTTCATTCCTGAACCTGAACAGGTTTACCATAGGAGGAAAACCAAGCTAGCTTTTCGTAAGATCCTTGAGGATCTCTCATCTGAGTCAATCGTAGACATTCACGTTTTATTTGTTGATAACTCTCAATCAAATAATCCACATAGTACCATGGGTACTCTTCTCAAACCTCTTGATTACTCTGCCATAATTGGGCAGCCTCATAACATCCCAGATAAAGTCATTGACAAAGTTCCATCTTTTTATGGAAACGATGCTAGAACTGCTAAGTCTCATTTGTTGGCTTTTACACAGTGCTACAATAAATGGTGCCACAACGTGAACCACGAAGATGTCAAAATGAGGCTGTTCGCCTTATCTCTTGAAGCCGATGCCTTCAAATGGTTCACCTCCCTAGACGACAACGGTATCAAGACATTCAAAGGATTTGAAACTGCTTTCAACCAGAGATGGGGGGATAAGAAAGAGAAAAAACACCTGTTAGCTGCCTTAACAAATACAATAAAGAAGGAGAACGAAACCATAGAAGGGTTCAATAAAAAATTCAGTTATATAGTGGGCAGACTTCGTCATTCCATACTTACCATTCTTGGATTCTTGATTAGAATTGGGTGCATAAGAATAATATACAAACTTTGTCCTTAGAGCAAAATTTTCAAAATTTATTTGTTTCACTTGCATTTTTGCTGCAATTCTCTAAGGTTTGAAACGTCAAGTTCTTCCTATTGTTGCATTTTCTCCTCTTGTTTCTCTTTTTCTTCATCTATAGATGATCACTAGCTTCTCTTCCAAAGCTCCTTGCTTCTCATTTTCTCTGTTACTGCATCTGCAAGTTCATAAAAAATAACATCCTTACTGACAAGCATCTAATTATCAACTTGACTATATAACTTATAATCTTTTGACAACTTGCTATAGCCAATAAAGATAACACTTCCTACCTCTGTTATCCATCTTGTTCCTCTTTTCTTTAGGAACATGCATAAATGCTTTGCATCCAAAAACTTTCAAATGTTGAATATCAGGTTTCTTACATGACCACATCTCCCAACACTTTTCAAACTACAGATTTTTCAACTAAGAAAATGAATTGAAGGGGTCCCTGACAGGTGCATGTCACACCTCAAACTTCTAACGTTTTGAGAAAAAATGTTGTGCAATTCCTGGCATGGGAAATACTACTAGGGCCATCCAATACTGCTGTGCCCTCGTCAATCTTCTTCCAAGAGGTTGCTCTCATTTTTGTGAGATATGCTATCTTTCAACATTGCCCACATTTTCTCCAAAGTGACATTGCTCTGATCTGCAAAAAAATTGTACAACTTTGTTGGGGAAAGAATGTTACACATGTGTGCAAAACCTTTGTGGAAAATGTTATGTTCTGTAGGGCCAGGTTGTTGTTCTCCAACATCGTTAACTGATGGGTAGATTGCAGCTGTCTTTCTTTTTCATGATTATACAATATATGTATGGATGCTACAATTACCATTTACACTCCATTCATGTTTAATTATCTAGCACTTCATATTCAACTATATATCTCACTTTCTAAGGGTAAGTTTATTGTCTTTATGTTGTTTCATCTTATGTTGCCATGCATTTTAGTTTGTTCTCATATTTCTGCGTCATTTATGCATGAAGTTATAATAACTGCTATTGTTGCACTCAAGATTTTCAATGTTATTTCCTAATGGGGAGTGTTCTGAAAAATTGTCCCTAATGTATGAGAGAAAGATATTGCTTTTCTGCAGCTTCATCAATGTTTAATGTCTAGATATCTTAAAAAACTGTCTTAATTTACACTGGAACTTCAACACTTTCAACAAGTTTATCATAAGAATATCTGAAGTACACAGCCTTTAAAATTTCAAACTTTGGAAGTATATATCTAATGCTTAAATGCCTGACTGAGGACTTCTAAATGGTTGCAGGACTTAATGATACAGTGTTTGACGTAGACAATGATAGAGGCCGAGCTGAAGCACAAGGGCTTGAGCCAAATGGATTCACTTTTGAAATGCCAGATGCTGCTGGCCTTGATTATGCAGTTAATAGGTAAGAGCTTAAGCTGTTCATGAGTGTTTTTTCTGGCAGTGTTTCTATAGTGCTAAAATAATTACTTCAATCATGGATAATCTTATTTTTGGCAAAGCTGATTGTAAAATGTTGATTGCAGGCCTATAACCATGCTAGGTCTCTCTAGGAGTACCAGACATCTCTGTTTGCATCCCATGTATCATGCCAATGAATCAGGCTCTTTAAGTTATCACGCTAGTAGCCAAAATTAATAACACATTTGAAGAAAGAGCATTCAAGGGGATCAAAAAAATTACCCCATCCACAGATATTTTGGTATCACAGGTTTATAAGCCTCTTTATGAAAAGGTTCTGCACAAAAGCACAATGCTTTGAACAAACCTTCAATGCAAGCATAACTCACTGCATCCTCGTTGTGAAAAACTACAAAGTAGTCTCTAATAGCATTGGTAGTGCTCCACCACCTTAGAATGTGATTCTCCATACCTGTAGTACACCACATTTGAAAGATAATTAGAGTGGGCCTATCTACAAGGTGGACCCATGCCTCTAGTGCATTTATCCACAATTCTCTAAGGGCATAGAGTGGATTTATTCCCTGTTGCAGGGGTACCTATCCCCAGGGGTTGGGTTCGTGTCCCCTTAGAGATTTGTGGATAAATCCACTAGGGCGAATTTGATAGCTAGACCAAAAATTCCGAGTTGTAAATATTTTTAGGTTTTTGAATTTATTTGTATTTTTAGGGCCTTTTTGACAATATATGATTTTTAGAGTTTTTAAACATAAAATTGCGGCAAAATAAAATACAACTAAATTAATAAAAAAGAGTAATTTAATTACAAGAAAAGGGGATATGATTTCTGTTTCAATCCCTAGGGCATTGAGAGATCAATGGTCAACATCCCTCTCTTGAAATGCCCTTAACACTTGCAAGCTAGGGCATCACCTAGCAACCTCTAGGGTTCAGTAGGAGAGCCTAACTAGGGTAAATGAAGAAGTCCAAGGCCCCAAATAGCATTAGAGAACTATGGAGGACGTTCCCTTCATACAAAAAGTTGACAGAATGCTAACAAAAAGCCCTAACAATTCGGAAAAATGCACCATAAAAGCACCATTTAACCTGGCTAGGAGCATAAACCAACATCCAACAAGAAGTGAGCAAAGAAGGCCTTTAGGTCACACTTGTGCATGAGTTCTTCCTACTACTTTAGCATCAACTTCTAGCATGTGCAAAAACAAGCCCTAGAACATTACTTCTTCCTCCTTCAAGCCAAAAGAAGCATCCCAAGAGAAGTGCACATCACATTAACATTAATGACTCATAGAGTAGGAAGAAGAGAGTAAAAACATATTTGAACCCTTGTCTTATGATTTTACAGTGAGGAGGGGGTGTCTATATATACTTTTTCATCCTCAACTTTTTAATTTTGAGTGTACAAGTCTAATAAAAAAACAATATTATTTTAGGGTAAATTCCTCAAAACTTAGGGATTTACCCCTAAAATAGACAAAAATAGCAAAAATAAACTAAAGTAAGGCTTCACTTAATGAAGTAGTGAGCCAAAGGGGGGCGTCATGCCCCAACTAACCCCAAAATGATGCTTGTCCCTCAACGCCACCCTTTCCAACTTGTAGGTTCATATGGTGGAAGGATGGCGTCAAAGGCTAGAGACACTAGAGGAGGGGTTTTTGAGTGTTGAAAATAGGTCCAAGTGGGTGAAGGAGGTATGCTAGATAGAGGACATTAACCCTTTACAAAACGCAATCACCTCTGCATAAAAAAAACCTAAGGTGGTCATGTGCCCAATGGGTCACCCTGAGAATCCCCGGACACCAACCAATGGGCTTAAAGCCTTGCATGGTGGGAACATCCACACACTGTAGGGGCAATCAGTGGTGCCACAAAGCCAAGTACTTCTAAGAGTGAGACCAAGGGGGACGGTCATTACCAATCTAGGGGGGCAACAACCCCTAATCCAAATATTCATTCAATATGACCCACTTTGGCCTTTAGAATAAAAATTTTGGACCCCTCACTCTAGGCTAGGCCCTGCTAGAGTGCTTCAATTGCTTTGATGTGTAACTCCATGCATCCATTTGCTGCCGAAAACGATGAAAATCGGGGAGGGGGGGGCGTCCCTTCCATATTGAGGGGGACACCCAAACGCCTTGCCAAAAGAAAAATGTGTTCCATCACTGGGGAAACATTCTAGACAACTATTTGAATTGAAAAAATCATTCATAAAGATCCATAGGGAAATATTCAATAAAAAAAATATAATGTACTGTGAAAACTTGTAATTTTTGGTGAATTTTATTAATTTAATCATATCTTACGTAAAAAATACGTGAACTTTTAAGCCAACTGACAAAATTATGCCCTTAAAAAGTACTCAGGTGAGGAGCATGCCGTCTTATTAGTATTACCACATTGACATGAGTTGTTTTGGGAGGGGCATGCTACCATCTTACCAACAATCAAGGCTATGAGTTTATTCGGAGCCAATTCACCAAAGGCCATATGCTGAATTATTGTAACTTTGAAGTATATTCACTTATTATCCCCGATGTTCCTATCGGGAGAATCATTTGTATTTCATTATACCCCGATGATCCTATCGGGAGAACTACTAAGAGTCATGAGGAAATTCCCTCCGTTGTAAGTAGGGTCATTAGCACCCTAGTCAATATAATATTAAGTTGTTAGAGTTCTCCTAGAGAAGTCATCCCAGTCAATTTTAGTGGGGCCGACTTGTTGGGTGGAAAATCAAGTGAAGGAAGGAATATAAATAGAAGTGAGGCTCTCCTCATTTCGACACACACACACACTCACTTGTGTAGCGCATAAGAGAGAGAGAGAGATAGCTATAGCTGCAAGGAGGAGAAGAATCAGTCTAGGGTTTTATCTTTTATCTTTTGATCATCTATATTGAGAAAGCTTTTGCTGGGTTTTTTCCATTAGGGTTTTCCTAGGGTAAATCTGTGTTGATCTTGTGATACTGTTTCTTTTAGTAATCCTGTCTATATGCTTTTGTTATGAAATTGAAATTGAATGCTGATAATCTAGCTTAGCATATGGAATCTTAACATGGTATCAGAGCTAACTTGATTACGACAACTTTCACAAGGTAAAAAATCCTTCTCTCTCCCCGACAAGAAATTAGGGTTTCAGGAAAAACTTTGAATTTTGGAGAACTAATTGCATGAAAAGTTGCGCCCTCCTAGAGCGCATTTTCTGAGCCTAGGATCAAAGTTTTTGGAGGAGTAGATCTCCCGGAAATTCAAACCCTACTTTGACATTGCACCAGAAAACTGCAGAAATCCAGTGAACCAGAAAACTACTAGAAGGTGTAGTACTGAATCTCGCAAGTCAATTTGGAAGGGTGGAGACTTGAGATCTACAGAAATCAAGCACACTAGTCAACTCGCCTCAGTCAAGCACATCTCCTGGTAAGTTCAATTTCTCATTCCTCAAAATTTCATTTTTCAGTGATCTCCTGTCAAGATGGCCCCAAGCACCAAGCTTGAGGACAATCTAGAAGGCATAGAGAATTTTCGAGCATGGAAATACAAGATTGGTCTCATTCTCAAGGAGAATGATCTTGAAAAATATATCAAGGATGAAATCCCTGAACCTGAAAAGGCTGAAGCTAAGGAGAAGCACAAGAAAGATCTGATTAGGGCACAAAGAATTATTGTTGATTCTATCAAGGATCACTTGATCCCTCAAGTGTCATCTAAGAAGACTCCGAAAGAAATGTATGATGCCCTATCCAGAATGTATGAAGGAAGAAACATCAATAGAAAGATGAATCTAAGAGCTCAACTGAAGAGCACCAAGATGAGTCATGGAGAATCCATCCATGACTATTTCACAAGGGTCTCCCAGTTCAAGGAACAACTAGAAGCTATTGGAGACAACCTTGATGAAGATGAGTTAGTTATGACTGCTCTCAATGGTCTCACTAGACCCTGGGAGTCGTTCATCCAAATGATGTGTGTCAAGAAGGAAAGCATGAAGTTTGATGTTGTATGGGAAGACTGTATTCAAGAGGAGACTAGAGTGGCAAATAGAGAAGCCTTACTAAAGGAAGATGATCAAACCCTAGCCATTCACACCAAGAGAAGGACTCAATCTAACTTCAAGAGGGGAAACCACAAGGAGTCTCAACCTCCCAGAAGGTTCCAGAAAACAAGAGAAAGTCTCCCCAATAAGGACTACTCCAGCTTTCAATGTTTTCATTGTGACAAGATAGGACACATTGCCAGAAATTGTTCTTTGAAGAGACAAGATTACAAGAAGAGGATCAACAACAACAAAAGACATCATGCACTTCTAGCTGAAGATGAGGATAATGAAGAAGAAGAGGAAGGACCCTGAAGAAAGCAAGCAAGAGAAGGAGATGCAAAAGAGTATGTACTATAGTAGGAGATGATTATCAATATCCAATCAAAGGAATTGGTGAAGCAAGCTACAAGCTTGATTCAGGAAATCCCCTGAAGATGAAGGAAGTCTTATATATACTAGGTCTAAAGAAGAATTTACTTTCTATCTCAGCTTTAGATAAGACAGGATTCAAAGTTGCATTCATAGATGGCAAAGTACTCATGTGGCCCAAAGGAAAGTCAATTGAAGATGCAGTTGTCATCGGTGAAGAAGAAGGAGGCCTATATAAACTCAAGGGACATTCAGAAACAACCCTTGTTCGTGAGTCCACTAACCCTAGTGAACTGTGGCATAGAAGGCTTGCCCACATCAATTACAAAGCACTACCTTATGTGAACAAAGTAGTGACAGGATTACTAGACTTGAAGATCAACCGTGAAGGCATTTGCAAAGGATGTGCCAAAGGGAAGAATATCAAGAATCCATTTCCGAAGAGTGAAACAAAAACTAAAGGTATGTTGGAATTGATTCATTCAGATGTGTGTGGTCCAATGTCCTCCACATCTTTGAGTGGTTTTGAATATTATATTACATTTATTGATGACTATTCAAGAAAGACTTGAATATACTTCTTGAAAGAAAAGGGCGAAGTGTTTGATAAATTCAAGGAATTCAAAGCCTTGATAGAGAATCTTTCAGACAAAAGAATCAAGACACTCTGATTAGACAATGGTGGAGAATAAACTTCAAAAGAGTTTGAAGCTTTTTGTAAAGATGCTGGAATCAAGAGGGAACTAACTACTCCCTACAATCCTCAACAAAATGGTGTTGCGGAAAGAAAGAATAGAACCATCACGGAGGCAATGAAGACAATGATTTATGATCAAGATATTCCATTGCATCTATGGGCAGAAGCAACAAGAACTGTTGTCTATGTACATAATAGAATATCTCACAGTGCTCTTCGATTCAAGACTCCAGAAGAGATGTTCACGGGAAAGAAGCCTGAGGTAAGTCACCTCAAGATATTTGGTTGTCTAGTATATGTTCATATACCAAAGGAGAAAAGAACCAAGTTGGACCCTTCCAGAAAGAAGGGGATATTTGTTGGATACTGTGAAGTATCCAAGGCATTCAAAATTTACATTCCTGGATTCTATCACATGGAAATTAGTAGAGATGTAACATTCGATGAAGAAGCAGCCCTCAAGAGATCCAGAAAATGTCAACATGAAGAAGTGTATGAGGAAGATGCACCTCCCAGAAATGTAGAGGCTACATTCCTCCCTGACGATGAAGCACCGGAAGATCATGACATGACAGAACCACAAGAACCCCCTACAATGGAAATATCACAGAAGAGAAAGCCTGATTGGGTAAGAGAAATTATACAAGAAGCAAAAAGATATGGAGCTTTTGAAAGCTCCACAAGGATAAGCAAGAAGCCCAAGCCATTTTCCACCTATGTAGCTTTCATGTGTGATCTTGTGGATCAAGAACCTACAAACTATGAAGAAGCTGTACAGAATAAAGAATGACGAAAGAGTACCAGTCAATAATGAAGAATGATGTTTGGGATATAGTTCCCAAACCAGAAGGCAAGAGTGTAGTATCCTCCAAATGGATCTACAAAATAAAACATGCAGCTGACAGAAGTATAGAGAAATACAAGGCAAGATTTGTGGCTAGAGGTTTCTCTCAAAAAGAGGGAATTAATTATGAAGAAACACTTGCACCAGTAGCACGGTATACTTCGATTAGAGCTATCATGGCACTTGCATCCATGATGAAGTGGGACTTACACCAAATGGACGTGAAGAAAGCCTTCCTGAATGGTGTGATTGAAGAAGAAGTATACATAGAGCAGCCACAAGGATTTGAAGTTGAAGACAGACGGACTCACTTATGCAAGTTGAAGGCGGCCCTTTACCAAGAGTAAAGTCGATCCTAACCTTTACTTCAAGGTTATAGAAGATAAACCTGTCATACTTTACTATATGTGGATGACCTATTTCTGAAACAGATTGTAGAATGTAAGAAGAAGCTCGCTGAAGAATTTGAGATGAAAGACCTTGGGTTGATGCATTATTTCCTAGGTCTGGAAGTGTGGCAAAGTTCAGAAGGAATCTTTCTCAATCAGAGAAAGTATGTTGTAGAAATCTTGAAAAGATTTGATATGTTGGAATGTAAAGCCATGGCTACACCCATGGATACCAACCTGAAGTTGTTGGCTGATGAATCATCAGAGTTAGTAGATGTGACTCAATACAGACAGATTATTGGGTCGTTGATGTATCTAACAAATACCAGACCAGACATTTGTTTTGCTGTGAACACCTTGAGCCAGTATCTAGTTCAACCTAGACATGTTCACCTGATAGCTGCAAAACATGTAATGAGATAATTGAAAGGGACTATAGAGTTTGGTCTATACTATGATGGAAACCATGATTATAGATTGTATGGCTATACAGATGCAAATTGGGTTGGAAGTGTCTCAAACAAAAGAAGTACATCAGGTGGATGTTATAGTCTAGGCTCTGCTATGAGTTCATGGTTTAGCACAGCCGAAGCAGAATATATAGCATCTTGCTCTGCTAGTTGTGAAGCCATATGGCTTCGGAAGCTGATGTCAGGTTTATTTAACCTGAAGTTAGATACCACCATGATTCTATGTGATAACTAGAGTTGTATATAGATGACGGAGAACCCAGTGTTCCACAATAGGTTGAAGCACATAGAAATCCGATATTTCTACATTCAAGTTATGATGCAGAAGGGAGCCATAAAGCTCCAGTATGTGAGTACCGATGAACAAGTTTCTAATGTGTTGACGAAGCTTGTCTCGAGTAAAGTTCGAATACTTTCGAGACAAGCTTGGTGTTATTCAAAAAGACCTTCCCCGAAAGGGGGAGCAGTGATGTTGCAGTGGGAGTGTATCATCCCTGGACATTTGTCCTACAGTGAAGCATAGAGTTATGTCTCCGAGAAAGAAGAAGGATTGTATCATCCCTGAACATTGTTCTAAAGTGATTCGGTGACTTCGGTCCTCGTGAATGTGGTGGGGTTGTATCATCCTTGGACATTTGTCTTAAACTGTATCCGGAGGCTTCAATCCCTGAGAATGTGGTGGGGTTGTATCATCCCTGGACATCTGTCCTAAACTGTATCCGGAAGCTTTGGTCCCTGAGAATGTGGTGGGGTTGTATCATCCCTCGACATTTGTCCTAAATTGTATCCGGAGGCATTGGTCCCCGAGAATGTGGTGGGGTTGTATCATCCTTGGACATCTATCCTAAACTGTATTCAGAGGCTTCGGTCCCCGAGAATGTGGTGAGGTTGTATCATCCTTGGACATTTGTCCTAAACTGTATCCAGAGGCTTCGGTCCTCGTGAATGTGGTGGGGTTGCATCATCCTTGGACTTAGTCCTAAAGTGATAGGGAGTGATTATCCCGTAATTGTATCTGGTGACTTCTGTTGTCGAAAATGTGGTAGGATTGTATCATCCTTGGACGTAAGTCCTAAAAGTGATCCGAAGACTTTTGTCTTTGTACTGTGGATTGCTGGTTGTTGCTGATGATGATGATGTTGATGACGATGATGTTATTGATCGAAAAAATCAGAGTATGATGACAATGATGATAGTGTTGATCAAAAGATCAGAGTGTGATGATGATGTTGCTCAGAGAAATGCTGCTGATGATGATGATGATCGAAAGGTCAAAGTACTACTGATGATGATGCTGCTGAAGACTAAAATGTTGACGATGATGTTGTCGATCAAAGTGTTGTTGCTACTGAAATTGAAGATGAAGACTATATGTCAAAGATGTTGAAAAAGCTTCCTATGATTTATAGATGTATCACCCTGATGATGTTGAAGATGATCTCTATCCTTCCCCTGTCGCTGTTGTTGATGTTGTTGTAGAATACCCTTCTCATTAAGGGGGAGTGTTGAATTATTGTAACTTTGAAGTGTATTCACTTATTATCCCCGATGTTCCTATCAGGAGAATCATTTGTATTTCATTATACCCTGATGATCCTATCGGGAGAACTACTAAGAGTCATGAGGAAATTCCCTCCGTTGTAAGTCGGGTCATTAGCACCCTAGTCAATATAATATTAAGTTGTTAGAGTCCTCCTAGAGAAGTTGACCCAATCAATTTTAGTGGGGCCGACTTGTTGGGTGGAAAATCAAGTGAATGGAAGAATATAAATAAAAGTGAGGCTCTCCTCATTTCTAAACACACACACACACTCACTTGTGTAGCGCATAAGAGAGAGAGAGAGAGAGAGATAGTTGTAGCTGCAAGGAGGAGAAGAATCAGTCTGGGGTTTTATCTTTCATCTTTTGATCATCTATATTGAGGAAGCTTTTGCTGGGTTTTTCCCATTAGGGTTTTCCCAGGGTAAATCTGTGTTGATCTTGTGATACTGTTTCTTTCAGTGATCCTGTCTATATGCTTTTGTTATGAAATTGAAATTGAATGCCGATAATCTAGCTTAGCATATGGAATCTTAACACCATCAACTTGCCAAGCTAAGAATTCTGGACAGCTGCAAACTTGTTACTCAGATTGGCCTTGTGAACTATCTTAATCCATCCATCATTGGAGTCATTGGTGGCTTGAGTAGCCAATGGTGGTACAACTTTAGTGGGAATATGTTAAGTTTTCTTAATTGCTTGGATGATATTCTAAAACAATTTACAATAATAGGATCACTGAAGGAACAACAAGCACAGTAACACAAAGAACACAATGAGAAAACCCCGCAAAACTTCCTCAGTATAGAACTCAACCATAGTAGTGTAAAACGCAAGACATCTACTTCTCTCTTCTTCCTTGCACACTTCTTCTTCTCTCTCTTGCAAACTTGCTTGAGTGAAGTGTGTACAAATGAAGGGGGCACCTCCCAATTTATATTTGACTCTTGACTTGACCTAGAATCTAGCAGGGCCGACTTGTCTAGTAAGGCACCAAAAATAATATTTATTATAATGACACTTGGGTACTATTGACTCGACTTACATCCGGAGGTTTACATTGATTCTTGTAATGACTCTTTCATGACCAATCTCATCTCCTGAAGGAGAAATATAATCAGTACATCCAGAATATCTTTCGAAGTTACAATACTTTAACACTCCCTCTTAACTAGGAAGGTATTCAAACAAGGTAGCAACTGCTACCAAAACTATACATCTGACTGGTGAGTCTCTATGTCATAGGAAGCTTTGGAACAACATCATACATCTTCTTCATCAATCTCAGTATGAGAATACTAGATCATCTTTTGCAACCTCAGTATGTAAATACTGAATCATCTTCTGCAACATCAGTATGTGGATACTGAATCATCTGTGTCTACTGGATCGTCTTCTGCAATATCAAAATGTGGATACTGAATCATCTTCTGTCATATCAGTATGTGAATATTGAATCATCTTCTGTAACATCAGTATGTGAGTACTGAATCTTCTTCTGCCACATCAGTATTCGAATATTGGAACATCATCTACAACATTAGTATGTAAATACTGAAACATCATCTGCAACATCAGTATGTAAATACTGAGACAACAACAACATCATTAACATGTTAGTGCTAAAACAACATCATCAATAAATGCTAGGTCATCATCTGCATCATCAGCATAGAGATGTTGGAACATCATCATCATCAACATAAAAATGTTGAAACATCATCATCATCATCAATATAGAAATACTGAAACTTTCTCATCAACAACAACATCAATATGAAAATACTAAGCCTGCTACATCAATATAAAAATACAGATACCACCTCTTTCCTGCTAACTATCTTGGAGCAGTATCTTAGTGAGTTCTCTGATAGATCCATCTGGGCATTTTGTCTAACTTAATAACCCTTTCCAGTCAACAAGCCTAGTTAGACAGATGGATCTCCCTTGGGACCAACAAGCCTTTTCTGGCTTACTAACCCCTTTGGACTAAACAGGCCTAACCAGGCATACTAATCCCCTTAGAATCAACAAGCCTCATCGGAATTACTAACCCTTTCATGCCAACAAGCCTAGCCAGACTTACCCTACTCTAGGCTAAGCTACAACACCACTGCATCCTTCTACCATCTTCTTCACTCCCTCTTTCGAGGGAGGTCCTTTCGGACTACACCAAGCTTGTCTCAAAAGCATTCAAACTTTACACGAGATATAGGCTTGGTCAACACATCTGCCACTTGTTCCTTTGTAGGAACATACTTGAGCTTTATAGCTCCCTTTTGTACCATATCCTGGATATAATGATATCTAACTTCAATATGTTTCGACTTATCATGAAACAATGGGTTTTCTGTCATCTTAATACAACTCTGATTATCACAAAGGATATCAATCACATCTATCTTTGCATCAAATAGTCCTGTCAACATCTTGCGAAGACATACTGCTTCTCTACAAGTTGAGCATACTGCAATGTATTCAGCTTTTGCCGTGCTAAGTGCAATACTGGACTGCTTTCTACTGAACCATGAGATCATCCCTGATCCCAAACTAAAACATCTTGAAGTGCTCTTTCTATCTGTAGCACTTCTTTCCCAATCTAAATCTGTAAATCCATGTAATCTGATCTCGCCATTTGATGCATATCTGAGACCATAGTCTAAAGCCCCCTTTAGATACCTCATCATATGTTTTTCTCCTACTAGGTGAATATGTTCGGGATTCACAATATATTGACTTAGAGTGTTTACAGCAAATCATATATTTGGTCTTGTATTGGTTAAGTACATTAGAGAACCAATAATCTGTCTATATAAGGTGGCATCTACTGTTTCGGAAGAGTCATCATTCAATAGCTTCAAATTTGTTGTCATCGGAGTAGTCATAGCCTTGCAATCTATCATCCCAAATCTATTTAGGATTTCTACTGCATATTTTCCTTGGTTTAGGAAAATCTCGACTTGATACTGCCACACTTCAAGACCTAGAAAATAGTGCATCATTCCAAGGTCTTTCATCTCAAATTCTACAACGAGCTTCTTCTTACATCCGTTGATGGAATTGTCTTCACCTGTTAGGAATAGATTATCTACATACAGTTGTAATATCATAAGTCCATCACCCTCAACTTTATAGTAGAGGTTGGAATTTGCTTTACTCTTGGTAAAGCCCAAACTCATCAGGAATCCTTCATATCTTCCATACCATGCTCTAGGTGCTTTCTTTAACTCATACAATGCCTTCTTGAGTTTACATACATGAGTTTTCTAATTGTCTTCCTGAAAACCTTGCAGTTGTTCGATATATACTTCTTCTTCTATCAAGCCTGTTATCACCAACCTTGTAGTTGCCTGTGTGAGGTCGATCCATGATGGATGGTAGAGGGGCAAGCAACTAAGGAAGTGGAACCAAGACTGCCTAGACTCCAAAATGGATGGTTGTCACGCCAATCAAGGCAGTCTTCACTTTATGTTATCTAAGTCCAAGACAACAACGGGGGAGACCCAGATCTACTCTCAACAGGAGAGATCAGACCTAGACACCAAAAAAGATCAAATGTGGCTTTGAGGAATGTAAGGTGTAAGGTAAATGGAAACCCTAGATCTAGGGTTTAGGTACTAGCAACTGATGAAGATGACCACTGTCTTGGGAAACGTAACTGTGACAGGGTGAGTGAGGACAGAGTCGGCACTGTTTAGTACCAAGGAGATAGACTCAGTGAAGGATATGAAAGTATCATGTAACTTGAGTTATCAAGGAATGGTCAACTTTCAGGGAAAGAGGTCAGGAAGGGCTAGCGCTAGGCTTGGAGATCAGTGCCTGTTCAGCCTTGGGTAATGGAGTCAGTATCAACACAGCGTTTTAGTGAACCCACCTGGGATATGTCCTAATCTATGGACCCAGAAAAGGATTTGGCCCGAAAGATTGAGGTTACAGGAAAATCAGCAGAAGGAGGGCTAGCGCTAGGGTTTGGAGAGGCATATCTGCAGATCCAGAGCCACCAAGAGACTATCAGCTCAGCGTTGGAGTGGAAATGAGATCATGATGACCCGATCTACAAACCCAAATCAGAAAATTTCAAGAAAAATCAGATCTAGAAAAGTCAAAATTTGATGAGGGGAGCTAGGAGGCTGAAAGTCAGTTTTTCAAATCTAGGGAAACCTGGCATGAACTAGCTCAGCGTTGGGGGTGATTTGGACTGTGTGAGACCCGATCTATCATTCTATGAAGTCAGAAATCAAAACAAGTCAAAACCCTAGCAGGTCAAATTTTTAGTGGGGGCGCTATGCAGTTTTCAGGCTAAAAATCGGATCTAGGTCAAACCAACAGGAATTTGACCAGCGTTGCAGTAGATTCAGTGAAGGGGAGGCCCGATCTATGAAACCCAGCAGTGGTTTGGCCAAAGATCGGATGGTTCCCGAATTTAGTATTTTTTAAGGGTTTTTTAGTATTTTAAGGGTTTTTAGAAAAATGGAAGGAAAACAGGTACAATGGATTCAGATCTGTAAAAGAGAAGAGAGTTACTTGTTGGATCGTACCTGGAAATGCTTGTAGAAGTCTTAACAGTGATGATCCTTGCTATCTCGATCAATTCTGGGAGATCCAAGTGATTTCTTTGACAGATGTAAACCCCAAGCCACCAATGCGCCCCCTACCATGTATGAACAAACGTCAACAATATCAGATTTGCTAAGACAAGATAAAGAAACCAAATGCTACAGGAAAGTAAAATGAAGTAATCATAAATCACAATGAAACTAATGAAAACCCCTTGATCCAAGACAAAGATAACCGAACGAGTTGAGGTGCCCCTGCAAAAATGCTCCAACCAAAACGCCTGCCTATAGACAAGACAATGATGGCAGAAAAAATATAGATCTCACATGAATTTCCACAATGCTAGGAAGCAGAAGACTATCCAATCACCATTTGAGAACATCAGATGCAAAGCAGATCCAGAAAATATCCATGGAAAAATCTTTCTATTACTCAGATCCAAGAGCCAAAGACCCTTTACAAATGAGAAGCTCTCTCCTTTAAATAGAAATGAGAGAACCACAATCATAACCAAATCCTAACCACTTTCAAAACGAGTGGCTAGGATTAAAAGATAAAATATTCTAATCAATGGTTGAGATGAGCTCAACATACAATACATGGATCAATATAACCATAAAGTACCAAAGTGGACTAAATCACCCATAAAGAGGGTACCCCACTCAACAAGAAATAAATGAAGCACATGGTGGGTCCATGAAGTGTTAACTAACTCCCTATGGGTGCCCCATGGCACAATAAACTAATATAACATTTTAATTCTTTGATTTTGTGCCTCCTTGAGGAAATCGTGAGCCTCCCAAAAGCTCCAGAAAATAATATAAAATGCCCAAAAAAATAGGTGTGGGCCTAGTCAGGTGCTGCAACTGTTGGAGAAGGTGCGGAGGACATCACTCTCATCATCATGACTCATCCCAAAAGCTCCAGAAAATAATATAAAATGCCCAAAAACATAGGTGTGGGCCCAGTCAGGTGCTGCAACTGTTGGAGAAGGTGCGGAGGACATCACTCTCATCATCATGACTCATCCCATGTCATTTCCCTGCCTCAGTAGCCCAAATCGATTTCGTCAATAGCCATTTAATCATTTTTTAATCTGCCTTGGGAAACGTGAACCTTCCAAAACAGCCTCCTAGGGTGCTTGCGTTGTCAAACTGAGCCCACCAGGCTTTCTAGGATGGGGGTACTATGGTACAAACAAGTGGCTTCACCCCCTATGTCCATACAACGCCCTAAGAGATCCCAATAAAACATCTCCCTGCTCAAACACATCATCCTGTGGGGCAAAACTGCATCAAAAAGGTAAAATGAGCCTGATCATTTCTGCAAGTGCCCGGAACTGAAAATAAATTGTCTCATTAGACTCAGAGAGTCCAAATCCATCTAGGGTGTATACTCATACCCCTCTCAGGTCTCTGCCTGATCATCAACAACATCCAATAGACAATATAACCATCTATAAATGATCAGATACCAATAATATAACTCAGACTATCATCCATCTGCTGCAAGTGCTATAAGGCTAGACATGCTCTACCAATCATTTAAGCAACAATCACAACAAGTAGCAATCATTTCACTGGTGGTGTATCAACCAAATACATGTATAGGGCTTCATTTATTATTACTCAGACTAGACTTTCGGGACTATACTCACTTCATAGTTGTAGTCAATTTGCTAGTGAAGGGTGAAGGATGAAATTGACAAGACTAAGGAAAAAGATGACTTCCTACTTAACATCATGACACTTTGGATATGGAAAGAAAAAACTCACTAAAACCAATGTCGGACAAACAACAACACAAGGAATGATAGTGCCTCACAAATGATTGAGTTGTTTAGAGAGTGCTTATTCAACTTAGGCATCATGACTACATCAAGCTTGATCCAATTTCATTAGGATCATCAATTTTATTTCCATGGCCTTTTTGGCCTATATGACCCTTTAGGACTTCACCAGTGCTTAAAAGCACAGCTAATCGCAGCTTTCATCCGGGACATATTCAAATTTATAAGGTCAACATATATTTAACCATTGTTTTTTTGGACCTTTCCTTATACCTTTCAAGGGGTATTTTAGCATTTTATTGCTCTTGCCCTCTTTACATATGTTAAGAAACATAGTTTAACATTTTCATTTTCTATGGGTGCATACATAACATTTTCCAATACAAGTAGTACATGAGCTTTCAGTTTTAGCCAACAATATCTCAAGTGACCAGGGGGAGTTCTGCACAGTGCCAAACATCGGGACAACCGACCAGAATGATTTAGGCATACAATCCAACTCACCAAAGGCAAGTTCTGTCACCAACTCAGAGCCGAGACACAATGTAAACAGGGAGGCTTGTCCAACAAAGGTTCTAGCGGAGGAAAAAGATCCTCCATGCCATAAGTCAAAAAGTCAGTCGTGTTGAAAACTAAACTGGAAGGTAATGGATGGGTGGAGACAATGAATGATGAAGGCAACACTAGCAAGCCAAAACAATGGTGGGAATGACTACCTCTATTCTCCCTAAGGAGGGTAAAACCGATGAGTATAGATTATGAACTTCAAAGTCAGAGTGGGGACACCAATACATAAATACAAATACATCAAAGTCCATATAATTATGACCGCCAGATCATGACAACACATGTTAATACATGTCACAAAGATCAGTATAAGAGAAATGATAACCATAACACCATATAAAAAGATGAGTCATAATCATGCAATATAATCCATCTAAAACATAATTTGTCCAATGAGAAAGTACTTATATAAAACTGGTCGTCAACAACTGCTCTACAATGACTAAATGGCTACATCGGTCCTCAAATCTGAGTGTCCTGAGACTCAGTCTTGACATGGGAGAGTACAATAGTCCACTAATACCATAATGATGCATCAAAACCGTTCATCTCAGCATCTCATATGTAAGAGATCTAGCTGAAAAAATGTACTGTGTCTGAAAAATAGAATATGGTAGCTTGGCTACTATATATGTGATAACAAAGCCATTTAGGAAGGTTGCCTTTACATCCATCTGGTGTAACTTCCACTTCATATTTGATGCCAAGGCAAGAATGGTTCTAATTGAGGTGTACCTAGCCACTGGTGCAAAGGTCTCTTCATAGTCGATTCTTTCCTTCTAGGAGAATCTTTGAGCTATGAATCTTGCCTTGTGCTTCTCTATACTACCGTCTACTGAATGCTTTGTCTTGTAGATCCATTCCAAGGATACCACTGACTTGTCCTTTGGTCTTGGTACTATTTCCCATACATCGTTCTTTATAATGGATTGGTATTCCTCAACCATAGCATCAACCCACTCCTTCTGCTTTGTTGCTTCTTCAAAACATGTTGGTTCTTTATCAACAAGATCACACATCCAAGCAACATAACTAGGGTATGGCTTTGGCTTCTTTCTTTCTCTGATGGTTCCTTCTGGGACACCATGTCTTTTGCCTTCAATTACTTCACGAGCCTAGACAGGCCTTCCTTTACGTGAGATCATTTCACTAGGCAATTCTTTAGGTCTCTGAGGTTCTTTTATGTCATGATCCTTTGGCATCTGTTCTTCCTCTTTGTTTCTGACTGGTTTAGGACCTTCTATAGCTCTGGGAGGTTCATGCTCCTCTTCATCTTCCTTGTCTTTCTTTGATTTTTTTGAAAGCTATATTTTCGTCAAAAGTAACATCTCTAGTTAGTTCATTTGGACGATATCCTGGGATATAGATTCGATAAGCTTTTGATTGTTCACTATATCCTACAAACAATCCCTTCTTTCTTGAAGGGTCTAGCTTTGATCTTTTCTCCTTGGGAATGTGTATGTATACCGGACAACCAAATATCTTTAGGTGACTGACTTCAGGATTTTTTCTGGTAAACATCTCTTCTAGATTCTTATTCCCAAGGGTACTATGGGAGATTCTATTATGTACATATATTGTTGTTCTGGTTGCTTCTGCGCATAGGTAGATCTTGACCATGGATCATGGCTTTTACACCTTCCATGATAGATCTAGTCTTTCTTTTCACCACACCATTTTGTTGTGGATTATAGGGAATGGTGAGCTCCCTCTTAATCCCAGCTTCTTTGCAGTACTCGTTGAATTCACTTGATGTGAATTCTCCTCCATTATCTGATCTTAAGATCTTGATCCTCTTTTTAGAAAGGTTTTATACAAGGGCCTTAAACTCTTTGAACCTTTCAAACACTTCATCCTTCTTCTTGAAGAAATAGATCCAAGTTTTGCGGGAGTAGTCATCAATAAAGGAGGCATAGTAAACATACCCGCTTAATGAAGTAGTTTGCATTGGCCCGCATATATCTGAATGAATAATGTCTAAGATCTCTTTTGCTTTGTTGTCACTGTTTGGATAAGGGTTCTTAGTATTCTTTCCTTGTGCACATCCTTTGCACACTCCTTCATGATTTATCTGAATCTCTAGTAAACCTATCACAACTTTGCTCACAATTGGCAATGCTTTGAAATGTATATGAGCAAATCTTTTGTGCCATAGCTCACATGGGCTTATGGTACTAGTCATCAATGTTGAATCTACATGTCCCTTTAATCTGTAGAGTCCTCGTTCTTCAACTCTAATAACTACTGCATCATCTATAGTTTTTCCTTTTGTCCACATGAGGACTTCTCCATCCATAAAAGCAACTCTAAACCCTTTCTTATCTAAGGCTGCGATAGAAAGAAGGTTCTTCTTTAATCCTGGGACATACAAGACATCCTTCATCTTCATGGAATTTCCGAAGTCCAACTTATAGGAGGCTTCTCCCATTCCTTTGATGGCATATTGGTAATCATCTCCAAGCATTACTTTGTGTGGGGACTCCTTTTGTACAAGACATTAGAATGAGTCCTTGTAACCTGTCATGTGCTTGGAGGCACCACTATCTACTATCTAGGTGTCATTCCCTGGTGAGACTGAACCTGTGATGCAAAGATCAAGACATATTCTTCACAAGAATCTTCATTTTCCTTAGCTCTTTCCTCATCTTCTTGATCATTGTCTTCAGCAGCATGAGCCTGGAATCTTTTGTTCTTCTTCTCTACTTGTTCTGCCTTCATGGGACAATTTATAGCAATGTGTCCCATCTTATGACAAGTGAAGCATTCATAATTTTAGAAGTCTTTCTTGGACTTCATAAACCCTTGATCTTTTCTAGGAGGATGGTCATAACTCTTTCTCTTGTTCTTACCTTTGGTATGGACTGCCAAAGCTTGATCCTCATTTCCATTTAGCTTCTCTTCTCTGGCTGCTATTCTTTCTTCTTCTTGAACACATTCTTCCCATAATTGTTGGAACTTGGTTAGTCTTCTTCTTGAACGAATTCCTCGAATAAAGGATTCCCAATCTCTTGGAAGACCACTCAAGGTGGTCATTACAATTCCTGCTTCTTCAACCATATCATCTATAGCTTCCAATTGCTCCTTGATTTGAGCTACTCTTGTGAAGTATGATTGCATGGTTTCTGACTTTTAAACCTTTACACTTTTGAGGTGATTCCTCAAGGTCATCTTTCTATAAATATTTCTTCCTTCAAATAAGCTTGATAGAGCATCAAACATTTCTTTTGGTGTCCTCTTTGAGGATACTTGAGGAATCAAGTTATCTTTGATGGAGTCAGCTATGATCCTCTTAAACTTGATCATGTCTTTCTTGTATTTGGCCTTAGCTTCATCTTCTTCTGGTTCTGCAACTTCCTCCTTTATAAATACTTCTAGATCATTTTCTTCTAGGATGAGCATGATTCGATACTTCCATGCTCTGATGTTTTTCAACACCCTCAAGCTTCTCATCTAGCTTGGTACTCTTTGTCATCTTTTAACAGAATGAGACTTTCAAATGGAATTAGAGGAAGTAATACTTACTTGATGAATACAGCTTATGGCTTACCTTCTTCGGGATGACCTAGGGTTTGATGAAGAAACCCTAATTTTTTAGTTGAGATCACTGGTAGGGCTGAGTGATGGAAAAGATGTGCCTTCCCAGGGCAAGCTAGACTGTATCTTGCTTTTTCTAAGATTGATGATGGACTCTCAAGAAAACTGAAGCTCTAGTTCTTCTTGGTAGTAGTGTCTGATCCAAAATTGAAACTTCTTGGAATTCAGATCTATTTTCATAGAAAGATGCGCCCTTCTGGGACGAGCTAGATTGTATCTTTCTTTTTCTGAGATTGATGATGGAGTCTCAAGAAAACTAAAGCCCTAGTTCTTCCTGGCAGCAGTGTCTGGTCCAAACCTGAACCTTCTTGGAATTTAGTTCTATTTTCACAGAAAGATGCACCCTTCTGGGGCGTGTTGACCACCAAAACCAACTAGGTGGACAACGATGTACCATGCACATGTTGGATGTGCCTTGAAGATAAGAATGAACTACTTAATGATTATATCAAGCGAGGCAACTCTTCTTCTCTTCTTCTCTCTATGAAATTCCCGCTCCCCGCAGAGGATTTTGTAAGGATATGTCAGCATGAAGGTCTAGTTTTTTGTAACTTGATCACTTAAGACTTAGTCATTAGGGAAGTCCTTTCATCGAGTGTTTTTTCACTTGGATAATTAAAATTTATTTTTAGAGATTTTAATTATTTGAGTTTTTCATTCAAAATTACCTCCAAAGTGGTGAAAGGTGTTTTAGTGATCGAGTCCATGGGGTGATTGGGCCCTAGAAATGTTTTCTATTACCATGCTAGACATTATCCAGAGTCTTACGGAATTTCATTAAGTTTTGCATAGGTTTTTTTTAATTTTTGGTCATTAAAAATTGTCACTCAAGACAATTTGTTGTAATGTAAAAGAGGGTTACTTGGTCCCTTTTAATGCTGTATAGGGGTATGGGTATTCAAAACAAATGGCATGAGCACCCCTACAGCCTTCGGCCAAGTTTGAAGTCATTCGGACAAGTATTACTATGGTTTTGGTCACATTTTCCTAGGTCAGTCATGGAAATCAGGAAATTGGGCAATTAATTAGAGAGCCAAATTTTGGAAAAGTGACTATAGTCACTTGGGGTGGCCAAGTAAAGGTTCTAATGTTTATATTATGTTCCTAAGACAAATTTAAGACCCAAAGGGGGGCCCCCAAGCAAGCATATAACAAGTTTTGAGTTGCCAAATCTAGGAGGTACCCCCTTCTCTCTTTGATTGGTTGGGTGAGCTAAAGTCAATGGAAAGAGCCCCACTATGGTGGTTTCTTCCCCATTTGACATAACAATAAGATTGGAAGCATTAAATTGGGGGTTTCTCTCCCCATATTTGAGATCTTAAACCATGGTTTTGCCCTCCTTGAGCAAATTCGCTCCCCCTCTCTTGGGCCCCCTCTCTCCCTTGTGACACTTGTCTAGCATGCAAAGAACCTCTCTCTTTCATTTTTCCTATTTAAGGAGGCTTCCCCTTCTCATTTAGGTTACACAAAAACACACTCACACCCACTCTCTTGCTCATGCTCTCATTCTTTCCCTTGCTCTTGCTTGGGCCATTGTAATTTTCAGCCATTTGGCTTTGGTAATCAAAATCTTTGGAGGAATCTTGTGTCCATTGTTCTCATTGATGATTTGCTTCCATGCTTAAGAAGCTACACAAGTTTGGTTGGCCAAGGAAGCATACTAATTTGCTTTGGTAAGATTTATGGTATTTGTATTCCGTAAATTTTGTGAGTTTTCATTCTTGTAACAAAAGAAGTTCATATATTTTCTTGTTTGAAGTTTATGATTTCTTTGCTCATTATTTGATTCTCACCTTCTAGTAGTTGTGTAGTGAAAATCTTACAAGTTGCAGGTTGTTTGGATTGAACAGTGGGATTCCTTGGTTGGATGCCCCATTGCTTCACTTCTTGAAGAACAAAGGACCATTTTTCTCTTTCTTTACATACAAATTTCTGCATTTTAGTTTTAGTTTGTGGAGTGTTTCAAATCTGGTTTTAACCCTTTTTATACTAAAGTTCTTTCAAAATTATTCATTTGGCAACTTTGTATAAATTCTGTATATATATTGCACTAACATACTAACTTCCCCAAAGTGACTTTGGGCACATTTTATCATTTTTTGTTTGCTAGTTTTTCGCAGGTCAGTGACAAAACAAGGAAAAACTTTGTCAAATTTCAGCCATAGAAGAGTTTTAAGGCCACCCCAAAGGAAGAGCTTCAAGGACATCTCAAGAAAGGGAAAAAACACGGTTTTTCTCACTCATTTTACCTTTTTCTTTACGCTAAAATTTCATCCTTTGTAACAAGTCTAAGAGAGTCTTTTGGACTTGATTTTTTGCTTTGCATTTTTCAGATTAATCAAGTCTCATTTATTTGCCATCCATTGCTAGCAATAGAAGTTGGGCTTGCCCACCTTTGCATAAGCAATTGTTGATTGGCGCGGGTTTTAGATTAGTTAGAGTTTCATTTTGTTTTTATTTTATTCTTTATTTTTTTCCTGCACCTTGTAAGTGATTTGGCTTTGCCATCCTTGCAATATCGCATTGGCTAGCATTTTTATTTAAAGTATTTGCTTATTTCCTTTTGCCCGCACCTCACAATCGAGTAGGCTCTGCCTCCGTTGTGATATTGCGCTTGGCTTGTTTTGTTTATTTTTTCTTTAAGGATAAAATTTACCACAAGCCCTATTTTTGCCCTGTATCCTCTCCCCCCACCGGTTCGACCGATCTAGGGTGACGAGAAAGGGCAAAGATTTGTGTTGGCTAGTTTAATAGGCACCCAGATAAGTATCTTCATTAAAAAGGAGAAAAAGAGGCTTGACCTGTGGATCTAGTGGGGTAGAGGCCGTAGGGGGCTTCGTGGCACTTTGTGTCCTCCAGTTGAGCACCTAACAAGTTTCGAGTTTGACCCGTGGAGCTAGGTGGGAACCTTGTGTTCCCATGTTGAGCACCCGGTATTCTCTCTCTAATCGAAGGAGATAGTCTCTTGGGGTAGACATCTAGAATAGTTCATTTCTTTGCAACAAACACCTTAATTCCCTAAGTCAAAGAGAGACATAAAATTTACTAAAACTTACAGGACCACTTGCATAACATTGTTACAATCATTTACATTTCTCTGCTTTGTAATAACTTTATTTTAACTTACTCATTTATTGAAAGTCATCATGTTCTTGTATATTTGTTAAGGTAAATGCGTTGATGCTTTAGGAAAATTATTTGAAGTTGATTATTGTGACTCCATAGCCCGAGTAGAGACGGCATTGGTCATTTTGATTATTTGATTGTTTCTCTCTTTCATACATTACTGGTTGATTGTTAAAGGGTTTGCTTGACATTGAAATATTTGCATCACTGCACGATGATTGTCATTTTTTGTAATTTACAACTCCTAGAAAACATTCTTCAAAAAAAGAACTTAGTAAGTAGGGACTACCCCCCTTGGCCTTTAGGAGTTGTGGTCTAAACGAAAGAGTTTAGAACCGAGGTGACAGTGGGTTCTCAACTCATAAGTTGCCCTTGGGAACACACACAGCGATTGGGAGACTTACCCGTGTCCAAGTGTGTTTTAGGCCGCAACAGGGCGAGCTGAGTGAACCCTCTTTATTGGTTGATTTGTTGAGGGATTTGTTCGAAATAACAAACCCTAGTTGTGTAGTGTCTCCTTTCAGGGTGGATTCGATACCATGTTAAGTTTTCTTAATTGCTTAGATGATATTCTAAAACAATTTATAACAGTAGGATCACTAAAAGAACAACAAGCACAGTAACACAAAGAACACAGATTTTCCTCGGGGAAACCACTAGGGAGAAAACCCAACAAAACTTCCTCAGTATAGAACTCAACTAGAGCAGTGTAAAACCCAAGACAAATGCTTCTCTCTTCTTCCTAGCACACTTCTTCTTCTCTCTCTTGCAAACTTGCTTGAGTGAAGTGTGTACAAATGAAGGGGGGCACCTCCATATTTATATTTGACTCTTAACTTGACCTAGAACCTAGCAGGGCCGACTTGTCTAGTAAGACACCAAAAATAATATTTATTATAATGACACTTGGGTACTAGTGACCTGACTTACATCCAGAGGTTTACATTGATTCTTTTAAAGACTCTTACATGACCAATCTCATCTCCTAAAGGAGGAATACAATTAGTACATCTAGAATATCTTTCGAAGTTACAATACTTTAACAAAATAATAGTGAAGAACACAAGTTTCCTCTTAGGAGGTCACAGGTTCAAATCTCGATGGGGTGGTGGGGCATGTACACCCCTGTAGAATTCATCAGTGAAATTGTTACATGGAGGGGGTCATTTGTCCCACAAATAAGGGGTTTCATATGCCAATTTAGTTTTTGGATAAACTGTAACCTTAAAATTAGATGATTGTTGTTGTTGTCGTTGTTGTTGTTAACACAATGTTTTACAACTTGAAACCAGATTTGAACCAGTCGAGGGTCAACTCGGACCGGAACTAGCAATGAACTAGAGCGGTTTGATTTAATGACTCGGACCATTCAAAAATACATAAATTTTACAATTTTAATGAAAAAAAATATTAAAGGTTCCAAACTATGATTCCAAACCATTAGAAACAAAATATGCAAAGTATACTCATGTATATACCATAAAAGGGTGAATATATCAAAATGACACTAAGTGCGATACATATTTGAATCAAAATTGAAAATACATAATCATCAAAATCATTGCCTATATTGGTATTCTATTCATCAATAGCACTCTATTTTCCCCCTCCTCTAGGCTCTATCCCTTCCCTCTACATCGAATCTCAAAGTTGATCATCCAAGGACATTAGTCAACTCCTTACAATTTTTATGTAACTTCTTAATCCAAGCGTTAAAATAAGGTAGAAAAAGCTTCCCATGCTTAATAAGTGATTTTGCTTGACTGAAGGGTACATTTTTATTAAGATCATGAGTCATGAAGAGGAATTGAATCAACTTCAGCAATCAGGCATCAACACCACCAATATCAAGGTGCTTGATTAAATTCCAATTCCTTACCCTCATACATGATAGAATCCAGTGGAAACATTGCCATCATGAAATCCTAAAAACTATTGACTCTGTTGAATTCAGAATGGGATCTAAAATTGCATATGAAGTCTGATGAGCTTGGAACCACTCATTAAGGGAGTTTTGAGGTCTAAAATGGGCCTCATAAGGGAAACAATAAAATAAAAGTTCTAAATTTTGGAGGGGAAAATCAAAACTACTTTTTCTTATTGTATTTTTGACATATCTCTTTATCGGTTCACCCAAATTTCAAGTTTGGGGACTCGTTGGACGCGGAATAAAATTCCGCATCCACACTGCATACTTTTGAGGTGCCCATGACACCCAAAAATGAAAATTTCAATAAAAAAACGTATTGGTCGTGGGCACCTCATAAGTATGCAATGTGGGTATGGGTTGGATGCGTAATTTTATTCTGCATCCAACAAGTCCTAAAATTCGAAATTTGGGTGAACCCATAGGGAGATATGTCAAAAATAAAATAATAAAAAGATATTAAAATACGTTTTTAATTGAAATTTTCTTTTTTGGGTGTCATGGGCACCTCATAAGTATGCAGTGTGGGTATGGGTTGGATGTGTAATTTTATTCCGCATCCAACAAGTTCTAAAATTCAAAATTTGGGTGAACCCGCAAGGAGATATGTCAAAAATACAATAATAAAAATTAGTTTTTTTCTTTTTCCCTCTATTTTTTTTACAAATTTTACTTTTATAGTTGACATCATCATCTTGAATCCTATTGGTTCTTATAAAGTGAATTTTAATGGTACAATTTTTGTTTTGAGGCCCATTTTTTACTTCAACTCACGTAAGCTTAAACATCCTGAAATAATTAATTATGATGTTAAAAATTTATGTAAAAGTTGACATTCTCATTTTTTTTACATTTCACTTTTACTTTAAGAATTTAACATTATCATTCAATATTACTGACTTCAATGTCCCCTATACAAAACTGGTCAATTTAAAAAGAAAATCCATATCTAGCCACGACGCGTTCACCATGGGTAGATTTGGCTTAACTCAATCAAGTTAATGTAGAGCTGTAGAACTGGCCAGTTTGAGGCCGGTTTGGTACCAAATCGACCGAGTCAATGTCTGACTTTGTCGGTTCTGTACCAAACCGTCCTCCAAGCCAAGTTTTGTCTCAGTTCAAGGTCGTTGAGAATTAAATCGGTCAACTCGATTGGTTCCGGTTCTGAGTTGACCGGTTTTTAAAACTGTGGTTTAACATATACTTTATTTTTGTATGTTTGGCAAATTTTAAGATTTTCATGAGAGCGTACCAGCTTGATTTTTGAGTGTTTTTTAGGCATAGTGGAAAAAATCGTCGATTTTTCGGCGATGTCCCGAAAAATCGCGATTTTTTCTCGCTGCCGATTTTTCGGCTCGAAAAAATCGCGATTTTTTCAAAAAATCGGACATCGCGAAAAATCGGCAAAAATCGGGAAACATCGGCAAACATCGGCAAAAATCGGCAAACATCGGGAAAAAATCGGGAAAAAATCGGGAAAGATCGGGAAAAATTGGTAAAAATCGGCAAATAGGGGAAAAAATCGGTAAGCAAATTTTAACCCTATTAAAGTACAAAATTTGCATTTTTTAATGCTTCCCGCGGTTTGCCGATTTTTGCCGATTTTTTCGCCGATGTTGCCGAGAAGATGTTTTCTAGACCCTCACCGATTTTTTCCACTATGTTTTTAGGTTTTTAAGAAGGAATGTTGATTGGAAAGTACAACACAACAATCTTAAGGGATAATCCCATTCATTAGAGAGGACTTGTTGTGCAACAACCCTGACTTTGGTGATTTTTCTAAAATAATGTATGTAATTCTTGGTGTAATACAAATCTCTCCTGTTTCCGTCTAAAACACACCTCACTACAGATAAGTCTCCCAACCATTTGGTGTGTTCTTGAGGGAAACTATGAGTTTAGAACTCGATGTCACGTCAATTCCTAACTCCTTCGTTTTGACCCCAACACCCAAAAGGTCAAAGGGGGTAGTCCCTACTTACTAAGTTTCTTTGTAGAGTTTAATTAGGAGCTGTAAATTATTAATAGTCCACTAATTAAATGGCAAGCAACCATGCAAGTGTGCAATTATATATTGACAAGCAAATCCTTCTTTGTACATGAACCAAATACAATTGTAAGAGAAAGATAACCGGTTCCTACTTAGTTCAGGTTCTAGAGTCACAAACTTAATAAAAGATACAACAAAAATTGCTAAAATATACAAATTACACTTATCTATCTATTCACCACAATAGTAGTAACCACATTTAACACATGTAAAATATTTTAAGCAAATGAACCAATATATACGAAATATGCTTGCAAGAGATTGAACTAAATAATAAAGAGGACTATGAAAGCAAATGGAATAAAAGGTTGCGATGTTTTGCAAGTGGTCTTGTAGATTTTAGTTTATTTTACAGTCTTTCTTCAGCTTAGGGGATTAATGTTTGTACAAGAAAAGTAAAGCTAACTAGAGTTTGAGACAAACTGTTGGGTGTTCAACAAGAGAGCACAAGGCTCCCTCCTAGCTCCACAAATCAGTCCCAAGGACAAGCAGGGTGCTCAACAGGAGAACACTAAGTGCCATGAGGCTCCTAACAGCCTCTACCCTTCTAGCTGCACAACGAGTCCTTATTTTCTCAATATTGCAATAAATCGTTAAAGTGCCTATTATTCTAGCCAATTCAATCTCTCGACCTTTCTTGTCATCCAAGATCAGACGAACCGGCAAGGGGAGTGAATACGGAGCCAAATCAATGCAAGGGTTATTTCACTCTAAACAAAACAAATAATCAACTATGAACAATACAAGCCAGCACAATAATGCAGGGGTGGCGAAGCCAACTCACATGCAAGGTGTGAGAAATATGAAAATAAAAGAAAATACAATACAAGCCAGCAAGATTTTGCAAGGATGGCAAAGCCGAATCACTTGCAAGGTGTAGGCAAATAAAAATTTGAAAAAAGAAATACAAACTCAACTAACCCCAAGCCAATCAACAATTGCTTATGCAAGAGTGGGCAAGCCCAACTTCTGTTGCAAGCAATGGATGGCAAAAAAAAGAAATTTAAATGCAACTTGAAATGCAACAAAAAATCAAGTCCAAGAGACTCTCTTGGACTTGTTACAATAACTGAAATTTCAGCGAAAAAGAAGAAGAGCAAAGAGATAGGAAAAGAGTATTTTCACCCTTTCTTGGTGATGTCCTTAAACCCTTCCTTTATGGTAATCTTTGCAACCATTTACGGCTGAAATTTGGCAAAGTTTCTCCTTGATTTATCACCAACCTGCTAAAAACCAGTGAACATAAATTATAGAATATGCCCAAAATCACTTTGGGGAAATTTGAATGTTAGTGGAAAATATACAAAATTTCTACAAAATTACCAAATAAATAACTTCAAACAAACTTGAGTATATGAGAGGCTAAATCTGCTATAAAACATTCAACAAACTAAAATCAATATTCAAAAATTTATATGTGAGAAGAAGAAATTTTGCCCTTTGATCTTCAAGATTTGAAAGATGAGGCCTCCAACCAAGGAATCCCACTCTTCAATCCAAATAATCTGCAACTTATAAGATCTTTGCTACACAACTAAAGAGGGTGAGATTCATATAATGAGCAAAGAAATCATAAACTTCAAATGAGAAAATGTATGAAATTCTTTACTACAAAAACGAAAACTCACATAATCTATGGCAAATAAATTACCATAAACCTTACCAAAGCAAAAAAGTTTGCTTCTTTGGCATCCCAAACTTGAGTAACTACTTGAGAATGGAAGCAAATCATCCAAAACACAATGGGACACAAGATTCCTCCAAAAATCTCAATTAACTAAGCCAAATGGCTGAAAATTACGATGGCCCAAAAATGGGAGAGAATGAGAACAAGAAAAAAGAGAATTAGCAAGAGCATCCAAAATTGTGTAACCCAAATGAGGAGGGGAAGCCTTCTTTAATAGGAAATGAGAGACGGGAGATCCCAAGTGCATGCAAGCCACTTGTCAAAATGAGAGAGTGGGAGGTCAAAGAGGGGGGCGCACTTCTCTTGGGGACGCCTCCTATGGTGAGAAACCAAATAGAAATGGGAGGGGAACCCCCCCTTGAATGTTTTTAGTCTTCAATCTAGGCTCAAAGAAGGGGACCACCAAAGTGGGTCCCCTTACTTTGGCTTATTTTTAATTATCACAATTTCCATGAAGAGGGAGGGCACCCAAGACTTAAAAGGGGGCCAAAAACAATTTGAAAGTATAAAATTTTTGATCATTGTTAATTTTCTGCTCCAATTATCAAGCAAAGAATTTATATTGGATATAGCCAAGGTCGTATTTTTAGCTTGGCATGAACAACATAGGCAATTATGTTGAACACACCATTGTATTCATTGTATTGTAAACTGCTGTCCCAAATGTAATGTAATGTAAAGCCTAATAATAGAGAACTAAAAACATTCGGGAGCAACTCAGTTTTTCTCAAGAAGGTTTTGCAATATCAGAATCTGAAGAACTTATGAGGAGTCATCATATACAAGAACTCAACACAAGATTGCAACTTCAAACTTAAAGGGCTTCAAAACCATCCATTGCAAAACCCAACTAAAACTGGTGAACCTCGTGTAACAAACTTACAAACTTGTGAGAGAATAACAACCTACAATGAAGGATTATATGGGATTTGCAGAGGGAAATGATTTCTGAAATTGGGCCTCTTTTATCAAAATATTAAAGTCAAGATTTTTTTTTCTAGGGCATGTACTGTAGTAGCAATAAATGCGAGATATAGGGGAAAATACCTATTTTGATGTTATTCACTATGATCGTCTAAAAGATCATGTTTAACTATGGATGGCAAATAAAGCTCTATGCACTTCACTTTTACATTTTAACCATAAAAAATGCTTCTTTTACATCTTTTAGATAGGCCACACAAAAAATATAAAGCATTTACTTTGACTTTATTCCACACCATGCAAGCTCTAGCTTTGACTGAACTTATACAGGATCTGTACTAAAATGCATGCTATCCTAAATTTCAGGGCGCTGTCTGGCTGGTACGAGAATCGGGACTGGTTTCATTATTTGTGCAAGCAAGTAATGGATCAGGACTGGTCCTGGAATAGACCAGCGCTAGACTACATGGAACTTTACTATTGTGCACGGAAGTGAGATATATTGGATATTTATGGCATGCAGTTCAAGCGCTTCCCATCTGATGAATTCAATGCAGGTTGTTTAACACTGAAGCTGAAAGTTTGTAACAATTCTCTATCTGTATAGCCATACAGTTTCAAAGTAAGCGCCACGACCAAGGCATTCATGTGACATTCATTGGAGGTCAAATACTAGCACCCTTTGTCAAAGATGTTCATTGTAATAGTCTTCTTTAGAGGAGTATTTGCCTCTTAAATGATCCATTGGGATCATTTCATGGCTTCCAGTTTGGGCAGTGGACTGAAACTGTACCACATCAGTAGCCTCCGATAGAAGACAGTGAGCAGGGCTCTTCTATCAATAAGTTCCCACTGTTAAGTAAGACTTGGTATCTTGTAAATGATTTGCAGCTATGCAAATCAATTCAACTATTTGGCGATCTCAGAGTGCCACAAATTTTGGAGTCATTAAAGCTATATTTTAAAGTTAGTTTCTTAATTTTCAGCATTTAGTTAACAGCATGATGAAATGAGATCATAGCTCCCTGTTTTGATGTCAATTTTTTCTCAGTAGATTGGCATTTTTATGTGATGGCATTTGGTTTGCGTTTTGAACGTTAGGTGCTAAATTATGATGATAATATATGTTGCTGTGATCAACCATTATAGTTAACTCATATCGAACGATAATCTCTTCTTTTCTATCTACACAAATTTATTTTGCTGAAAGTTGTATTTTTTTTCATTATTAAAAATTACAAATTAAAAAGTTAAGCAGATACTAACTTAGATTACCATTTCGTAGCTAAGTGATTACATGAATTAAGAATAAATTATACTAGCTAAATAATTATTCTGCTCACAACACAGATTTAGCTAAGTGCATTACATGAGTTAAGAATACATTATACTAGCTAAATAATTATTCTGCTCACAACACGGATTTAATAATTATAGTCAATGTCATCTACCCAAAAAATGGGAACATTGAAACTCTTAAGGTGCTTGATATTTAATTTATCAGTGGAAAGCCAAACTGGAAAGCCATTGGCACTGAGGCTAGGAACTTTGTTTGTCGTCACAACCGGTTTGCTTACCTAGACATGACAAGCCCCAGTATGTCATGGTGGAGTGATTAAGCCCACGTTTGACTTACTCAACGAATATGAGAAGCAATAAACGACAGATATAAAAGTTCAGTGAATAATGAGATGAGTTTTACAATGAGAAGTTCTGGAATAAATAAATCTAAGGGGTCACCTTAAACCTTTTTCATGAAAGGTTATGTTTCCTAATAATAATCATGTTTTTTTATTATTTTTAATATTTTATTGATATTTTATTATTTAGGATATTTATCCTTAATTTAATTAAAGTATATAACATTGTTTTCTTATTTAAAATGTTGTTTTTTTATTATTTTTAATATTTTATTGATATTTCATTATTTAGGATATTTATCCTTAATTTAATTAAGTATATAACGTTGTTTTCTTATTTAAAATGTTTTGTCCTCAATGTAAGATTAATGATGAGGGATATTGTTCGTGACTTTGATGATGAATCTGAAACTTTCATTGTTCTAGAGCAAAGTTTCTTTTATCTTGTAGTGATGATAGCTTCTAACTTTAAAATGATCCTTCCTTTGTCATCAAATAAAGGAAGTCATTATTGTGTTGATTAATGTTATCCCAACATTTTTTTGAGGCAACACATGAAAATCTTAATTACAAAGCTTTTATGTTGCAATTCCAAGCCATATGCTATTTGGATGTTTTTTTTATTAATTTTGTAGGGCCATAAAACTTGGGAGCCAACTTGTTTTTAACTTTTTCCTTGTTGCTTAAGATATAGTTGTTTGTACAATTGAAGACTTACAAACACTCAATTTCCTAGTTCAAATTATCTTTCTATAATATGTTGATAGCTTGTTACTTCATACAATTTTGTGTAGTGTTGATTTTTACTTGAGAAATTGGATGACCATTTGACATTTTGTTAGTTGATCTTTTACTGGCAAAACCTTACTGTTGTTTAGTGCAACTTTTTCCAATTTGTTAGTTCATAACCATATAAGGCTTCAAAGGGAACCATTTTTGTTAATGAGTGGTAAGTAGAGCTAGACCACCATTATACAAGATGTAACCATTGTGTTAGCACTCCGTTTTGCAAGAGTCAAGTTATAGGCTTGGATGGATTTCGTCGGCTAAAACCGTTAGATGAAGATGAGATCACGATCTATGGTTGTAGATCCTTCCAGAGATCAAGGCATGCAGCAGCAAAAAATAAGATAAAGGGGCATCGTAGATCACCGATCCATAATCACTACAGAGAGGATCAACGATAGTGCGTGGTTCCATGGGCCGAAAGACGCGAGGAAATATTTGAAGTTTGGCTTGTTAAAGGGGACTAGCAATGAAAGGCCGAGATCACGGCGAAGCCCGATTGATGGCCTGAGACGGTTTCGTTGGACAAACATGCGTGGAAGAAGAGGCTTTTTCGGATTGCGAAATGGATTAAAGAATGAAGGCATATGACGGCGAAGATGAGAATATGAACGGGTCTACGGCCATAGAGGATTTCGCGCTCCGAACTTGCACGGATAAAGTTGCAATTTTAAATCGCGAAAAGTGGTATCGGCTGCAAAAATCAACGGTCACGACAAAGGCGGGGATAGATCTACGATCGTGGTTCATTTCACGATCTGAACTAGCATGGATAGGGTCAGGATCTCAATTCATGAAAAGTGATAGAGTCCGCTCTGATCAACGGTTGCATGGAGAGGTCGATCTCGATCGACGGATAAGAAACATACCGCGGTCTAAAGCTACTCGCTGGATCAAGGAAGGAGGAATTGGTGGCAGAAGTTAACGAAACGTGGATGACGGATGTGAAAAACCCCCAAATCGAAGGGTTGAGAAGGCCTCAAGGATGTAGGTATCACATCCAACACAGATCTGATAGTAGAAGAGACATTCCCACACATGATCTGCCTCCCGGCAGATTAATTGATCCCCCAAACATGATTTGTAGCATGCGTACAGGAGAAATCATCCCTGTGGCAGAGCCATATCACCTAAAGACGGGCAACCTCTATGTGGTTTGGTATGCGGAAGTGAGGAAAGTAACCGGCGAATTCACTCTTCACATGGGGCAAGGCCAGCACGACGGGGGAGACCATTTTGTTTCCTACGTCACAAGAGCAAGGGAGTGTGAGAACGTCCACTCCATGTGCTTTGCAGCATGGGTCGACTACACAGGGTGGCACCCTAAAATCTTTCCCATAGCAAATGGTAAGGTGCCGCAGTCGATGAAGCGACATGACTAGATCTCCAGCAGGTAAAAGATCACTCGGCCCATGCCCTCACACATGTCAACACCGAGACACTCGATGACAAAATGTGCAGAAATGCTGACCGGTCACTACAGAGTCCAGTCTCATAGCCTTATATATATGCCTTTGTAATGTCGGGAATGGGCTAACATACTTTCAGAGCCCGAGGTTTTGTTTTGTTGCGAGTCCATAGAAGTTTGAGAAGTTGGCGATGACAATTTGGTTCGAAAAGCTTGTCTGTCTGGGTATGTTGATGGTTGGTGAGCAAATCTCCACACTTACCCGTCGCCTTGGTTTTCCATACCAAGGATGACACCATCCATCGGGGCTTAGACGTGAAGAATTTTGAGAGATACACCTGCTTTCAGATACTCGCACCTCCAGTGGCACATTGCTTGGACACTCACTTCCCGTAGGTGTTTTTCCAAGAACCCCTGATGCCATCGCTGCCTCCAAAGCCTCCGCATAAGAAGACAGTCCTAGGCTGCGTTCTATGGGAGTAGTTGTTCGGATGGGAGCATCAGGGGTCCAATGCCTGCACAGCCCTATTTGTGAATTCCACTTGCCAAAGGTGATGGCACTGGTGGAGGTATGCTCCACTGTATTGCCTGTGGGAGAGCCCACCTTACAAAAAGTGAGGAGTACAAGAATGACAAGCCACTGCAAAGGCTTGCCTTGGCCAGAAGCAATATGAATCTTCCTCCAGACCCCACGTCTAACAATGTTACTCGGAGAGGGAGGGGCTGCAAAGAAGGTTGAGCAGGGGAAAGATGCAAACTCCCCATGCAGAAAGTCTCCTTTGAACACGGAGAAGACACAAACTTGGGATAGAAAAGGGGCGCTATGTTGACTCAACAAGCCAACTAAGAGGTCCAAAACCCAGTAAATGGTGACTCATTTGAAAGCAACCAGAAAGGCGTCGTACTCAAGGTCTACAACAGTAACCAAGCACGTCAGGCTGTCACCCAGGCCGAGCACGCCCACTTGCTCCATAATGTTGGTTAATATTTGTAAACCGCGGCAATAGTACCACATTCTAAAACTGTTATTGTTCGATTATGACTAGAAACAGTATTTAGGTTTTGTTTCGGATAATAGTCTCAGATCTAAGATAGTACTCCCAGTAGAGGGAGATAGGGGTTGGTTGGGAAACTTTCAAGGGCAGAAGCTCTCCATTGTAATTAGTCTCCGATTTTCTGTGTTATGAATAAAATTGCAAAGGAAGGATAATCTTTCATGGCAGAGATTCCTACGTCGCTTTTTCTTCCAATATATAACTTCCTTACGTGAATGTTTATCATGTTTTCATTCCAATTTGTTAGTTTCTTTCATGTCTGAAATAAGTGTATAACAGTTTGGAATTCATACATGCTATGCTCTGTCTGCTGTTTCAGATATCTATTAAAGCTTTCTTCTAAAGTCACGCAGAATTCATCATGTAAATGCTATGTGTGATGGGTTGTTTCCTCTCATCTACTAATCACCTGCTAAATATCTCCTGAATGCAAGATGGACGGCTATCTTGCCTCTGTCTTTAAATTTTCGTCATTCTTTACCTCCTGCAATATGTTCCATATCTGGACCGTCGACTCCATTGCCCAATGGTCCCCCTCTATGATAGTCCCACCTACATTTTACATCAACACACCTGCCCTATTTAGGAGTCTGGCCTCCTGACCATTCTCGATTGAATATCTTGCGTGAGTAAATTTGGTAAGTAAGCAAGAGATCCCTCTTTGACTATGCTAGGCCAGAGGCGCAGTCTAAAGCGGTTTTGTTGTTGCCTGGGAGAGAACCCTTTCCGTTGACCTCTGGGTTCAATCTTGGTGCTAACAAACTGGCGTCGTTGCCGGGAATGAGATTGAAGATCATCCCTGGGAAGAACGACATAGTTTCAGATTTGGTTGTTGATGGTGAACAACAATCAGACGTCCAGAAGGTTGTGCACTTTTCACCTGGCAACTTCACTCTTAAGGATTCAGGCTTCAGCGACTCCGCTGGTGGTATGACACGAAAACCAAATTGTCAGAAAGAACCGGCAAGCTCCGCTGGGAAAAAGAGCTGGTTGTAAGGCCCGAAAATGCATGGTGAAAGGGTAAAATACTCGAGTTTCCGTTTCTTCCAAGATTCCTTGTCTTGCTTTGTAAGTTTGTTCTTATCCTTTCTTAAATTTATTAAAACCGCCTTCCATGGTTCATTTCGCTCGAAGCAGAGCTATGACTATATTCCTGTATATCCTTTACAAACCAAAAGCGTTGCATCGTCTTACACATTTGATTTTGACCAAGATATTTCACCCAAAGCTCATGACATTAAAGGTCATCCTTGTGAGCCTCATGAAGCCACGGTTGATAATATATCTATTTCACCTAACCTGGTTTCTCCCATTATTTCAAGCCGATACAAGCCACTACGCTTGCCTCCTATCCTACATGATTTTCCTGCGAAGCATTACAAGTACCTCCCCAAATTCGATGGAAAATCCAAAGACTTCACAGTTGAGAAACATTTACAAGCCTTTGAGCATTTCTTTGACATTTTTGAAATAGAGCATGATGATGTTTGCATGAGGGATTTTGCCTAGTCCTTGCAAGGGGATGCTAAAGAATGGTTCAAACACTTGCAGTCTAAATCCATCAGTACTTGGGAAGAGTGTTCTTGCACCTTTTTGGAATTTTGAGGTAAGAGGAGGCCATTGGATCAAATACTTTTGGAATTTTATTCCGTGAAGAGGCATGAAGGTGAAGCCATGTCTAGTTTTAACAGAAGATTTGCAAGCTTTTATTATAACATGTCCAAGGAAGTCCAACCTCTTGAAAATGATGCCAAAATCTATTACGCAGCTACCTTTCCTCCTAAGCTGTCATTACTTCTTTTGAAGAGAAAATCAACCACTCTGTAACACATGTTTACTGATTGTTTGGAGATTGAAGAAAACCTTAAGAGGTCTCAAAGAATGTTAGGTCGAGACAATGGTGGTGAAATAAAGGATACATTAAAATTGGTTGGGCCACATAAACGAAAGCGGGTAGTCCCTGTTCAGCTAAGGCTTTCCCTTACTAGACAGGAAAATGATCGACCTGATATAGGAGCAGATGGTTCTGTCGTCTTATTTTCTGAAGGTTGCAATCTGCTTAACACCGAAGCCGTTAATGATGGTTTTAAAAGGGATTTCGGTATACCCGTGTACGATGAGTATGAGGAGGAATACCTAGAAGTTATGCCCGAAGGGCCAGTTATAGAACCAAGGTCTGCTACGGGAGAAATTCAAGCTACAATCCAAATTCAGAGCGCTGAGAGAGGAAAGGGTAACAAGTGTGTTGAAGGTGATAGTCTTCCCTTGTGTTATTCCTCATTTGAATTAATAAGGCATAGACTTAAAGCCTCTAAGCGGAGACAGAAGTTAGAGGATATGGTGCATTCCATATACTAATTTGGAACGGAATATGATAAAGAAGAACAGTCATGCAACCCCTCTCTGCTTATTGATACATTAGCAGTTTGTGATGAGGAAATAAGTCACGAAGAAGGAGGTTACAGTTCTCGAATAAATGCCTTTTTTGACTTTTCACCCTCAGGAATATCATCCCATGGAGAAAGATCAGGCTTACTCGACTCTATTGAAGAAAAAGATGATCTCCATGCTGAGGCATATAAAGAAGGTGAGGTTCTAGCTCCAGAAATTTTGAACGAAAGGGTGGATGTTTCATTTGAAAATAGTCATGGGAATCCCCTTCGAAGATCTTTCAAACATCGTCTTGACAGCTCACCAGAGGAAGGGCGTTTCGGACAGCTGTCCGATGATGAATAGAGGATGGAATATGCTAGAGGTTGTCATGCTTTCTATGACCGCATAGCGGAGTAAATGGAGGAGCTGGGTAATGGTAACGATTGGTTATATCCCTGCGATAAAGATCAATTTATTTGTTATACCCTTCTTCCATTATGCATTTCATCTCTATTCTTAATCAAGCATGAAAATGAAGCAAAATTATTAGATAAGTTGCTTGATTGGCTTCATTGGAAGTCAGAGTTCACTTGATTAGGCATGTGTGCTCAATTAGGTAGAGTACGTAGGTACAAATAATCTCGAGATCTATCGAGCATTTCCTTTAGTGTTGTTTAGTTTGTTTTCGTTTTCTGTTATAAGCATAGGTTTGCAGTCACAACGGTTCTCAGTTTCAGAGTACGGTTAAGAGCATAGTTTGCAAAGGAACCTAAAATTGTTGCAACAATAACTCAAAGCATGCTGAGGATGGCGAAAAGGATTAAGGGCGACCCAATGGATCTGGCACTTGGTCTACAGGGTTCTTTGCTACCCCACTGTGAGGATAGCATCCCTCGTGGAGCCAGTTGTTAGCACTTTGTTTTGCAATAGTCAAGTTATAGGCTTGGATGGATTCCGTCGGTTAAAACTGTTAGATGAAGATGAGATCACAATCGGTGGTAGATCCTTCCAGAGATCAAGGCATGCAACAATAAAAAATAAGATAAAGGGGCATTGTAGATCACCGATCCAAAATCACTACGAAGAGGATCAACGATAGTGCGTGGTTCCATAGGCCGAAAGATGCGAGGAAATATTTGAAGTTTGGCTTGTTAAAGGAGACCAGCAATGAAAGGTCGAGATCACGACGAAGCCCGATCGACGGCCTGAGACGGTTTTGTTGGGAAAACATGCACGAACGAAGAGGCTTTTCTGGATCACGAAATGGATTAAAGAATGAAGGCATCTGACGGCGGAGATGAGAGTATGAGCGAATCTACGGCCATAGAGGATTTCACACTCCGAACTCGCACGGATAAAGTTGCGATTTCAAATCGCAAAAAGTGGTACTGACTGCAAAAATCAACGATCACGACAAAGGCGGGGATAGATCTACGGTCGTGGTTCATTTCGCGATCTGAACTAGCACGGACAGGGTCAGGATCTCAATTCACGAAAAGTGGTAGGGTCCGCTCCGATCAACGGTTGCATGGAGAGGTCAATCTCGATCGACGGATAAGAAACATACCACGATCTAAAGCTACTCGTTGAATCAAGGAAGGAGGAATTGGCAGCAGAAGTTAAAGAAACGTGGACGGTGGATGTGAAAGACCCCAAATTGGAGGGCTGAGAAGGCCTCAAGGCTATAGGTATCACATCTAGTGTAGATCTGACAGTAGAAGAGACGTTCCCACGCATAATCTGCCTCCCGACAGATTAATTGATCTCCTAGATGCCATTTGTAGCATGCATACAGGAGAAATCATCCCTGTGGCAGAGCCATATCACCTAAATACGGGCAGCCTCCGTGTGCTTTGGCATGCGAAAGTGAGGAAAGTAACCAGCGAATCCACTCTTTACATGGGGCAAGGCCAGCATGACGGGGGAGACCATTATGTTTCCTACGTCACAAGAGCAAGGGAGTGTGAGAACGTCCACTCCATGTGCTTTGCAGCATGGGTCGACTACACAAGGTGGCACCCTAAAATCTTTCCCACAGCAAACGGTAAGGTGCCGCAGCTGATGAAGCGACATGACTAGATCTCCAGCAGGTAAAAGATCGCTCGGCCCATGCCCTCACACATGTCAGCACCGAGACACTTGATGATAGAATGTGCAGGAATGTTGACCGGTCATTACAGGGTCTAGTCTCGTAGCCTTATATATATGCATTTGTAATGCTGAGAATGAGCTAACATACTTTCAGAGCCCAAGGTTTCGTTTTGTTGGGAGTCCATAGAAGTTTGAGAAGTTGGCGATAGCAATTTGGTTCGAAAAGCTTGTCCGTCTGGGTATGCTGATGGTTGGTGAGAAAATTTCCACTTACTCGTTGCCTTGATTTTTCATACCAAGGATGACACCAGCCATCAGGGCACAAATGTGAAGAATTTTGAGAGATACACCTGCCTTTAGATACCCGCACCTCCAGTGGCGCATTGCCTGGACACTCACTTCCCATAGGTGTTTTTCCCGGAACCCCTAATGCCATCGCTGCCTCCAAAGCCTCCACACAAGAAGGTAGTACTAGGCTGCGTTCTGTGGGAGCAGTTGTTCGGATGGGAGCATCAGGGGTCCAATGCCTGCACAGCCCTATTTGTGAATTCCACTTACCAAAGGTGATGGGGCTGGTGGAGGTATGCACCACCGTATTGTCTATGGGAAATCCCACCTCACAGAAGGTGAGGAGTACAAGAATGACAAGCCACTGCAAAGGCTTATCTTGGCCAGAAGCAATATGACCCTTCCTCTAGACCCCACGTCTAACAGTGTTACCCAGAGAGGGAGGGGTTGCAGAGAAGGTTGAGCAGGGGAAAGATGCAAACTACCCTGCCAGTTTACGTCCATGCAGAAAGCCGCCTTTGAACATGAAGGAGACACAAACTTGGGACAGAAAAATGGCACTATGCTGACTCAATAAGCTGGCTAAGAGGTCCAAAACCTAATAAATGGTGACTCACCTGAAAGCAACCAGAAAGGCATCGTACTCAAGGTCTACAATAGCAGCCAAGCACGTCAAGATATCACCCAGGCCGAGCGCGCCCACTTGCTCCATAATGTTGGTTAATATTTGTAAATCGTGGCAATAGTACCACATTCTAAAACTGTTATTGTCTGATTGTGACTGTAAATAGTATTTAGGTTTTGTTTCGGAGAATAGTCTCAGATCTAAGATAGTATAAATATACTCTCGGCAGAGGGAGATAGGGGTTGGTTGGGAAAATTTCAAGGGCGGAGGCTCTCTATTGTATTTAGTCTTTGGTTTTCCGTGTTATGAATAAAATTGCAGAGAAAGGATAATCTCTCATGGTAGAGATTCCTACATTGTCTTTTCTTCCAATATGTAACTTCCTTATGTGAATGTTTATCTTGTTTTCATTCCAATTTGTTAGTTTCTTTCATGTCTAAAATAAGTGTATAACAGTTTGGAATTCATACATGCTATGCTTTGTCTGTTGTTTCAGATATCTATTAAAGCTTTCTTCTAAAGTCACGCAAAATTCATCCTGTAAATGCTCCGTGTGATGAGTTGTTTCCTCTCATCTACTAATCACCTGCTAAATATCTCATGATTGCAAGATGGACGGCTATCTTGTCTCTGTCTGTAAATTTCTGTCATTCTTTACCTCCTGAAATATGTTCAATACTCAGACCGTCGACTCCATTGCCCAATGGTCCCCCTCTCTGATAGTCCCACCTACATCTTACATCAACACACCTACCCTATTCAAGAGTCTAGCCTATTGACCGTTCTCGATTGAATATTTTGCGTGAGTAAATTTGGTAAGTAAGCGAGAGATCTCTCTCTGACTGTGTTGGCCAGAGGCACAGTGTAAAGTGGTTCTGTTGTTGCTCGAGAGAGAACCCTTTCCACCGACCTCTGGGTTCAATCCTGGGGCTAACACATTGGAACCATGTGTTTAACATATTTGTTATGAAACAACGAAGGTAGGTTTCAAGGCACTTGTTGACAACTTTTGTTTGACCATATGTTCGAGGATGGTAAGTTGAACTCCTATTTAAAGATACTCCAATTAGTTTGCAAAATTCTTTCCAGAAAGTACCCTTAAACTTAGCATCCCTATTATTGACAATAATATTTTGGAAAGTCATGCAATTCATATATATTTTTGCAAAACAGGTCAGTGATTTGCTTTGTTGAGTTAGTCTTTACACCCATGACCATTTGACTTACATCTAGTTGATCTCTTACTGTTGAAACCCAAGTGTTGTTCAGTGCAATTTTTCTCCATTTTGTGGTTCATAATTGTTCAAGGCTTGAAAGGGAAATCATTTTGGCCAATGTGTGATAAGTAGATCTATACCAACATTCTACAAGATGTAACCATTGGAACCATTTGTTATGCTTATCTATTATGAAACAATGGAGGTAGGTTTCAAGGCACTTGTTGGCAACTTTCATTTAACCATTTGTTTAAGGATGGTAAGTTAAACTTGTTGTCATAGATACTCCAATTTCTTGGCAAAATTCTTTCCATAAATTACTCTTAAACTTGGCATCCATTTCAAACAATAATTTTGGAAACCCCATACAATTTATAGATATTTTCACAAAACATTTATACAATTTTCTTTTGAGTTTGGTTTCCTTGTCCCCATGAGATGTGTATACTTAGTTAACCCTTCAACCACCAAAAAGATTTTGTCCTCCCCATTTTGAAATGGTAATCCTTAAATAAAGTCCATGGAAATATTTTCTAATTTTTGTTTGGAATGTGTAAGGGGTGGAGTAACCATGATGATAAAACATTTTCCCTTTTATTACTTCAACATTTGTCACATTCTATTACATATTTTTTAATATAGTTACGCATCCCCTTATAATAAAATGATTGTCATGCATTATAGTAGGTTGTGAAAAAACCTACATGTCTTGTGGCTAGCGAATCATGAAACTCATCCAAGACTTTTTTTTGAATTTTGATGCAGTTAGATAAATTCTTCCCTTGTAACAAAGAACAAAATTTTTCCATTCAAATTTTTGGGTTTTAGCTTACGTTATGGAATCTGGAATAATCAACTTGGCTTTCCTCTAGCGAATTAGGTACTACAATTGAGGTTACATATGTTGTTATTTGTTACTCACAAGATCCTCTGTAGTGTGCCATATTAGATGTACCAAACAGTAGGTGCATTTTTTTCATCGTGAAGGCCAAGTTGCTGATTTTTTAACCTAGAGAAGTGTTTGTTCACTCATGCCTTGGGGTGGACATGAACACTTTAAATGTGGTCCCTAGCCATTTTATAAAGTCAGATTGACTTTATTTATATAAAGTCACTTTATAAATTAAAAGTGAGTAATAAAGTTTTAAGTGACTTTAATGAGTTTAATAAAGTGGGTGTGTAATGAAGTCTCACATTTAATATTTAAAAAGTCATTAATTGTTTTTTAATGAGAAAAATGTGAGATGAGATCTTGGCCCTTGATCTCATCTAATATCATCTATTAGATTTGAGGAGGAAGTTACTCACACAAAAAGAGAGAGGGAAAGACAAATTGGGTCTATTGTTCACTTTCACAAGAGAGAATTTTGAAAGAGCAGGACCAAGAGAAGAAACTAGGGTTTGTAGAGAATTCATTCTTGAAAATTTTTAGAGAGAGAGAGGAGAAATTCTACAAATTTCCAAGGACGGGAAGAAAAAATTTTCTGAGCATATTTCCCAAGAAAAATTTGCAGCAAGCACATTTCCCAAAACTGTTTCATACAGTCCATATAGTATTGTACAAGCACGGATTTCGAGGCAGGAAGTACAACATTTCATGTTGTACTTACATGCACGTTTTTTGAGGTAGCAAGCATGGGTTTCGAGGCAGAAGAGTACATCGTTTATTGTTGTCCATATAGGCATGAGTTTCGAGGCTGTACAACAGTTCCATACAACCATACATGTGGGGTCATACAACATAGAAATCGAGACAACTCATACAGGTTTTTATTGGCACGTATTTTAAGATGAAATGTTGAAATAAGTATTGTTGATTTGGTTTTGTAAATTTTCCTGAAAATAAATGAATCTCTCTAAAGAACAGGGTTTCCCTTCGGGGTTTTTCCTGGGTCTTTGACCAAAAATCTGTGTTAAAATTTCATGTGTGGCTGAAATTAATTTTCTGAGTAAGAATTTAGGGTTTCCTTTAATTTTCAGAATTCAAAAAAAAGAGAATATCTCATGTGTTTTATGTTTTCAGTCAAAAAAATTTAAATTTTTATGTACATGCTAACCTTGGGGTTTGGGTATTAAACAATGAAAAACTGGAACTGGAATTGGGTTGGGGTTTTGAAAAATCTTCATGGTATCAAACCAAAGTGAAGGCTGAAAAATTTGCACACAAACAGAAATTTCAGATTGGGAGGAATAAGGGAAAACGTGGTTGAGTAGAAAATAGATACTCGAACTTTCTTACAACCATGGTTACCAGTCTTAGGATAGAAGATAGGTTGGATGGGGCTGGAAATTTCAGTCCTTGGAAGGCTAGAATAGTGTTGATTTTACAAAATGGTGAACTATGGGATATAGTGAACAACACTACTACAAATCTCGTGACTGTTCCCACAGATGCAATGGCTAGGGCCGCATTCGACAAGAGGGATATAAAGGCCAAAATAATCCTTCTTGATGCAATAAAAGATCATGTGATTCCTCACATTTCAGGTAAAGGTCATGCCCATCAAATGTGGACTACTTTAACTAACTTATACTAAAGTTCAAATGAAAATCGAAAGATGGTATTAAGGGAGAAGTTAAAGAGCATTCGCATGAACAAGGGTGCGAATATGACCACTTACCTCACCAAGATTACACAGGTTCGTGATGAGCTTTGATTTATTGGGGGGGTGATACCTAGTGTTGAGTTGGTGCCTACAACTTTGAATGGTGTCACTGAAGCGATGGGCTGTATTTGTGGAGTCAGTGGTTGCTCATGAGCACATGCCTTCATGGGATCATCTTTCGGATGATTTCATACAGGAGGAGACACATAGAGGATATGTATAGGGTAGCACATCTCACAACAAGGATGGTGAGGAGAAGGTGGCATTAGCTGCTAAGGGGAAGAAGAAGAAGTTCAAGAAGGGTTCCAAGGGTGGAACCGAGCAGTAGGATGGAGAGAAGATATACATGAGCAAAGTGAAATGCTTTGCTTGCAAGAAGTTTGGGCATTATGCTAGACAATGCCCAAACAAGAAGAAGAAGAAAACAAAAGACAATAGCTTCAGCAGAGATTGATGAGTATGCTACTAGATTTGAGAGATGTTTTATTCTCTTTGTTGTTGATTGTGTAGAGAGAGAATCATCCATCACCAGCAGGAACATTGAGGGTCACATGGAGCATTCCATGATTGTTGGGCATTCACTGAGTGCTTCCACTACTTCCTCCACTTGGTACATTAATAATGGAGCTTCGAGTCACATGACAGGTGATCGAGACATGTTCACTGATATGTCATAGACAAATTTGGAGTTGGATTTTGTATTGGGCGATGATACAGTGGTGAGAGAAGTTAGGCGTGGGACAATCTGCTTTGACAAGGAGTCCATGCAGCCTATGTTTCTGAGGGATGTCTTGTATGTCCTTGGGCTGAAGAAGAATCGTGTATCAATTTCCATGATTGAGGATAGAGACCTTGGGGTATATGTCCTAGATGAGAAATTTCACATCTTTCCCAAAGCATAGGGCCCATTTGCTTCATATGCGATTGGAGTCAGATGTGGGAAGCTATACAAGCTTTTCTTCCAGCCACGTCATGAACTGGCACAGACTCAGAGCAGCAGTGAGTTGTGTGAGTTATGGAATAGGAGGATGGCCCACCTTCATCATCCAGCTTTGAGGATGCTGAGAGTCATGACCACAAGTTTGCTAGATTTCAGCACAGAGCAGAGAGGTGTATGCAGAGGGTGTGCTTTGGGAAATTACACCAAGACTGTTTTTCCGAGCAGTGATAGCATATCGTAGGGAGTGCTTGAGTTGATACATTCTAATTTATGTGGTCCTATGTCTTCTGTCTCATTAACAGGTTTTGAGTATTGCATTACATTCATCGATGTCTTTTCCAGGAAGACCTAGATCTCTTTCCTTAGAATCAAGAAATCAGAAGAAGTCTTGCTTCGATTCCAAGAGTTCAAAGCTCTTGTGGAGAACCAGACATGAAATAATATCAAGGTACTTTGATCAGATAATGGGGGTGAGTATACTTCTCATGCATTCGATGAGTTCTGTAGACAGGAGGGTATCAAGAGGAAATTAGCAGTTCCTTACACTCCACAACAGAATGGAGTGGATGAAAGGAAGAACCGTTCGATAGTGGGTGTATCTAGAGCCATGTTGCATGACCAAAGTCTTCCTTTCTTTCTATGGGAAGAGGCATATAGTACTAGTGTTTTTGTGCAAAATAGGATTCTGCAACGTGCCTTGGGGTGCAAAATTCCTAAGGAGATGTTTACCGGGAAGATGCCTGAGATAGGCCACTTCTACATCGTTGGATGTCTTACATACTCACATGTCCTTTCTGAGAAGAGGACAAAGTTGGAGGTTGCTGGAGAGAGGGGTATTTTTGTTGGATATTATGAGACTTCGAAGGCTTTCCATATTTACCTTCCTACACAGAGAAAAGTTGTGGTGAGGAGGGAGGTGAGATTTGAGGAGGAGCGATCCTTTAGAAGATATTGAGATTCTAAGATAGAGGAGAAGCAGAGTACTCCATAGGTGATAGCATCACAGAGTTCAGCAAGTCATGGCATAGGGTCACAAGTTTTAGGAGTGACTGGGTCATAGGTTACATGTCCATCGGGTCAAGGGACTCAGTCTACAAGGACTTCTAGTACAGCGATAGATTCATGGATCACAGGTTCACTGGTTACACCTTCATGTGATTCAGATACACTTGGTACAGGTTCAGGTTCACCAGGGACATGATCTTAGACCGTTGGTACTTCTTCAAGGAGACATTCGTCTGATGAGGATGTAGAGGAGGGCCTACGACATGATGCTTCTTCCAATAAGAGAAATTCAAGTTGTCTTAGGGAGATTGTGAAGGAAGCAGAGGAGTCTGTCGGGCCACCCAGGAGGGAGGTCAGAGAGAGCAAGGCACCTAAGAAATTTTCTAGCTACATGGCACAGGTGACTAGCTTGCGTGAGTCCGAGCCTACTACTTACAAGGAGGATTCCGTACATTATAAGGTTTGGAGAGATGCCATGATGGAAGAGTACAATTCCATCATGGATAATGGCATGTGGGAAGTGGTTTCGAGACTAGAGGGGAAGTCAGATGTGACTTCTGAGTGGCTCTACAAAATCAAGCATGCTGCGAATGGCAGCATCAAGAAGCACAAAGCTCGATTTGTAGCCCCTGGGTTCTCACAGATAGAGGGAGTTGATTATGATGAGACCTTTGCACTGGTTACCAAATTTTCTTTGATCAAAGCAGTGATCTCCGTCATGGCAGAGATGGGTTGGAGGATCCATCATATGGATGTGAAGAGTGCTTTTCTCAACGGTTTTCTACAGGAGGAGGTATATTTGGAGCAGCCACATGGATTTGAGATTTATGAGAGATATTATCATGTATGTAGGCTGAAAAATACCTTGTATTGTCTGAAGCAAGCCCCTCGGGCTTGGTATTTGAGGATCGATTCCTATTTGCTTTCGATTGGGTTTCAGAAGACTGAGGCGGATCCCAACCTTTACTACACTATGGTTGGTGGTGTTCCGCTCATTCTTATGTTGTATGTTGATGACTTGTTCATTACTGGAGGTGAGTACTTGATTGATGCATGTAAGAATAATCTTTCTTCAAAGTTTAAGATGATCAACCTTGGGTTGATGCACTATTATCTTGGCATGGAGGTATGGAAGGAGGATGGACATGTTTTCCTGGGGCAAGGAAAATATGATGCGAATTTTCTGAGGAGATTTCAGATGGAGGACTGCAGACCTATGTCTACACCCATGATAACCAACTGGAAGAAGCTTCATACTTCTGAGGGAGAGTTGGTTGATCCTACTTTGTTTCATTGGCTCATTGGTTCGTTGATGTATTTGGTCAACACCATACCATATATGAGTTTTGCAGTGAACACTCTTAGTTAGTTCATGGTGGAGCCCATGAGAGTGCATTGGATTGCTGCAAAACATATTTTGAGGTACCTTTATGGGACTATAGATTATGGTGTGGATTACAGGAGGTCAGGTGGAGTGGACTTGGTTGGCTTCATGGTTTCAGATTGGCCAAGAAGTGCTTCAAACCAAAAGAGCACTTTCGGTTGTTGTTTCGGGTTGGGCTCGGTTGTTGTGTCGTGGTTCAGCCGGAATCAAAATTTTGTTGCTTTGAGTTATGCGGACGATGACTACATGGAAGCTAGTCAAGCTTGTTGTGAAGCATTGTGGCTTCACAAATTCATGGTTGATTTATTTGGTCAATAGTTGATGTCTGCTATCATTCACTGTGACAATTAGAGTTGTGTCACGCTCTTTGAGAATCCAGTGTTTCATGACAGGTTAAAACACATTGAGATCAGATACCTCTTCATCGGAGATTATGTTCAGAGAGGAGTTGTTGAGTTACAGTACATTTCTATAGATGAGCAGGTAGCAGATATTCTCACGAATTCTTTGGGAAGAGGAAAGAACATTCATTTTAGAGACAAGAAGGGAGTGGTGAAAAACACATTCCTCGGTAAGAGGGAGTGTTGATTTTTTTACCTAGAGAAGTGTTTGTTCACTCATGCCTTGGGGTGGACATGAACACTTTAAATGTGGTCACTGGCCATTTTATAATGTGAGATTAAAAATGTGTAATAAAGTCACTTTATTAAATGTGAGTAATAAAGTCTTAAGTGACTTTAATGAGATTAATTGAGTGGGTGTGTAATGAAGTCTCACATTTAATATTTAAAAAGTCATTAATTGTTTTTTAATGAGAAAAATGTGAGATGTGATCTTGGCCCTAAGATCTTATCTAATCTCATCCATTGGATTTGAGGAGGAAGTTACTCACACAAAAAGGGGGAGGGAAAGGCAAATTGGGTCTATTGTTCACTTTCATAAGAGATAATTTTGAGAGAGTAGGAGCAAGAGAAGAAACTAGGGTTTGAAGAGAATTCATTCTTGAAAATTTTTAGAGAGAGAGAGAAGAGAAATTCTGCAAATTTCCAGAGACAGGAAGAGAATTTTTATGGGCACATTTACTAAGAAAAATTTGCAGTAGCCACATTTCCCAATATTGTTTCGTACAGTCTGTATAGTACCATACATGCATGTATTTTGAGGTAGTAAGTACAACATTTAATGATATCCATATAGGCACGTTTTTTGAGGTAGCAGGCATGGGTTTTGAGGCAGAAAAGTACAACATTTATTGATGTCCATACATGTACAAATTTCGAGGTCGTACAACAATTTTGTACAACGATGCGTGTGGGGTCGTACATCACAGAAATCGAGGCAGACCATACAATTTTTTATTGGCATGCATTTCGAGATGAAATGTTGAGATACGTACTGTTGATTTGGTTTTGTAAATTTGCCTGAAAATAAATTAATCTCTCTAAAGAATAGGTTTTCCCTTTGGTGTTTTTTCTGGGTCATCTTGACTAAAAATATGAGTGTTAAAATTTCATGTGTGTGGCTGAAATTAATTTTCTGAGTAAGAATTTAGGGTTTCCTTTAATTTTTAGAATTCAAAAGAAACAGAAAATCTCATGTGTTTTATGTTTTCAGTAAAAAAATTTAAGTTTTTATGTACATGCTAACCTTGGGGTTTGGGCATTAAACAATGAAAAACTGAAACTAGAACCAGTTGGGGTTTTGAAAAATCTTCAGTTGGGGGCTTGTTTTACGTAAAATTGTTGGTCTAGTGGGGTTCAAGACCTTTGTTCTAGTCTTGGTGGGTCTTCTTGGTTTTCATTTCAAGGAGTATTGGCCTAGTGGCTTTGCTGACTGCCCCTTGATTTGGTGGAATTCCCCCATCATGTTGGGCATTTATGCCCTTGGGTGGTGATCTGAATCTTGATGCTTCTTGGGATGCCTCCATTAGGACACATGGATTAGGGCCTCCCACACTTATGTTTATGCTATGTAGAAGATGATTGTGTGAGTAAAGGTTGTCATGCCTTCCTTAGCACACCTCATGAACCCCCTTGGACCTCTTTTTATTTGTACTACCCCTTCCTCTTAGTCATCCTAGTCATAAAGGATAAGTCATCCACCTTCTTTGCAAGTTTGAAGAGGTTGTACCATCTAAAGGAAGGTGTTGAGGGAAAAAGCACAATATTGGGGTTAGATGGGGAATGATGTCCTCCTTCCAAGCTCAACTTTTCATCATGTTGCAACACTTAGTCATTTTTATCATTATTTTATGTTTTATGAGGTTTTGTCCCTAAATTGTGGGTGGCATAGCCTAAAAAAATTATTTTAACTCATTTTCATACATTTTAGGTATGTTGTCATATAGGAGTGAAAAGGTGTGTGTTTTATGAAAATGAATGGCTTGTCACATATAAATAAGACACACCACATTCATTTGTAACACAAGATCATGGGATTAAATAAAATCGTGTCTTTGTTTCTACTTGAGCTAAGTGGTGTGCACCTATTTTCTTAAGTAATTATAGGGTTTAAGAGGTGTTTTTTTGTGATTGAAGGCTTCTATACTATCTTACAAGGATTGTTTAAGGGAAAGGACTCTTGAAAGGGTTACTCTCTTCTCTTTTTCTTCTTCTTTTATGGTAATACCTATGGTTCTCTTGTCTTGCATTGTCAGAAACATCCAAGGCAAGGGTAAATTAGGGTATTTATGCATAATCAAGGTTACAGGGAAGCACTCTCCCCCCCTCCTCTCCCCTGCTCTGGAAGCTCACTCCTCATGGAATCGTTGAGGAATCTATCCTGGAGCGCACTTCCTGGATCACTTCTGATCCAAAGCATTTTGTAGAGTGCACTCCCTGGAACATCCATGAGCTCCCTGCTTTGTACGAGAGCGATACAGGAGAAATAAGGAGCGATATCTCCTTGAATTCTCCCATACAGCTCCCATTTGCTCACGCCTTATCTCCTATTCGCTCCTTCACTAGCTCCTCGATGCTCCCGCCCTAGCTCCCACTCTAACACGACACCCACAGAAGAGGGGAAATGAAGGAGGGGGATGGGGTCCATCGGTGGGTTTTTGGAGGGAAGGAGAAGGGATTTGGGGGATAAATCCCTCTTCTCCAACTTCATTCTCACTTTGCAAGAGAAGAGAAGAGAAGAGAAGAGAGGAGAGGAGAGGAGAAGATAAGAGAGGAGAGGAAAAGAGGAGAAGGGTTCCATCATTGGAGATTGAAGAAGGTTGAAAGCTTGAAACTTGAACTTGTCACCACCATTGGAGAGCAGGATCCAAATAGGTAGGCTCTACAATATTTATTGTTGATTTGATTTTTGTTTGAATTTTGAAATTTTTTGAACTTTGATTTCTATATTCAATCACGATTCATGAATGCTTGGAATATAATTTCTAGACTCTATACAGTAGAATGTAGTAATGTACATTGTTAAATATGTAGTTCCTCCCTCATTCTATTTAGGCCACAGGTTAAATCTCTAGTTCCATTAACCATGATGATGGGTTTATGATTTTTTTGTTGGTTCCATTTGTTATTTTGATGATGGTGATTGGAAACCGGAGGAGGAATGAGGGAGAGGATGAAGAAGTGGGAAGTGACACATACCATGGAGAGGAGGAGGAGGAAAACTGAAAGAAAACCAAAGAGGACCCCACACCCTTATGGAAATATGTCACAAGGCATGGAAGAGGTGGAGGGGGTGGAACCACCAATTTTTTTTTACCTCGTTGTAAAAAGAGATACATAGGTTCATATACCTAGGTGAGAAGACATCTATGTGGGCACATGCCATGTGATGAAAGAAAAACTATAGGAGTTTGTGTTTTCCCACATGTGGTATCAACACAAAGAGTCATCTATAAGAAGGAAGAATTTGAAGCAAAAAAAAAACAAAACGATCATCAAATGACCATGACCTTTCATGCTCACCAAGAAATGGAGGCCCATCCACCCAAGGCAACGGATTCTCTCCCATGCAGTCACGTGGCAAGACAATATTAGACTTCCTTGATCAAGGTGATAGGGATGACATGGATTCCAAAGTGTTTCAATTTATTTATGCATGTGGCATACCATTCAATGTCCTTCACTCACCCTATTGGCATGAAATAGTAGAGGCCATCTGCACTGCCCCAACATGATACAAGAGCCCTGTGTATGACAAAGCTGGAATTGTGGGGCTTGATAAGGAAAAAGCCAAGATCCAAAATGGTTTGGGGAAATTCACAAATGATTGGAATGAGCATGGGGTATTAATTTTATCATATGGTTGGACAAATGTGAAAGGAAATCCATTGATAAATTTTCTTGGTGTCTCTGCTACTGGTTCAGTCTTCCTTTCGGCACATGACTACTTAGATAAATTCAAGACCAACATGAACATTGCAGAACTCCTACTCAAAAACATTGAATTTATTGGTCCATACAATGTCATCCAAGTCATAACAGATAATATTGCTAATTGTATGGCAGCGGGAGGAATCATTGAAGATAAATACCCAAACATATTTTGGTCCAGGTGTTTGGTTCACATGTTGAACCTTTTAATGCATGACATTATTAAGTTGAAGGAAAATGAATACAAATGGATTGGTGAACTATACAAAAAGGGCAAGCACATGATAATATTTATTACCAACCATAGCAATGCCCATGGCATTTTCTACAATCACTCAAATTTAGAGCTATTAAAGATATCAAAGACTATATTCGCTAGCTATTACCTCACCTTCAGGCACCTTTGAAGGTAAGAGATTCATTGGCTAGCATGGTATCAAGTGAATCATGGAAAGTCTAGAAAGATAGGGCTACATCCACATCCGACATGATTGATTTCCAGGATGTGGAAGACACCGTTCTTGATGGTCAATTTTGGGCAAGTGTTAAGTTTGTTTTGCAGTTCACAAAGACCATTTATCACATGATTCGGTTTGAAGATACAAATAAGTCAGTAATTGGGGAGGTGTATGAGCATATGGATAGCATGTTGGGAAAAATTAAAGATATTGTCGAATTGAAGGATCCCATTCTGTATGACCATATTCACACACATGTGGTCAAAAGGTAGGAACATCTCAACGTTCCATTGCATGCCTTAACATATGTATTAACACCAAAATATTATTCTCCATATTGGTTGGCCAAACCAACACCTAGGGGTGGGATTAGGAGAAATCACCACACAGATCCAGAGGTACAGTTTGGGTACATGGATGCTATAGACAAGTTGGTCCCTAATGAAGAGGAATGTTCCTTATTGTGTAGTGAATTAGGCAAATACCTCAATGATATTGGTATGTTTGGTACTTCGCATGCTAGAAAAAATCAAGATAGGGTGCCTCCTATTAAATGGTGGAACACGAATGGCTCATCATTCCCACGCTTGCATAAATTGGAAACCAAAGTGATTTCACAGGTGGTAAGCAGTTCCTCTACCAAAAGGTGTTGGAGAACCTATAGCTTCATCCACTCGATGAAAAGAAATCGATTAAACAAAAATCGGCTAGAAAGATTAGTTTATGTACATTACAACTTGAGGTTGTTGACTCATTATTGTGAGTGGGACAAAACTGATAGATCATATGTCACTTGGGACAACAATCCAGAGGAGCATAACTTGGAGGATGGAGCCTTAGCTTTAGAGCGCTTGGAGGATGAGCTTTTGGGCGATGAGGATGACCACTTCCATCTTCTACAACAACAACAGCAATGCCACTTCCATCTTGTCCAAGTGCAACTCTACTAAGATTGTAACATGCTGTCCAAGTTTTGGTTACACGAAATTCTCATCACTTTAACCAATCTGATACTACCTCATTGCCTCCGTCCCTAATTCAATCAATAGATGGATGAAGATGGATGAATCCTTGTTTCCTATACTCCATAGTCACTTTATCTTGTGACATCGACACTATTTTCTTGCATAGAAAGGAGCGTAGACCTCTAGAGACGCATCTTGTTCTCTTTGCACCAAGCGTCCTCCACGTGTTTTACCTCAATTGTAGGATGTGTCGACTCATCTCGATGCTGGTTGATCCAATAAAAACCACATCGATCTTTGTACAAGAAAAAAAGTGAGTCTTCGAGAAGGCTCTAAATCATGATCTCATGTGGATGATTCAACATCCCTATAACATTGGATATGGCTCTCCTTCCTCTATTTTTGGATCACATTCCATCCATTACCCTTAATCATATCAACTACTCTTATCCACGTGGTCTTATAAATTGAATCTATGGGATATGGGTTAAGGGGAAGAAGGGATAGTATAGGTATATGCCGGAGGATTTGGTTCAGACCTCCATTAGAGTGATGTTTCTCATCTCTTTGTGAGTGTGACTTGTTGATGGAAGGTGACGATTTGAAAGAGGATACAACGCCAATACCTCAATGGTTGTATCACTTCTTCTTAGTGCTATTAATAAAAATGATTTGTTTCTTTCCCATAATTTGGTTATGCTAATATTTTCATATCAAGTCTCCTTGGCTATTTGATTATATCAATCACATTATCACTAGTTCTATCAACTTGTATCTTGTTTGTATTTTAACTGATTGTGTATACTATTGCATACAAATATTGGTCGAATTCATGTGGAAAACACATGGAAAAAAATCAGAATAAAAGTCAATCCTTCCTTATCCTACCTCTTTGTAGTTATTTTATTGATATAAGTGAAAGCATATAAATGTGTGGTTCTTTGTTCTATATATGTGTAGTACAGACTAGGGAGGTCCACTTGCATCCATGTTAGGGACTAATCCATCAAACAAAATTGGTGACCATACTGGGGATTGTTTCTGATCTCTCTCACTTGCATTGAGTTTTTCTTAGCTCTTAATTTTTTTGTTGGTCTGATAATTATCTTGGTATATTAGGGTCTTTGAATGGTTTTCAGTGCTTGGGTTTGTTTTTTTTGGCATTTAAAAAAAAATTTGATGCACCTTGTATTTGGCCACAGAATGTTGACTATCACATTCATTATTTTCTCAATCTAAATCTCGTCGAGGATGCACCTAGGTGTATTCTTAATATGTGTCGGTTCTTTCAGACGCATTGTGTTACGCAACAAGTCGCATCAATCTGCAAATTTTTGTAGCCCATCCCCTTCCCCTACTTGATTTAGATGCATCTCAGATATCTCTGCAAGTCTCAGTCTCAATTTCTCCAAACATGTTAATGCTTTTCTTGACTGAAACTCAGTGGAATTTGAATCTTGCACTGGTTTTGATGAGTCATTGTAGTCAAGCAGTTGCTTGAGTCTTTGAGCTAGCCTTGATCCCTTCTCATAGCAACTTGTCGTGTGACTCTTTGATAGCCTTACCTTGTACTGGTTTAAGTCTTTTTATTTCACAAAAAGTGTGTTGTTGGTAAAATAGTGTGTTTATGAGTTTAGCTTAGATCGTTTGAATCTGATAGTGTTGGGTGACTTTGTTTCAAATTCCATTACTTTGGTATAGGTGCTAAGTTATTGATTTCAAATTATGGAATTCATGAAAACAAAGTGAAGGAATTCTCATTGGTACATTACACATAATCTTTTCTCTTTTGATTGAAATTCCAATGTTTTGAAGTTCAAAAGAGAGTTCATATTCTTTTAATTTTAAGTCTTAGTTTTAGCTTTTGATTTGAAAAAAGAAAGAAAGAAAAAAAGAGATAGTTTGTTGCATGTTATTTTGATTGCTTGGATAAATTCAAAGAGTGTGATTGTATGTATTTTCACTTGAAAAAGAAGAGTAATGATTTAGTGTTGTATTTAAATTGATTGCCTGAAAGGAAGAAAAATATCTCTCTCTTTGCTCTAGTTATATTACAACGAAAAGAAGACTTCCATTACATTTAAACCTTGCATAAGTTTTGTAGTCGAGCCACACTCCATAAGTCCATTAACCGTTCAAGATAAAATCAATCGGTAGCTTATGCTAAAATCTTTTAGAAACTTGAGTGATAGGATAGAAGACATGTTCTGGCGTCTATAAACATAGGACTTGTTGTGTATTACCAGCATGGCATCCCAAGGTCTACGTTGTTCTTCCATGTACTAATCGGTATATTTGAACAACTTTTCATGTACCCTTGAGGTATATAGAAAGTTTCTTCACGTACTCGATGGTTTATTGGAAGGCCCCTTTCGAACAGTTGTGCATTACACAACACTAACACATATTTGAACTCCCACGTACCTTGAGTATATTAGGAGACCCCTCTAGGAACCTAGAACTAACCGAGTAAATTCATCAATTTTCTTGTCGAATAAATACATCGAGAACAACATTCAAGGAGATACTACGCACGTATCGTCTAGGTAGTCAGGTATTTATTAAAAGGGTATGATCCCAATCCTCCTTGTCATGTTTTACTATTGGACCCTACGGTATATAGCGAGTTGTGACGACTTAACACTCATGTGATGATATGGCTTATTTAAACCCCACTATCACCTAATTCTTTTTGTGGCCTTAGCTAGTGTAGGAATTTTTGTGTGTCTTTTTTATTAGAAAAATTTTAGAGACAATATTTGGCCAAACCGACTGGTCGAGCAACCTATGATGGGATCCTGCAAGAAACAGGGTTTATTGTCTAAATATCCCCCTGTCAAGGAGGGAAACAAAGGGATAACCATGGACCAAACTGTTACGGCTGATCTGCACGGAGAAGGTACACTGGTTACTGAATCCAAAGGAGATTATTCACCTCTCAAAAATCTATCTACCCTTACTCCGGTAGTGGTTCAACAACCTTCTTTGCGTGACTCGACTTTCCATTTCCCACTCGAAATATATTTGGGGCACAACATTGGGTATTCACCAAACCTCTAGATGGTTCCGTAGCATTTGAATTTGGTCCAACTACTCCATTTTGGGACACTTCCTTAGGACAAACTATTTTTGAGTATGGTACTTCAACTTTGTCATATGTTCCATCTCCACAGTCTACAATGTTTCTCTCAAACAATGAGTTTTTTGAGTTAGTTCATAATAATATGTCTCGCTTATGTGCGTTGGGGGAGAATGTGAGATGACGAAGCTTCCCTCCTCTAACTTCTACTTCAGAAGTAACCAATATGGAATACCACACTCCTATTCGATCTATTTTTGTTACTGCATCAGGAAAATCGATGCAAAGTTTGGTTTCTTATGACACAAGTCAACTCTTTTTCCCAACCCTACCACTTCAAAATATATCGATTGGTTCAAAATCTCCTTCAAATCCAATTCCTGGGGGGGATCCTTAGCCCATGCTACTTCGACAATTGGAAGACAATTTTCAACCATTGGGTAGTGTTGCTCTGGGAGACCTGTAGTTAGTGGTCACACCATGACTAGAGGTATTTTTATCCCTCCTCCCATCATAGGTCAACTGTCGTGGGTAAAACCTATGTCCAATCAACCCACACGGGGCTATGCTTATCCAAGGAATCAACCTACAATGTTAAATCAAGTATACCAACCTGTTGCCTCGGGAAACATTTATCTTGGAATTCCATACCACAAAAATATGAATACCTCATGGGGTCAACCTAACTCAATAAAATGTTCCCACACCTAGAAGAACCCCTGGAAAACCATCTTGAGGACCACCTAATGGACCAACGAGAGTACCACTGAGAGGATTACTGGGAGGATCACCTAGAGGACCACTTGGAGTACCACCACCACATAATAAACCCTCTATGGGAATACCATCATCTACACCTTACCATAAATCTGTTTGTGGTCCTACTGGTACACAAATTCCATATCAATACTATCAATATCCACAGCCAAACCGACAATTGTCATTTCTGACTACGCTCGATCTTCCAAACCTGTTATGTTTAACTAATGATCCCATACAACATGATCCTTTGTGGTCACCGATTCCTATTAAATTTCCTTCGGATGTACCTAAAGTTAACGGTAAATCTGGTGAAGATCCAAAGAACCATGTGATGACTTGTCACTTATGGAATTCCTCCAACTCTCTCAAGGATGATTCCATTTGTTTGAGACTCTTTTAGTGGACCCTCATCGGATTAGCCGCCAAATGGTACATTGAATTACCATCACATTCTTGTATGGACTTTCAATCCCTGGTTCTGGCCTTTTTAACACATTTTCAATTACCCATCCTCTATGAAACTAGGAAAGTTGTTCTAACCTCTCTTCGGAAGTCCACCTCTACCCATATTTCTGATCATATTCATGAGTGGAGGAGGAGGCGTAGATTGATAAAAGATCCCATTCTGGACCATTTACTTTCTAATTGGTTCACTAAATCATTATTTCCTGCCATCACCAAGGATGTCTCTATGGGTGGAACAGTTACTAAAGAACAAGCCATTTCACGTGCTCGGTATATATATCTCATTTATGCTTAATCTAGCACGTTATATGACATAATTCTAAACTTTCCTCGCCCTGTTACCAACCCAAATCGATCAAACTCAAGAACACATGCCGATGGCATGTCTGGTTTCATTCAAACCCATCCTATGTCCCAATCAACTGGATCTCCAAGCCTATCAACCTCGAATCCAGCTTCGAAAAGGGATGGTCAGAAATCCACATAGTCATCTCTTCCTAGTCAAATCGCTGAAGTGAATTTAGTTCACTCAAGCCCATCTCAAAATACCAGTGGTAAGAATAAGACCAAAGGAAAATCCAAAAAGTATTCTAACCAACAAAATAACAAACCCAACCATGAAATGGCCGATGCCAACCCATAGAGGAATATGAAGTATCCATGTTTAATGTGCGTGGATAACCACTTCACAAGGGAGTACCCTCATCGAGAAGAAGTTCAAAAATTCCTAAAAGGGAACTCTCAACCCACTGTCCTAATGGACCCCTTCCCATCACTACAACAACAACTTCATGTCCAACAAAAACTCACTTCACAAGGAGGATCATCTATAATCATGCATGTGCTTGTGATGTGTAGTGAGATGTGTTGATGAAATTGTCATTGATGCCAACATGGTCTTGATGTCATCGATATCACCACTTTGTTGAACTCTTGAAGAAGCCCTGCTGATGATGCTGAAGACCCTAGAGATAATCCTGAAGCCTTGGTAGACAATGGAGAAGCCCATGAAGTCTTGGAACCCTTGATGAAGACCCTGATGACCTTGCAAAGGTCATGGAGCCCACTACTAGCAATTCAAGTCATTTCATGATGGTTTGCACAAATTGAAGAAAATATGAGTAAAGGATCTTGTCAATGCAAGCAAGACCCTCATAAGATGATAGCCCTTGTCATGCCCTTTCCAACGGTAGGTGGCACGTCACGTGGTTCCTCATGGTTGATGAGATATTAACTTTTGAAGTTGACCCAACGAAAATTATAAGTCGGCTCAGTCAAAGTTTTATTAAAAAATAATAAAATATTTTTATAGTATGTCGGCCCCATTAAAAATAAATTAAATATGTATGTCGGCCCTAAAATTATGGAGGATAAACTAGTATAAATACCCCACGCAACTCTTCATTTTATACATGGAAATTTCGGCCATCTCTGAGGCAGCCACAGGAGCAGTGGAAATTTTTTGTTGGGAGCAGCTCGTTTTGTGTGGAAATTGTCTGTGGAGCAGCAGAGATTTAGGGCTGGTCATTTTCTACAGCAGTCTATGTCCTCAGGCTGCTACAACAGCTCTTAAAGGTCTGATATTTTTCAAGTTTTGTTGCAGACGTTAAGGGTTGTCATCAATAGTTGTTTGGGGTCCTCCAAAGCCCAAACAGTCCCGAATTGTTGATGAATCTTGGTGACCAGCAACACCAGTAAAGTGCAGACCCGAATCTTTTTATTGATCACTTTGAGCAGAATTTACAGTGGAACAAGTTTTGCTTTGAAGTCTACTTACTCTCTAAACTTTGGGTAGCTGTAATACAAGGAGATCAGCATCAAACAGTCAAAAATCAAACATTGAATCATGTTTTGGTATAACTCAGAACTCGAGTTGCTGCAGTAGTATAAAGCCCTAATGTATTCCGTGAAGTACAACAAATTTCTGAAGTTTTCTCAGTGAAGATTTAGGAGGCAGAACATGTTTTACAATGACATGGTATGAACAGTGCATCAAGCAGAGATGACACAGTTCTAGAAGATGTTAGTGCAGTGAAGTAAACAACAATAAAAATGATATTTATTCAGTGATGTATGAGGATATGATGCCTTATGATGATGCATACTATGGTGTCTAACCAGCACATAGTCTGTTTTTATTTGGAGAAGCTTCCAGCTACTTGAGGTTGCAGCAGTCACTGTAATAGCCCCAAAAGATCCGAAGTCAGTAAAGTTTGCGAGGTCTGATTTTGTAGTCTTCCACGTCACATAGTGAAAGATGCTTATAGTCATTGTTTTGACTTGAAAGTGTGCTATATTTTGAAGATGTTTTGTAACAGTTTCGGAATAAATGAGACTATTGTTGAAGACACCTTTTGGACAGTCCTGAAGTAAAGATGAGACCGCTGGTTCAACCTTTATCTTGATGACAGTCCTGATTTTGGAGGCCTTCCTCTCACATAGCCCTAGTTCTATGCTGTCTTTAAAGTCATCCAAAGAAGCAGTACATGTAGAGGTGTGTTTAAAAGATGATAGGCCAAGTCTGTCCACTGGAACACGAGAAACACAAGATTGTAGCAGCTGAGAGCATTTCACAGTGTTGACATCAAGCAGCAAACATTCTCCTTAGTTTTGGGTTTGTATGCTTATTTTGTGACTTCCTATTACCTGGGAACTTCCATTGGTGGCTGTCATACTTGTTTGTATCTTCCAGGTTTGAGTTTACATCATAGATCTGAATTTTGTATCTTGTTGTGGAAATTCATCTATGCTGTTTTTATGACTGTCCAAGCAATTTTCAGGCATGTAAACAGTCCCAAAATTCATTAAATCTGATTCTGTGATGTGTGGTGAAGTTATTGTTTGTGTAAAAGATTATGTGCATTCTGGTGTTGTGTTTGACAATTCAAAAAACCCAGAAATAGAAATACACCAGCAGTCACATAAAACATAACAACAGCGAGTAAAGGGGAACTTAAACAGTGAAGTATGCAGTACTGGTGCATACTGTGTTGACAGAGGTTGAGATCTCTGAGTTGGTTCAATAAAGGATGCACAATTATTTTACAGTTGTATGGTGACAACAAGATGTTGAAGAAGTCTGAGTTTTAAATCAGTCCTTGCATAAAGTTTGTGAATTTGCAACCATACACAAATCTGAGATTTGATGCAAAGGCATATGCTCAGTGCACAAGTTGGAGGCAGTCCACCAAAGTTCCATCTCAAATACATAGTCCAAAGTGTGACTTGTTTAGGGTTTCTTTGACAGAGATATGCACAAGTTTGTATTTGTAAGTTAGCGAGATATTTTGCAAGAATATCCAGGCTTGAAGAAAAGATGTTGACTGCCCTGAGCCCAAGCTCATGAAGTGATGAACAGTCCTGAAGCTTTGTTGTTTGAAGACTATACACAGTCTGGAGAGTAATGAAGTGGCAAGATAATAGCTTGACACCTACAGCAGTATGAAAGTGATTGATTGATGACATTGCATTCATGACATAACAGTGATTGATGTGAACAGTGATGTTTACTGTGGTAAAGTAAAATACAATGATTTGTATTCTATTGTGACTTGTGTTAGGATGGCAATGATGTATACAGTAGCATCTCTGTATGTACATGTGATATGAAGTATGAAGCATATCCTTTATGATGAAGATATTACATGCTATAATGCACTCCTATGATGCACTGTATGAGGATGATGACACAATATTTGATGCTTATCTATTGATGATGATGAGTTGTTTATAAAGATGATGCTTGAGCAGCATAGGAGCAGACTAGATGATGGGCAGATCCTTGTGCTTGACATGAACCTTGAGCAGTACAGTTGATGATTAGTGATAGCAGCTGTTTGATGACTTGACAGTGACCAGCAGTGTTGGTGAGCAGAACTAGCAATGCTAGAGCAGCATTGATGAGCAGAGATTAATGAGCAGCAGTGAGCAGTGGTACAGCAGAGTTGACGTGATGAGTAGAGAAGATGAGCAGCTTTGATATGTCAGAGATTTCTTGATGGTTACATGAGTTTACTGTATTGTAAATGCAAGCTTGACTTGCCTTTTTGAGGTTAGGATACCTCAAATCCTTCTTAGCAGGGTCTAAGAAAACCAGGCAGGGTCCTGGATACAAAGTAGGTGCTCTTGATATCAGTAGGTGCTGATTTTTCCTAACGGTTGTAGCCGAGCCAAACTAATATAAAAAGATTACAAACTTATATGATGTGGTGTTTTCCTGTGTTATGGTTCTTGATGAGTTAAATGTTGTGATATGTGAATAATATGTTTATGAAAAGTTTATGTGATTGATTGATGAATTGATAGTTATCTGTGTCAAGCTAAGAAAAGGTTTAAAATTGGCCTTACACTGATTCACCCCCCCTCTCAGTGTCTACAAGATGGTGGGGTTGACTACTAGAAAAAAAAGAAGGTGTCATCACCGTATAAGTAGATGAACTGAGCCACTATAGAAAAATAATCCATTCCCCAAAATACCACTCCTCAAGGTCCTCTCACTATTGAGAAACCCTCTTTCGACATGGTTCTACGCCCACCAAAAAGTACAATTCGAAAGGCCACTTTCAACCCTAATGCCCGAGCTGCCAAAAACTATAGCATCGTTGAATATTTTGCCCAATCCCCTTATGCAATGTCGACCCTCGAAGTGTTACAACATTTTCCTACACAACGTAAGAACCTATTATCAGTCATTGGAGCGGTTGAACCAGATACATATAATGTTATTAAGTTTAAACTGGAGTACCTCAAGTTGAGACTTTCCCGCCAACTTTACTTTCAAATCAACACAAATGTTGGTAGGAAAAGTATCCATCGAACCATTCTAGAAGAAAGAGGCTCAACTTCAGTCTGTCTTTGTTATGCTGGAGGGCCATTGGGTCTCCCAAAATAAACTAATCTCCCACCACCCTAAAATCATTTGACGAACATCAATTCCAACCACACACCTTGTTGCAATCATTGGTTGTGGAGTTAGGAGGAAAAATTGTTTCCATTCAAGTATAATTAATTGACACACCTCTAGTTTACAATCTATTGCTGGGATGAAATTGGTTTTATTCCATGACCTCCATAGCCTTGTCAGTTTTCTGCATTTTACAGTTTCCCCATCAAGGGAAGATCATTACGATCGATCAATTAGATTTATGGTCACCATACTATCTCTCTCCCAGCAAATAATGTCCCTCTTTTATGGAAAGTCGCGCCCAGTTATGAGATTGTAGGGGTCAAACTCCTAAAAGACTAATCTATAATGGGATTTTTTTTTGGTACGTGACCCCCAATCTCTTACCACCACGATGAACATGATCTCTTCCTCAGTTCTACACCCATTGAACTCAATTGATCCTTATATTGTTTCAATTGTGTCATAACTTGACTTGTTTGGAGATCAGATGTGCCTAAATGAGGCCACATACCATGTCATGGAATCGGTAACCGATTCTCCTATGTCTGATGACCATCCATCAATGGAATCTCATCTTTACTCTCTATCATCTTGGCTCAACTATTCTTCACCGTCGTCAAATTCTCTTCTTCATACTTTCCCCTCCGATGAGTGCATCATGGAAATCATGAGGTTGGATGAGCTTCCCTGGGAATAACACCACCACAAGTCATTTTTCCTACCTCTTTTGGATACGGTGGAGAGCAACATTTCTACCATTATTTCACCAAATGTTATGTTAAACCCTTAGTCTCCTATCCTCACACAAGGTATGACAACCAAAGGAAATTTGGCAAACATTACACCTACCATCCCAATCGAAATTTCGGTGAAGCATTATGTTGTGGAACACATTTTTACTGGCCAAACCTATTCCCCTAAAGAAATTGAATTTTATAAGGCCTTATTCAAATTATTTCACGGCATATTTGCGTGGAACTACGATGAAATTCTAGGTATTGACCCCTCTATAGTCATCCATGAAATTAAGACCTACCCTGGGGAAAAACTTGTCCAGTAGAAACTTTGACCAATGCACCCCCAAAAGGTTGTGGCTATCAAAGAAGAAATTGAAAAGCTCCTCAAATTCGATTTCATTTACCCTATCCCCTTGATAGACTAGGTCTCTAACACCATTCCTGTTGCAAAAAAACAAGGAACCATTAGAGTATGCGTAGATTATAGGGATTTAAACAAAGCTTGTCCTAAGGACAGCGACCCCACTCCCTTTATAAACTAAATCATCGATAACTGCACTGGTAGTGCATATTTCCATTCATGGATGGATTCTCCAGCTACAATCAAATCAAGATTCACCTAGTGGACCAGCTTAAGACTGCTTTCATCTACCCTTCGGGTAAATTTGCTTTTCACAAACTACCTTTTGGCATAAAGAATGTTGGTGCTACATTCCAGCGAGCCATATCGTATGCCTTTCATGATATTAAAGACATAGTGGATCCTTACCTCAACAATTTACCAGCTAATTCACATCATCGTGAGTTCCATATTGACCACTTAATGACAATTTTCCTTCGATGTCACTGCTATAATATTCGACTTATCACAAGTGCATTTTATGTGTCGAAGCCAGACAACTTCTTTGCTTCATTTTTTAAAAATATGGGATCTTCATTGATCCCCTTAAGGTGGAGGCCATTTTAGCTCTACCATCCCACACCAACATTACAGAACTTCAAAGTTTGCAAGAGAAGGCAAACTTTCGGCGTTGTTTCGTGTGTAATTATGCGGAGAAAACCCATGATTTCATACACTTGAGTATAAAAGGAACATAGTTTTTTTGAGATGACTATGCTCAACAAGCATTTGATAATCTCAAACACGCCATCACACACACACCCATGTTGCTACTGCCTGATGATACCAGGGATTATCTCCTTTATCTCACAGCTTATGTCTCTACCATCGACATGGTTTTAGTACAAGAAGATAGGAATGACCAAGAGTGTGTGGTCTATTACACCAATAAGAATCTCGATGAATAGGCAACACGCTATTCGCATGTTGATAAGTTGGCTATGGCAACTATTTTAGCATACTATAACCTAATGCATTAAATTTTGACTCGTCAAATATTGAGGGGCAAGTATTCGCGTTGGATAGTTATCCTATAGGAATTCGACCTAGTGTTCTCCACGTCCAGTTCTAAAAAAACATTGGTGTTCGCGAAACTTATGTTTGAACTTCCCTATGCTTCCCAATAACCCAAGCTAGTGGACTCTCTTCCTAATGAGTCATTGTTCCGGATTAGCACGTTTGACCTATGGTATGGGGATATCTCGTTGTATCTCCAAACCCATCGAAGTTTGACCTGATTTATCTCGTGACAACCGCCGTCATATTCGCCATCAAGCGAAATTTTATGTCATAATCAGTGATACTTTATTTCATTGGGGTATTGACTTGATTCACGATGATGTTTGACCCATGAAGAGGCCAGGAATACTTTGAATGAATGCCACTCTAGGGCATGTGGTGGTCACCTTTCTGGGATGGCTATTGCCCAAAAAATTCTAAGAGTTGGATACTTCTACCCATAATTTTTTAAATATTGTATCGAGGTCATTAAGAATTTCCCTCCTTGTCATCTTTTTTCATTATGAAAAGCATATGCATCCCACCCTGCTTCATCTTGTCATGTCGTAGAACCATTTTCCAAATGGGGCATTGATTTCATGAACTGTCAGGATACCTCAGTTGGGGGGAATGGCTATATCATTGTAGTCATGGACTAATTTACAAAATGGGTCAAGGCTATGCCTATGTATAAATAAGACAACAACACTACCGCACTCTTCATGTTCAACCAGATCATTTCCAGGTCCGGTGTCTCGTAATCCATAGTCACAAACCATGGCTCACGCTTCCAAAACAAAATGGTAATTGAATTAAGTGCTAAGTTAGGTTTTCTCCATGAGAACTAATCTCCTTATTGCCCCCAAGTGAATGGACAAGTAGAAGCTATAAATAAAGTTTTGAAAACAATGATACAGTGCATGATGGGGACTCATAAGTCAAATTGGCACTTAATTATTTTTTCATCTCTTTGGGCATATCGAGCCTTGGTAAAAATTGCTAATGGATTCATGCCTTTTCAATTAGTGTATGGTCTAGAGGTGGTTCTACCTATATAGTGATAATATCCATCCTTAATACTAGCAGTTGAGTTATTTCCACACACCACAATTGAGGAAGAAAGGTTTTTTTACTTATCAAAACTTGATGAAACTCGTCATGATGTCATGCTTTCCAATGAATCACATAAAAAATGTATCAAGGCCCAATATGATAAATTTTTCAAACCTCGTAATTTCAATGCAAGTGATCTGGTCCTTGCATATGACCAAATGCATGATAAGTTGGGGGTAGGTAAACTTGAGTCTATGTGGCATGGACCCTATATCGTAAAGCATGTCTTAGAGAAAGGGGATTATGAGCTAGTTTACTATGACGGGATATCTCTAGGAGAGCCTAGGAATGGGATCTACCTTAATAGATACAATGCTTAGGACAATCCTGCATAGGTACTTCGGACATAATGTGTATAATGTGTGCATTGTGGTGTAAGTTTTTCTTTTGAGTGAAAGGGTCTTTTCAGTTATAGTTTCTTATACTATGTCTTGCTTGGATATGCAGATGACAACCTATTATGGATTTGCAGACGGTTCTAGCTGGCACACCTGTAACCTTGATTTGGAAGCATGGATACTGTATTCCCCTACCGATGAATTGGTAAGGCCATGAGGAGTATTCCTAGGCTCTGCAACTGACAGCATTTCCAAATATCAAGCAGTAATTGGTTTACTCATTGAATCCTCCTCTTAAGGTGTGCACCACCTCATTGTTTATTTGGATTCTCATCTCATGGTATGTCATCTAAATCAGATATACACCATTCATGATCCTATATTAATTTGTCTTTCCATACGAGTATTCCTCTAAGAGATCATTTGTGTTCATTTGGTATCAACAAATCCCGAGGTATATGAATGCGGTTGTTAATCCAGTAGCTAATTTTATTTTAAATTAGCACATTGCACATCCCTGAAAAGTAGAACATAACGTAATAAGAAAATTATTAATGCATAAATAAATGACCATGTGAGACCCACTTTCACCATAAACACATTGTATATAAAATAGATAGAGTCATTTGTATTAAGCATCATAAAAAAATTTACAAAATGTGCTAAGACAAAATTCTGAAGCTCATAGCTTCAGTCAGCACTCGCTCAAAAGATATGAAGCTCATCGTCTTTAAAAAAAACACTGCATAGATAATAGGTATACAAGGATAGTCATAAATATCATGATAGCATATCATTGCACGGGCCACTCGGAGAAGGAAACGCCCGATCCTCCTGGGAACCCCTATAGTATGGCGTTGGTACTATCGAGGCAGCTCATCTAGGGATACCTTTGGCATCCTAGTGGTAATCATCTCCAATTTCCTCCATGTCTCTTCCAGGTTCATGCTTGCATCTAAATCGTATATCTCCCTTACCTTCTCTCGTCGATGAATAGGGGAGGCCCCAACTGGCCTCGTTGGTCCCACATCTACATTTAGTGTAAGTTTAATGATCCTGTATACCAAAAAAATGAAATATTATTAAAATCATAAAAACTTTGGAAGTGAGACTTTTTCTTACTTATGTCACCCCATCCTAATCACTTTGGGAGTGGTATGTTAGGGTCACCTCGAAAAATTGGTACTAGCATAAGTGTAATCGTCGACCATGAGTAACTTCTAGCCAATCCATCTGAAGAAGGCTGGCCCATAACTATGTATGGGACTACCATGTTGAACGAAAAACTTCGTCCACCTATTCATATGTGACTCCCATGGATCTGGGATAGCCACCTCTATATGTTGTGGTCAAAAAAGAGGAACCCTCTCCATGACGAAAGAAACTAGTATGGACCCATATCCGAATTGCTTTATCTTTCCCCACTGACATATAGTTAGTTGACTCTTCATAATGCTCAACAAGATTTCACACAAATTGAATACCATGGGTTCCGTTCACTCTATGGCGCATGGCATCTGGGATCTAGTAGCTTGATTATGGGATTTAGTTCCCTCCACCCGTACTATGGAGAACAAAACGGTCCTCAATGTCAGATCACAGACCCTCTTGATTGGGAATTTTCCACTAGCTGCCCCATGTTGTTGTATTTGTAACTTCAGAAGATATTCGGATGTATATTATCATTGTATATTGTTTTACCCCCATTGGAGATGTGTTTCCCTCCTTTCGCGATGTCAATATTGTATATGGTCATTGAGGTAAAACCTTCGTTGTAAGTCGGGGAAATAGTCCCCAAGTTTAATATAATAAAATGTATTTTTGAGTCTCCCTGGGTGAAGTCAGTCCTTCTAGGGTAAGAGGTTGGCCCAGTCAAGTTATTATATGAGTCACTTGATGTGTATAAATAAGGAGGTTCCCTCCCTCATTTATACACACGCTCACTCACTCAAGTTCACATAAGGAGAGAGAGAAGATCGAGGAGGAGAGAGAGAGTTTGTTGTAATCTCACAGATCATAGAGGGTTACCAACAATACACATTAAAGCATATAGACATAATAGATACAAGAGAGAAGAACATACATGTAAAATAATAGGTTATATTATATTATGAGGGTCCATACAAACACAAAACTAAACCAACTTCTCATCTGGCTCAACAGCCTAATATATATGATTTACAAATAGTTACATATAACTACATGTCGGTTCAATCAACCGACATGACCTTACGAGGCCGACCTAATCTCTAATTAGTCGACTCACTGACTAGCTCCTCCAACATCTCCCCCAAGAACAAAATCTTTCTTCGTCCCAAAGAAATAGGGGAGGTACTCAAAACTCTTTACTGTCTGAGATAGTTATTTTATTGTTTTTTTTCATGGACTATGCAGTCAGATGGTTGGTTGCTTCTGTATGCATACTTCAACGATTGCTTCTACTGTAACGGCCAATTGATGTTGAAATTATGTCCAACTTTGAAGTACTTTCTGGATTTCGATGGTCAGCGTTGTAATGCTTGATAAAGTTGAAATATTCTCCTAAATGGAAAGGTATGCTATTCTTTCCATGTCAAGTCCCATGAACTGGTCTTTTTCTTCTGCTATCTCCAGTAGTCTTTTCATCTGCGAGCAGATGGTATCTAATTTCTCCAAGCTTGGGAGTGCTTGCTGCACCCACTGGTGTGCTTTTCTTTCGAGTCTCTGCAGTTTGGCTGTCTCCAGCACGATTTGATCTTGTATTGCATTTCTCAGTGCTTCTTCAGTGCTATTTCTCTTTTCCAATGCTTGAATCTGTTCTCGAGTCTGTCGGGTTTGCTGGAATACTTGCCCGTAATAAGTAGGCCAGTCTCGGAGTACCTCTTCTATAATGACAGACTCTTCCATGTGGTCTTGTAGCACTTTGTAAGCTTCTAAGAATGTTGTGTACTGTTGCATCAATAATCTAGATGTCTCTTCTTTTTGCTCTTCTTTTATATTTTGCATATGTACTTGTAGGGTTGACACCACACTCTTAAACAGCTGATATGTCTTTTCAAGCGGCTTGTCGATGCCAGCTTCCATCGGTCCTGGTATTATAGATTGTGCTAAGTATATGCATTTTAACATGAATTCGACTTGTACCTTCTCAATGTTGTCGAGCTCCTTGCATCTTATCTGGCTTCTTGTTTTTGCGTCAGTGGCCAGAGTTTCTAAGAGTTGTCATAAGTCTCAGTCTTTTAGCTTTGGTGCGTCGACTACAGTGGTCAACCCAAGTTGGCTAATGTGGACCATTGTCAACTATGACTCTTTTTGGTGGTCCTTATTCTTTCTGTCTCTTTTCCTCTTGTGTTTAAGTTGTTCTTCCTATTGTTGTGCATGTGCATCTGTAAGGGGTAGACTCCCCTGTCGTTGATTTTCTTGTGTTGCGTTTTTTGGTTGCTGATCTGCAATGGTCGGCGTAACTTCTGGTTGGATTTCTTGGGTGAGATCTGCAACTGGATGTGTATCTGGGGGATTTTGTGTAGAGGGTTCAAGTGCAGATGGTTCGGGTGTAGAGGATTTAGGCGCAGAGGTTTCAAGTGCAGATGGTTTAGGTGCAGGTTCTGGATTGGGAAGTGGTGGTGGAGATGGTGAATGGTCGGGTGTAATTGGTGTGGTAGGGATATCGTCAGTTGGTTTTGGGTCCTCGACTTGTGGTGGTGAATCCTTTGGGTCGTCAGAGAGTAGGTTGTCGATTACCCGGTTAATTTCTTCCAGGTTCTCTTCTTCCACATCTCTTGCTGGTTCATTGGCTAATGGAGGGTGTGGGATGTTGGCAGGGATAAAGGATGAGGTTCGACTTGCGACAACTTGAGATGTATTGTCGGGGTTCCTCATGAATGTCGACTTTATAATTCCCACAGACCTTGGCTTCTGGGGTATTTGTCCCAGTTGTGGAGGAATGAGCTGCCTTGATCCACTAGCTTTGATCAAATTACATTTGGTGGTGATCTAATTCTGGACAGAGGTGAGTAGTTCAAGCAATTTCTCGATGTATGCCTAGAAATCATTTTCCTGGTCAAACCTCTCTTTTAGGGTTTCTGGAATAGCATTTTTGCATATGTCGATTGGGCTTATAGTGGGTAGTTGTGGAATTTCTTCCTGTTTAATCTGAGTTGGAGATGGGGGTGGAGGTGTAGACACTAAATCGACAACGTTTTCAGCCGTTGAAGTGTTTGTACTTTTTACCTTTTTTGGTCGACCTTGCTGTGCTCCTGACTTGACAAAGCGTTTGAACTTTGTCTCGACCAAAACTTTGTTCACTATAGCGTCTTCTATGACGTTGACAGTGGTAGCTACTAGTTCTTCTTCATCTTCTGATTCTGAAAGGATCAGCTTGTGCTTCCCCTTCCGTTTTTTCTCAGTTGCCCTTTTTCTTGTGGTTTCTATTTCCTTTGCTAGATTTTTTATTTTGTCTTTGGTTATGGCATATTCAGGATTGTCAGATTCAATGTCTTCCTCTAGTTCTTCCCCTCTCTCCTACTGTTGAACTGGATTGATACTTTCTTCAGCTAGTTTGGTTACCTGCTACTTTGTCAGTGTACTTCCCCTTTGGATCGTTGGTGGTATGATTATTATTTGTAGCCTATTGGTATCCTCTGCTAGTGTTTCTTCCGACACGAAGTTGCTAATGTGTAGTCGGAGTTCATAGTCTTCTTCCTTCTCCTGGTCTGTCAGTGGTTCTTCAATTGCTAGGTTTACTTCATTGGCCTTTCCTGGTATGGATAACTTTGTGCCGAATTGTTGAGCTAGCTCGTAGAAGATATCTTCGACTGTTGGGTAATATTCAAGAGGCTTTTATTTTGTGTTTTGCTCCCTGCATATACCAAATCGTGGTGTGGTCGATTTCTAGTTGGATGTGTGCTATTTTCGACAGACTTCGTCAGATGTTCTGAGGCACCCTCCATCTGGTCGTCTAGATTTTCAGGTGTTGGAACCAGTTTTCCAATAGTACTTTTCCATTTGCTAGTTCTTTCAGTGTTCCAGTCTGTGCAAATGGCTTGACCCTCCACATGTGGAATTTTTTTGGCTCTTGGAACTGCTTGTCCCCGACTGGGCACAAGTGGTACATCACAATCCATATTATCAGAGACAGGAACCTTATAATTCCGCTCGACTCCTGGCATTTCTCACAGATAGTTTTGAGCATGTCTGTGACATACTGATCCCATCTGTATACTTTTCTTGTTTCCGCTATTGTGTCTACTACTTCTAGCATATCCAGCTTCAGGTGGCTCACTTGACCTATAGGTGTGAGCCCTGTTGCTATGATCTTGGCCATGATTTGTGGCGTCCGGGCTTATATCTGACTAATCATTAGCCCTTTTGAATTCTTCCTGGATGGTGTTCCAGTTAATTGTTCTACCAGTCCTTCTTTTATGCTGACAGGGACTGGGTCGCCTTGGTTGGAGAGACCAGTTAGTTTGTATATGACTTCGCCAGATATTTCGACTGGTCTATCGAAGGAAAATTTCTCGTTGTGGTACCGGCTGATAATGAATTTTACTGTTGTTTCTTTCATTCCTCCAAAACTCGCCATGAACGGTGTGTTCATGTAGTTCATAATGGAGTTGTGGTTTATATTCTTTGCTGCTTGTGTCGGTTTCTTGTCGACATAGGTCCATTCCTTGATTTCAGCCCACATTTTTTTCCATGAGGTTTCTTGTACCTTGGTGTTCTTGATGTTTCTTAACCTCCTCATTAATGGGGTTTCAGTAGATTGCAGTTCCTTTGTCTTTGCAGTTGCGTCTCTGGTTTGTTTCGGTGCCATCTCGTCGGTTTCTTGGTCAGTTTTCTTTATAGGTTCTCGGTTCTCAATTTTGTGATTGCTAAATTGCTCTATCTCTTCAAAATACTATAAATGATCTTTTTCTATTCCGATATTTATAGGTGGAGCGGTTGACGTTTCTGTCGATGGATGTATTAAAGGCGGAAGTGATGGTCCAGCGCAGTCTCTGGGGTTTGTGTTAATGGTGATTTGATTTTGGCGCTCCTTCTGATCGTAGTCATGATGGCGTGATTTGACCTTCAGGGTCATTAGTCGATGTCGATCATGCGAGCGGTAGATGGTGGTATGTCAATGGGTTTGATGTCAGTTATCGAAGCACCGGTTTCCTGTCATCCTGGGTTATGGGTGTTGGTTCTGTTTTGTTGTGTTTAATCTTTTTAGATTTTTATAGTTTTTGTCTGACAGTTATGTTTGCTATATTTGTGTTTTTTTTTTAACTTGTTTTAATTTTTGTACCATTTTAGGCAAGCACCATTAACAAGTTTCTGAAATACTATGCCTTGTAATGTCCTTAGTCGGACTGATATGATGGTATGAATTTATTCGACAACGTAAGGTCCCATACATTCTGTGTGTAAATTTTTGGGTTTTCCTTTTACTCGACTGTTGTATAGTAAGGCGAGGTCCCCTACCGACAGATTCTTGTTTTTGATATTGCGATCGTGCCAAGCCTTCTACTGTTGTTTTTGGATTTATTGGTGTTGTAAAGCAATCAGTCGGTGTTCTTATAGCTTGCTTAATTGCATCAGTCAGTCCTTCCTGCCTTGTTCGACATCAACATGTAAAATATCTGCTATGATAGGTGTTTGCTGTCGAAAATGTAGTGGAACAACTGCTTCTTGTCCATAGACTAGTCGAAACGGTGTTTGGTCGATCGAACACTTATATGTTGTTCTATAAGCCCATAGTACTGCAGGTATCTTTTCGTCCCAATCATCCTTGTCGGTATCACAGATTTTAGTTAGGCCCTTTGTTAATGTTTTGTTAAATGCCTTGATTGCTCCAATCGACTGGGGGTGATAAGTTGTACTACGTCGATGGTCAATTTTGAACTGGTATGTTAGTGCTTTGATGGTTTTATTAATAAAGTGTGAACCTTGGTCACTAATTAGGGTTATTGGACATTCAAATCTAGTAATTATATTTTCATAGATAAATTTAGCAGCTATCTCACTGGAACATGTGTCGATGGGTTCTGCTTCTGCCCACTTGGTTACATATTCTACTGCAGTTATTATGTACCTTGCACCTGTTCTTTTTGCTGGTATGGGGAATGGTCCTATGAAGTCAATGGCCCAAATTTCAAATGTCAAACTTGGGTTTACTGATATCAAGGGAATTTTTGTACTAGGAAAAGGTCGACCCAGTAGTTGACATCTGTCGCATTGGCTCACAAACTTTTTACAATATTTGTATAGTGTCGGCCACCATAGCCGTGACTGTTGGATTTTCTTGGCAGTGTTGTCTGCTTGAAAATGTTCTTCCACCAGTCCATAGTGTGCTTCATACATGATATTATCTCTTTCATGTTCTAATGCGCATCTTCTGAGGATGTTGTCCAGGCCCATTTTATATAAAAATCCATTTATGAGGCTAGATGGTGCAACTTTCATGGCTAAGATTTCTTTCTTTTTCATGCTCATGCCCTCTGGTGCTTGTCCATTTTCTAAGAATTGAGCTATTTCCTCTAATTCTGCTGGGACTGCTTCTATTCAAAATAAATGTGCATCCGGTAGGTCGTCTTTGACTCCTATCGGTTTCTCTCCTGTGTCGATTCGTGACAAGTGGTCGGGTCCAACATTTAATTTTCCTGGTCTAACAACGACTTCAAATTCAAATTCTTGGAATAGAAGTAGCCATCAAAAAATTCTCCCATGGTGTAAGGGTTTATTTACAAGGTATTTTAATGCTTGGTGGTCAGTATAAAAGATGAAAGGGTTGGCTAGTAGGTAATGTCAATACTTCTGTAGTGCAAAGACCATTCCTAATGCTTCTCTCTTTATTGTTGAATAGTTCCTTTCTGCTTTATTTAATTTTCTGCTGTTGTAAACTATGAGGTAGTCGATTCCGTCGTCTACTGGTTGTGTTAAGATTGCTCTTATTGCTAGGCCTGATGCGTCGATGTGTATGTGAAATTTGGTCGATCAATTCGGGAACCTTAGAATGCATGCTTCGACTAGCTTCCTTTTTAGTGTTTCAAATGATATGTTACATTCCTCTGTCCAATTGAATTCCTGATCTTCTCTTAATAGTTCTTCCAATGGATAGGTCATATCTGAATAGTATCTTATGAATTTCCTGTAATATCTTGTATGACCAAGTAGTACCCTGACTTGTTTTGGGTTCACTGGTGGTTTTAAGTCGAGGATAATTTTTATTTTTGCAAATTTGACCTTGATGCCTTCTTTGTAGACAATGTGTCCTAATAGTATCCCTATAGGACTTAGAAATATGCATTTCCTTATGTTTAGATATAGTTGGATTTGCCAGCATCGTTCCAACATGATCCTTAGCCATTTGCAGTGATCTTTCAATATAGAGTATATTGTCCAATCATCGAAATATACTACCATTGTTTTGTAGATATATTCTTGAAATGTTTTGACCACAATTCTCGAAAATACTGCAGGTGCGTTCTTTAGTCCAAAAGGCATAACTCTGTAAGAAAATGAGCCAAATTCACATACGAATATTGTCTTTTTTTGGTCTTCTTTGGCTATTGGTACTTGGTTATAACATGAGAATCCGTCTGTAAATGAGTAGCATTCATGTCCTACGACTTCATTTAGGATTCCATCTGCATAAGGTGTTGGAAATGGGTCTGTTAAGGTGACTTTGTTTAATTCTCTGAAGTCGACACAAATCCTTAGCTTTTTCGGGTCGTGTTTCTTTGGTTGAATCACCATTGCACTTGCCCATTCCGATTGGTCAATAGGGTAGATAATTCCTACTGCAAGCATATTATCAATCTCTTTCTTGACTATCTCTTTGTATTTATGAGCTAATTTATATGGCCTCTTCTTTACAGGTCAGACATCAGGTTTGATGTCGATCTTCATTTCACCCATTTCATGGACTAGACCTTTGACATCTTTATAGTCCCTAGAAAATACATCCTCGAATTCTTTTAGTAAGTTTACTATTTCGGTTGTTTGTTCTTCACTCCAGTAATCTCCAATTTTTACCATTTTTGGTCGATCATCATTTGATATATTGACTTCTTTAGTTTTCACTTTAGCATCTAACCATTTTGGTGTTTGGCGTCATTGATTAGTCGGCTCCCTTCTTTAAACTATGAAAATATAGCAGGAAAGTCTCCTGCAGTCATTCGGTCGGTATATTTTTTGTCGGTTGTCTCGACTTTAAGTACTGTGCGAATTGGTTTTGTGTTTCTGAATGGTATGATTTCCATCGAAAGCTTTTCCCTTTCGGATTTTCATTTTCCATTTGTAGTCTTGTTGACTCTGGTGTTGTCTTGTTTTGTATGTTATTACATGTTATTGTCGGTCGGTCATAATTTTGTGTTAGGTGTTGTTCCCAGTCAGTTCTATAAACGCTTTGATTTGATTTACAGTTTCGACTAATTTTTCATTTTGTGGTATAAAGCTGAAGTCTTTGATAAAGTTCTCTCCAAGTTCATGCCATAAGAATGTTTCACCCCACGCTTCTTCCATTTTGTACCATTTGTTTGGTAAGTTGGATAGCGTCGATGGAAACAGGTGTGGGCATGTACGTTCGTCCTTATACCCAAGTCTTTTCCACTCTTTTTCACATGTTCTTATGTGCTCTTCTGGGTCCTTCCCTTGGATGAACATAGGTATTTGGGCTTTATTGGTTATCCTTTTTCCTTCGAATCTTTCTACAAAGTAAGTCGAAGCTGTTGTCCAAGTCTGTAATCTTGATTGATGGGTATCCCACCATCTAGCAGCTTGTCCTGTGAAGGTTTCTACTAAGCTTTGTAGTCGGCCATGTTCACCAATGTTTTTGGATACTTGTTCTATATGCATAACTGGTGATTCTCTTTCTTTGTATCTTGGGATTTGTTTGATACTTACATTTGTTGGTTTTAGGGTAGGGTATTCCCTGCTTTTCTTTTCAAATATTTTTGGGATGAAGGAAACCAAGAAACATTGTTGGACTGGTTTCTTCTGCACTGTTTGAATGGTCCAGCAACCTCTTTCTTGTGTTTTGTATTTTTTGATTTCCCAATCATATAATTCTGCATCTGAGTTTTATCCTACTAAATCTTGATTGCTTAAGTGAAGTTCGCCATAGAAATTGGGTTATGTGTAGTCTTCATTATTTTGTATTTGATATAATTGTCAGATGTCGAATTCTTCATCAATAGGTTCTATCCAAGGTTCTCCTTGGGATGGATGGATAGGTACTATGACTTTTTTCCATTCCCTTTTAGTTTTATCCTTTCTTTGTCTAAAGATATCGATGCTTTCAATTTTCTTCCCCAAGGTCGACCTACTAACACTGGGAAGGAACTGGATCCTTCCTTAGGGTCAATAATTTCAAAGTCGACTTTGGAAGATATTCCTTTTATTTTCATATCGACATTTCTCCAAACTCCGATAGGTTCAATCAAACCTTGGTCAGCTAATTTTAGGTATATTCTTGACTTGTATAGTCAAGGTCTACCCAATTGTTCCCAAGTGTCGCGATTCATAATGTTTACTTGTGAGTCAAAGTCGAGTAAAACTTGTCGGACATGGTATCCTTCAATTTCTAGGTCGACAAGTGGATCGGCATCACTTTTGTCCTTCTGGTTTAGACTGCAGATGTTTTTTGTTTATTTTTCTATATTATTGTTGTGTTTCATATTATACAATAAATCAATGAATTGAGATGTCGCTTTATCCTCTTGTACTAAACGTATTAATTATTTAATTGTGCTTCATCGACTATCATTAGCTTCTTCTTGTCGAGCAAATTCTTTAAATATATTCGTTGCGTTTTTATACAATTGTTTTTGTTTAGCTGTGTTAGGATAATCGTTCTTTTTTTTATATTTTGCTTATGCGTGGATTATCACTCCCAATTTTTGTCCCTTGTCGGGTTACTATATGTAGATTCTTTGTATTGATTACATCATGTTTTTAAACGCATGACAAGACATTAAAATTTTTCTTTTTATGGATTTTATCAAGCATAGTAGGGCAATCCTCTAATGAGTGATCCTTGACTCCACAACTAGTACAAAATTTTAAATCGGTTATGTCCTTGTATGGGCAGTATGCATATCGATGACCTTCTTTATAGCATGTGAAACACTGGATGGGTCGAAGTGGTCGTTGTCGTGATTCCCAGAGAATCGACCTCGACCTCCATATCATCCCCGACAGTTATCGAATCGGCACTCATATCGACGGACTTCATATATTTGATTATTCTGTTCGTTTTGAGCATTGCTTCGCTAGTTGTTATCGTTGTTCTACACAACTGCATTTGTATGGTAGACTGCTTGGTAGTTTTTTTTATTCTTTAAGTTTAGGCAGCAGTCGGTCGTGGCGTGACTTTTTACTTCACAGATTTCACACCAAGATGATTTGTTTTTTTTCATGTTATACAGGAAATCTTTCATTGTGTGTTCTCCATGTTCTTGGTAGATGTTGCAGAAGCACTTTGTCTGAACAATTTGAATGTCCTGTCGGCTGATGTCTTATCGACAGTTATCTTTTGTGTGTCCATTCATTGATCATTTTGTGCACCAGACATCCTAATTCTTAACGTTCAGCTCTTTCAATGATTTCTGCATGATTTCTAGTTGTTCTTCCAATCTAGTATCTGTGGGATATGCTGGGAAATATTCATCCATATCCACTTGCAGAGATTTAGTAAGCGCATTTTCGTACATTTTAAACCTCTCCAAGCTTATGTGCCTCAGAATTTTCTGTGATAGACATGCAAGGAACCACTGAATTAATAGTTATTCATCAATTACATAATCTAGTTGGCTGAGGAGGTCTTTCCAACGTTTGTCATACTCTCCGACAGAATCTGCTGGCTTTTGTGATGTTGTTTTCAAATTTTTAGCTGCCAAATATTTTGCATCTAGAGTTTTAAAGAACGACAAGAATTGCGCTTTAATTTCTGCTTTAGATGCTTGAGCGGTTCTCTCAGTCAAGGTCATGTACCACGTTAGTGCTCTTTTCCTCAAGGCACTAGTGAACTGTGTCATCTGTCGATCTTCAGCTGTAACCTGATTTGCCTCCCATGTCTACTCACAGATGAACCAATGTCATCTAGGATATTCGTCACCCTCTTATAGAGGGATATGCACTGATCCATGACCCATGTCGGACATGCTGTCGCTATCTCCTCCAGGAGGTGGCGGTGGTGGGGGTGGGGGTGGAGGTAGTGGGATGTTTTGCTTATCTCTTTGTGCAGAGTTGTTGTCAACTGAACTTTTGTTTTCGTCAGTTGTTTTGTTTGTTGTTTCTTCTTCGACAAGCAGTTGGTTCAGGTCGGCTTCTCCTATCAATGTCCAATTGCAATTATTTGTCTGCAGGTCCGACTGCTCTGTATTTTCCAAAGCTGTATTTGGAAGAGGGGGTGCTCCTTCATGTGTCAGGTAAAGTAAGTGGATACTTCGGTTGGAAAGGTACGCCTGGAGTGTGACATAGTTTCCTTCCTCCGGTCGACGGATCACTAGATGATTATCATCATTTACCTCATCGTTTAGTCGGCTCCATATACCAAACTCACCAGCTCTTAGTCTTAGGTCTTCTTTGACAATGGCTTGCATCCTAGTACTCAGATTCATTGGAGACAGAGGTCTTATATATTGGGAAACTTCTATTTGGAGAGCGTCGCGCTGCTCTATCCACAAGTCTTCTTCCATGGGTGATGCCTCTTCATCCACACCTTCTTCCTGTCGGTCATGACCCAACTCTGGCAGATTTATTTCCTGGTCTGTCACCCTAGTACTCATTCCTCTTTACAGTGCTATAGCCCTTTCTATTCTTTCTACCCTTCTTTTCAGCCTCTTCTCTCTCTCTATTCTCTGTAAATCCATCGTACCTTTGTGTGTCACTATCCGTTCGATTTCCTTTTTAGGTTGACTTTTCATTGCTAGTGATGGTATCTCCTTTTAATCGACTATAATCCTCTTCTCTTTACCCCGACATATGACCAGCTACCCCCACATAGCCTACCCAACACTTTAGAAAGCTCGGATAGTTCTGTTCACTTGCTTAGGAAATATTCCCACTCCCTTTCGATAATAAATTTCTCCCACTTTTTGTGTTTCTCTACCCACCTAGAATTTGGTGGCGGTTCGTGCAGTGATGGACAAGGTTCGACAATATGACCCACTCCTTTTTCTATCAATAATTTGAAAATTAGGGTCGGTAGGGAGCACAAGAACTACTCGGTAAGGTCTATATAGAATTTATTCTGAATGCTTTCTACCGAAGTTCTTTCTTCTATAGCTTGCTCCTCACAGAATTTGTCGGTGATCTTTTCAAACCACTCCGACATGTTTGTTCTTCCTCCTCAAATCAGTTTCTCTAGCATCTCTTGGTCCTTAGTCACTTCCGGATTTTTCATCCAAAAGTTATTTCAAAAGTTGGGGTATTGATTCTATGAACTTCTCATGAGTTTCAGTGAAGAATCTCTCCTTCGCCTGAGGAGTCGTCAATCTGTTTCTCTTCGCGTAATTCTTCAAATAATTTGCTATCTTACGCTCCCAGTAGTTCTTAATCTCCTGTTCTTATATCCTCTGCTTATATTCATCTCAGATATGTACTACCGACAACGAAACCAATGTTGAAATCTCACAGATCACAGAGGGTTACCAATAATACACATTAAAGCATACAGACATAACAAAGACAAGAGACAAGAACATAGATGTAGAATAACAGATTATATTATATTATGAGGGTCCATACAAACACAGAACTGAACCAACTTCTCATATGGATCAACAGCCTAATATATATGATTTACAAATAGTTACATATAACTACCTGTCGGTTTGATCAATTGACATGACCTTATGCGGCCAACCTAATCTCTAATTATTCGGCTAATCGACTTAGTCGGCTCACTGACTATCTACTCCAATAGAGCTGCAGAAGACTTCTTATTCTTATTTTTTTCCATCTTGTGATATTGTCTTAGTGACATAACTATTCTACAAAAGTTTGTGTGGTTTTCTCCGTTATGGTTTACCCGAGGAAAATATTTGTGTCTTGTGTATATGCTCTATCTTATGCATCTTGTTGTGCTTGTTATTCTTTTAGATAAAATCCTAATCAAATTGAATAAGATTAGAAAAACTAACATGGTATCAAAGCCTCTCTAAAAGAAGGCATTGTGCAGCAGTGGAAACTAGGGATTCCTAGTTTAATATATTCTCTCCACAAATCATCAAGAAAAAGAGGGCTAGGCTAACTCACCTTAGGAGGGCGCATATTTTGGTGGAAGTGGAATCAAATTTGAAGAAGTTTCATTTTTGATCGAGACACTCATGCTGGGAGAAACTAGGGCATCAAGTTTAAGAGGCTTCCCACCTCATTTTTTAGAAAAGGACCTTACTAAGCAACTCACCTCAAGGAGGCACATCTTTCTATCCAAACAGAATTTAAAAACTCAAGTTTGGAAAATTAGGGTTTCTCTAACAAACCCTAGGTTAGCCAACTCCTGAACCAGGCCAGGAACCTCAAATTGGTAAGATCTAAATCTCTTCTATTTCCATTTGAGGTTCTCATTTCAAAATGACTCATCATACCTAGCTTGAGGTTAATATTGGGAGTGCCGACAACTTTCGAGCATGGAAGTACAGGATCTCCCTGATCCTTGAAGAAAATTATTTGGATCAGTACATCAGTAAGGAAGTTCCATATCCATAGGGATATGAGGCTAAGGCTATCCATAAGAATAAATTGGTCAAGGCCAAGAGAATTATTGCAAATTCTATTAAGGATCATCTCATCCCCCATGTGTCATCCTTGAAGACACCTAAGGAAGTGTTTGATGCTTTGATGAAGTTGTTCGAAGGAAACAACATCAACTAAAAGATGGCATTGAGGAACCAAATGAAGAATGTGAAGATACAAAACTCAGATACCATGCAATCCTACTTCATAAGGGTTTCTCAAATCAAGGAACAACTTGAAGCAGTCAAAGAGAATGTAGAAGAAGAATAGATTGTTATGACCACCTTGAATGGTCTCCCTAGATCATGGGATTCATTCATTCAAGGAATATGTGCTAGAAGGAAGTTGACTAGTTTCAACAGACTCTGGGAAGAATGTACACAAGAAGAAGCTCGTCTCATAACAAGACAAAAGAAATTCATAAGGTATCCTTCCAACATTCAATGCTACACTTGTGATGAGAAGGGACATTACTCCATAGATTGTTCCACAAATAGATCCTCCTTCAACAAGAAGTCAAATAAGAAAATACATCATGCTCACATTGTTGAAGATGATGAACCAACAATAAAGAGACTCAAAGTAGAAACTGATTCTTCAAGTGATGAAGAGTATGTACTAATATCAACACTCACATGCACTATCTTGCATGGAAGCAATGATTGGATTGTAGATACTGTGGAATCCAAACATATGACGAGATACAAAGAAACATTTTTTAATCTATCTAAGCATGAGTCACCTCATAAGGTGAAAATTGGGGATGATTATCAATACCCCATAAAAGGAAGTGGATAAGATTCCTACAAGCTAAACTCTAGGAAATCTTTGATGAAATATTTGTTATATCTTCCAAGATTGAAGAAGAATCTTCTCTCCATCTTTGCACTAGATGCAAAGGGAATAAGGGTTGCATTCGTTGATGGCCAAGTCCTGATGTGGCCAAAAGGAAAGACAATATATTATGCAACAGTGATTGGAGAGCAAGAGGAAGGTTTGTACAAGTCGAAGGGACAACCTAAACAAGCATTGGTTCATGAATCCATAGAACCAAGTGAACTATGGAACAGAAGGCTTGCACATGTGAATTATAGAGCACTAGCGCTTGCAAGAAAAGTGGTTTTGGGACTTCTAGAAATCCTGACAAAACATGAAGGAATTTGCAATGGATGTCCGCAAGGAAAAAACGTAAAGAATACATTTCCCAGTAGTGAAAGAAAAGAAAAAGGCATACTGGGATATAATCCACTTTGATATTTACAGGCCCATGTCATCCATCTCACTAACCGGGTATGTATACTATGTTTCCTTTATAGATTATTTCTCCCGTAAGACTTGGATATATTTCTTGAAAGGGAAAAATTAATTATTCAACAAGTTCAAGGAATTCAAATCCTTGGTCGAAAATCGGACTAAAAGGAAGATCAAGACTATGTGGTTAGATAATGGAAGAGAATTCACCTCAAAATAATTCAATTAACTTTGCAGAGAATATGGTATTAAGAGGGAGTTGAGTGCTCCATACAATCCCCAAAAGAATGAAATTGTGAAATGAAAGAACATAACAATAATGGAAGCAGTAAAAGCAATGCTACATGACCAAGATATTCCAATACACTTGTGGGGAGAAGAAACAAGGACAGTTGTGTATGTACAAAACCGTACTCCTCACCGATTACTCGATAACAAGACTTCGGAAGAGGCTTTCTCAGGATAGAAACCAGAAGTCAACCATCTCAAAATATTTGGTTGTCTAGTGTACATACACATCCCAATCTAGGAAAAGAGGACCAAGCTCGATCCTTCAGGAAGGAAGGGAATATCCATAGGATACAATGATATTTCAAAGGCCTACCAAATATACTTCCCAGGATTTAATAAGATTGACATCATCAGAGACATAACATTTGACGAAGACTTAACATACTCCATATCTAGAAAACTACCAATTGAAGAGATTGAAGAAACCTAATCAACCAAAGTTCGAGACATGACAATAGAAGAAACAATTCTAGAATACCATGAAGATCACTACATGGCAGAACCATAAGAGCTTGTAGAATCACTTCATGAGAAGAACTCCCACAAGAGAAAACCAGCATGGGCACGGAATCTAATACAATATGCAGAAAGGTATGGTACTCTAGATGGGTTGCATAGAGAAAGGAAAAGACATAAACTATACAACAACTATTTGGCACTGCTATGTGACATAATTGAAAAAGAACCTTCCCATTATGAAGATGATATAGAAAAGACAAAATGGAAGGATGCTATGATCAAGGAGTATCAGTCAATTATGAAGAATGATGTCTGGGAGATAGTTCTAAGAATGGAAGGTAAGTCTGTAGTGTCTTCGAAGTGGATCTACAAGATCAAGCATGTAACAGATGGTAGCATTGAAAAACACAAGGCAAGGTTCATGGAACGTGGCTTCTACTAGCAAGAAGGCTAGACTACGAGGAGACATTTGCACCTGTAGAGAGATATTATTCCATCATATCTATACTTACATTGGATGGAGTAATGAAATGGAAGGTACACCAAATGGACGTCAAGACAACATTCTTGAATGGTGTAATCAAACAGGAAGTGTACATGGAGCAACCACTAGGATTTGAGACACATGATAGGAAGAAACATGTGTGCAAATTGAAGAAATACTTGTATGGATTGAAACAGACACCCAAGACTTGGTACGACAGGATGGACAAATTATTGATGAGATTATAAGGATTTACCAAGAGTAAAGTGGATTCCAACCTTTAATTTAAGGTTGAAGGAGGAATACCAGTGATGCTCCTGCTATATGTTGATGAATTGTTTCGGATAGGAAAGGACAAACTCATTGTAGTTGCAAAGAGGAAGCTTGCCACTGAGATAGAGATGAAATACCTAGGGATGATGCACTATTTATTAAGCATAGAGGTGTGGCAGAGTACGAATGGGATATTCTTTGGTCAAGGAAAGTATGTAGTGGATATTTTGGACTGCAAGTAGATAGCCACACCTATGGAATCGATCTTGAAGCTATTGTGTAATTCATAAGAGACAGTTGATGCTACGATGTATCGTCAGATGATTGGTTCATTAATTTACCTAGCAAATATGAGACTAGACATGTGCTTTGTTCTGAAGACCCTGAGCCAGATCTTGACGAATCCGAGACATGTTAACCTGGTAGTTGCAAAGCATGTATTGAGGTACCTGAAGGGTATAGTTTATTGGGATCAAGTATGATGGGAATCAGAAGATTAACCTACATGGTTATGTTTCTTCGGATTGGGAAGGAAGTGCCACTGATAGGAAGAGAAATTTGGCATGTTACTTCAGTTTGGGATACAGTATGATCTCTTGGTTTAACAAGAAGCAATCCTGTGTGGAACTAAGTACAGTTGAGGAATAGTATACTACAGCTTGTTCAGATATTTGTGAGGTAGTATGGATTTGAAATCTATTGTATGATTTTTTTGATCTTGAGTTAGAGGCGACTTGTATCTTTTGCGACAACCAGAGTTGCATGAAGTTGTTATATAATCTGGTGTTCCATGACAAGTCAAAGCACATTGAGATTAAGTATCACTATATCTGATATATGGTGCAGAGAGGACCAATGAAGCTCCAGTACGTGACGACAGATGATCATATAACCAATGTGTTGACCAACCCGCTAGCTAGAGTGAAGTTCTAATACTTCATAGAGAGACTTCGTGTTATCCAGATCGAGGTCCCTAGAAAGAGGGAGTGACAAGATATTGCATGGTGGTAAACACAGGTTTTTCTTAGACATAATTAGTCCTAGTGTGCTCCCACGATAGAGATGAAGAGAAGACTTGAAGACGCATATGCACTAGAACGAGATATCACATGGGAAGGAATACATGTTGTCCTCGAATGTAATCAATCCTGGAGTAGTACCTTGGTTTTCCGGGAACATAATCAGTCATGTCATGCCATCCTAAAATGTAATGAGTCATAGTGTAGTATGCAAGTTATCCTTGGATGGAATCATGCCTTGCATGGTACACATGTTTTCCTTGTATGTACCGAGTCCTTGAGGTTGTCCTTGGAAGTAATGAGTCCTAGCATGTTACACAGGTTGTCCTTGGATGTAATTAGTCCTTATGTGTTCCCATGTTGGAGATGATGAGAGGTCACAAGGAACTTGGTGTGCTCCTAGTAGATTCTTACATAGTGGTAGAAATAGGTTTTCGTTGAGACGTAATGAGCCTTGGCGTGCTCCTATGTTGGTATAACATGGGTTGACCGTGGAGAGACATAATGCACTTGATGTGTTCCTAGGTGATTCTTGCATAGTGGCAAATGCAGTTCATCATTGAGACGTAATGAGTCTTGGCATTCTCCTATGTTGGTAGAACGCAGGTGGCCTGTGGTATGCATCTGGGATGTGCTCTGTGTGCGATTACGAGATGATCTGAATACGACAATAAGATAGTAGGAGATGTAGGTGATTACAGTGGAAATGGAATGTATGGTCCTAGGATGTACCTATGCGATGAATTTCTCATGGATATGGTGAAGACCTAGATGAGGACTAGGCCTACACCCAACATGAAACATATATGGCTATATATAAACCTCCTATGATGGATAGATCTGATAGATGTCACTATTCAATGATTGACAAGATGAGGACAACAACAGTAGAAACGATGATGACTCAGTGATGATGGTGTGACCAAATATGTTGATGACTGTGGTGAGAGAAAACCTTCCTAGTTAAGAGGGATTGTTGTTGTATTTATTACTTCAGAATATATTCTTATGTATATTATCATTGTATATTGTTTTACCCCCATCAGAGATGTATTTTCCTCCTTTCAGTATGTCATTATTGTATATGGTCATTGAGGTAAACAATTCGTTATAAGTTGAGGAAATAGTTGTTATACCGAAATCTCGTCACCCTCATGTTATGATATTTGTATCCCCTTTATTTCTCCAATCCCTCAAAGTTTCCCTAGAGAAATGAAGGAATAAATTAACCCCTTGCATTTTTTCCCTCTTTTGAGCTGGTAACGCTCTTTCCCCATTGACCAAAAGCGTTACCCAAGAAGCAAAGAGCCAGCACCGCTCTCAATACATGAGAAAAGAGAGGTGCCATTGCTCTTCCCGTTACTACCAAAGCGGTGCCTACTTATCGACGCCTGTTTTATTCTTTGAAAAAGCGGTGCTCGAGTTTCGAAGGCAAAAAGAGAAGCTTCAAGAGGATTCTCAAAGCTTGCCTATGTGGAGCCTCATCCCTATGATTTAGGACCAGCTGGAGCTCGAGATACTCCCTTTTAGGATCTAATATCCACCTCACCCATGAGATCCTCAACCATACCTATCCTCCCATGCCTTTAAATACTAGCTCATCCCCCATGGGACATGGGAGGAAGAATTGTGTTTCATATCCCAACTCTGTCAAAATCATTCTTGAGCCTTTGGAGGCAAGGTGAAGTTAGACGGAAGGAGCCATTGGAAGGAACTCTCAACACCAAGGCATGAAGGTTGTAGTCTCTCCAATCATTTATTAATAAAGAATGTCTTTTCTTTCCCATATTTACTGTTTCATGTGTTTATATTTCTTGATTCCTTGGTCACAAGCATAGATCTAGTTGATTATATTGTATGCTATCATGTTTTCTTTGTTGTCTTCCATCTTTTATAGGTTCTTCTATGAGGATAGTGAGGAAAACCTTTGAGAGAAGCATGATGGCATTCCATTCAAGTGATTAACTAGATCTAGGGAGAGTCTAGCATTCCGTGTTTGTGTTTTGTTCTAGATCTGAACCATTCAGACTAGGGAACCAGCTCTTGTCTACAGGAGGTGTGTATTTCCGACTAACAATAGTCCCCAAGTTGAATATAATAAAATGTATGTTTGAGTTTCCCTAGGTGAATTCCTCCCTGTTGGGGTAATAGGTTGGCCCAGTCAAGTTATTAGGTCTGTCACTTGATGTGTATAAATAGGGAGGCGCCCTCCCTCATTTATGCACAAACTCACTCACTCAAGTTTTCGCGAGGAGAGGGAGAATATCAAGGAGGAGAGAGAGAGAGATTTTCAAAAGACTTCTTATTATTGGGTTTTCCCATCTTGTGATATTGTCTTAGTGACAGAACTATTATGAGGAAGTTTGTAGGATTTTCTCCTTTATGGTTTCCCTGAGGAAAATCTTTATGTCTTGTATCTTCTCTATCTTACGCATCTTGATGTGTTTTTTATTCTTTGATATAAATATCCTAATCAATTTGAACAATATTATAAAAACTAACACCCTAGTCCATGGCTCATATTAAGTCTCAATCAATGAGTTGACATTCTTTTGACCCCCACTATGCCCAGAAATGATGTGACGAGTTCCTCTCCTTCAGATACCGGTCAAAAAATAGATATCCTCTATTTACAACGTGAGAATGCGAGTCCCCACTTAGAAATATTATTCAATTGGTTCCCATATTCTCACCAGATGTTCCAACAAAGGAACTTGTGCTCTCATGCTTGGAATAAGGAAAAAATTCACCAATCCACATTCTCGAAGGGCCAACACGGTATTGACGTAATTTAAACCTTCAATATATTCCATTTCGTGATCTCTTTCCCTCCATCCCAACATCCTTGTCGTTCAAAACCTGCAAAATGACAAGGTGAACCTTTATAATACCTCTCTTTTGCAAAATTTTTGGGTATTTTTTGAGGTTTTTATCTTTTTAATGTCATTCCTCCATCGATGCATCTGGGGATTACCCAGAGTGCGTGATCAACACATATTTCCATTTCGGGATATGTGTGGAGCACCCTCCATGCTATCCCTAAAGGAGGAGTCCATGTCAACCACATAACTTAGCTTTTCCTTAGAAGCCATTTCTCAACAAATACCCATGACATGATCGCTGAAATGCAAAAAATAAGGTAAGGTAATGAGGTAGGGTGTTAGGAGGTTTACCTACAACTAGAAGTAGAGAAATTAGTTTCCCATAGTGCCCACAATATGTTGGGATTTATAATCCTCCCCTTGACTAAATTAGCCTAATTCACCACTTATCCTAAGTATTTGACTCAAACATGTGCTTACACCATCAACATGTCATCAACTTCAATGATTTGGACCTCCTCCTTCAATCAGGGATCCTAAATGAGCCTCTTCCTTCAATCAAGGAGAAAATATGGGTTGATTTGCATGACTAAAGCACCCCTCTTAGTCAAGTGGAAGCTATTTCACCTACTTTTCAGTTAACTAAATTGTTAAAGGTGCCTTTCTCTTGATTGGCCTAATTTGGTGCTAGATTCAGTTAAACTTGAGTGTTAAAGGCACCCTCACCTAATTCTGGTGACTAAGTTCATTTTTATCTCAGCTAACTAAAGTCTGATTGGTTCCTCTACCTACTTGTTGGCATGCAGTTGAGTTCTGAGTTAGTTAGAGTCAATTATGTTGTAGTTTCGTGGTTAATTGATGTGTAGAGTGGTGATTAACTGACAAGAAATACACTCTCATGCATTCAATTTGATTTATCCCTTTAGGATTCGAATTGCTTGGCTATTAATGACATTATATCATATTGTAAAGTATCTTCTGATTAATGAATAAGAAATACACTGATGCAAGCCTTTTGTACAATTTGTGGCATTCATTGAATAATGATTTGTACCAATATGTAGTAACTTTTGTCTTGATTTTAATATTGGTGTGCCTCAATTTTATATGGTATCAAAGCCATGGTAGGACAAGACAATTATTCTACAGGTATTTTGATGGATCTTTGATGAAGATCGAGCAAAATTTCTCAAAAATATTCCAACACTGCACCAGAAGCAAAGAGTTTTCCACATAAATCTCGGAATCCTAGCCTTGCTCCCTCTGGACTCTGTCCAGACAAGTCTATCTGGGTGTGAAGTAACTTCAAAAGTGCATGTTTTTCGACCTTATTTTGTTTGTTTTGTGTGACTACAGGTATCTCAAAACTCCATTTGCATTCGCTACAGCTGGAAAATAGACTCTTCCTCTAGCAATATTCTCACTCCTTTCAACTATCATCAGTGGAAAGATTCCATAGAGATAAAATTGTGATCCAAGGGACTCCACAAAGTCACCATGGGCACTGAGCATGAGCCAAATGCAGCAATAGAGAATTCTAGATATTGGAACAAGCTTGATGAAGCTTATGGCTTCCTATGCCTCTCCATTTCAAAGGATCTTCTTTTCCATTTTAGCGGATTGAAGACTCCCAAATAAGTGTGGGAACAAATTTCCAAACTCTTTGGTAAGCAAGATTATATGAGAGCTTATCAGTTGGAGAATGAACTAATCTCTCTCAATCCTAGAAATTTCGAGACCATAAATGAATTCTTCACAAAGTTCAAACATCTTGTGCTTCAATTGAAGCAATGAAAAGTAGAGAAGAAATATGACCAGCTAATTCTTTCTTTTATTTCTAAGCTAGGAGCATACTACTCTGTGTTTGTCTCTTCCTTCCATACCATAAATCTCACAATTTCGAATTGGAAGATGCCTACCTTGAATGCATTCATTGAGTCCTTAACCAATGAGCATGATAAACTTGTTTAGATGGGATCCATGAGATCCTCCAAAGATCAAGCTTTGTTTGTTGGAGGACCCAAGGATACGAATACAAAAGGAAAGAAAAATCAAGAGAAGACCAAGTTTGATTCTCAGAAGCAAAAGTAGCAGTCAGATGAGCCCTTAGGTTCGAGGAAAGACAAGCAAAAGGGAAAAGAGAAAACAAAATGCTCCTACTGTATGAAAGGATTTCATCCAGAAAGCTCATGTATGAAGAGAAAAATGCTCAAATGGACTTTCTCTTGGAGAAAAACAACACCACTCTTCCAGCTGGTGCAAGGAAGATTGACTGTGGAGAAAAGACTGAAGATCATGATGAGAGATGCCATGCACTGAAGGCTAGTTGTTAAAAAATGCACGCTTTCCTCATTAATTCAGGAGCTTCCAATCATATGGTTGCATCTAGAGAATCATTCTCTTCATTACAAGCTACTGATGGTCTAATCATTCACATGGATGATGACACTCAAATCTAAGATGAAGGAAAGGGTTCTATCAAATTAAAACATGGAAAGTTCAATGATGTACTCTATGTGCCCTCCTTAGCTGCAAATTTGTTATTTGTATATTAGATACCACACACTGGCCCACCAAATTGAGTGGTATTTGGTCTTGACTAAGTGGAGATATCAGATATCTCAACTGTGAATATTATAGTGAAGGGTGTTGCAAACCATGCCTCCAAGGCATATGAATTCTCACACTTTCTTCCATACTCGGATCTAGTACCGTCTCATCTCCCATTTGAAAGGGGAGTTAAAACCATTCTATCTACTCCTTTTATATATTATAATGTTTCGATTGGTGTTTCATATTCTGAATCCGAAGTAGAGGACTCTATTGAATCAGTTTATGAAATTGAAGATGAAGTTCACAGTGATCCATATCAAAATCCAGTCCCTACTCCATATTCTAGGCCCAAATGGGTAAAAAAGGTTAGTGGGTCAATTGGGAAGATGACTGGAGATCCATTTGACATTAAGAGGACAAGAAATTCGTTTCAGAAAGAGAACCTTACGCTATGTCAAGCAATCTCACTTCCTTCAGAGAGGTACAACACACTCCCAGTGATATGCAACATGATGGTAAGGGCTGATCAACAATCCTGCTCTCATAAGAACAAAGTGGATCATGTCTCTCTTCCTCCAAGAAGAGACAAGGGAAACATTCCTTCTTCTATCTATGATCATACTGGAAGAAGATGGAAAATTTCCCATAAACGGCCCCAGGATACCAGTGCACACAAGAACAAGCATTATGCTTCACTACACCACAGAGATGTAGGTTGCATCAATATTTTCTCAAGTTTCTTATTCAAGAAGAAAATTTCTCTTGATATGAAAGCTTGATCCTTATTCTATCTGCTTATTTTGAGGGGGGGATATTTTTCCCATGAATTGTTTCCCCATTTCCTTGGTTGTATTAAGTAGTTATTATTATTATTATTGCATTTACATTGTATGGGTGACCATTGGTCTTGTTTTCAGGTCCTAGGTTATCCAAATTCAGGATTAAATGGGGTGGTGAGATTAATAGTCCTCCCCGTGACTAAAACAACATAATTTACCACTTATCCTAAGTATTTGACTCAAACATGTGCTTACAGCATCAACATGTCATCAACTTCAGTGATCTGGACCTCCTCCTTCAATCGGGGAGCCTACTGAGCCTCCTCCTTCAATCAGGGAGAAAATATGAGTTGATCTACATGACTAAAGCACCCCTCACAATCAACTGGAAGCTATTTCACCTACTTTTCAGTTAACTAAAGTGTTAAAGGTTCCTTTCTCTTGATTGACCTAATTTGGTGCTAAATTCAGTTTATCTCAGCTAACTGAAGTCTAATTGGTGCCTCTATCTACTTGTTGGAATGTAGTTGAGTTCTAATTTAGTTAGAGTCAATTATGTTACAGTTTAGTGGTTAATTGATGTGTAGAGTGGTGATTAATTGACAAGTAAGCCACTCTCATGCATTCAATTCGAACTACCTCTTTAGGATTCAAATTCCTTGGCTATTAATGCCATTATGACAAATTGTAAAGTATATTCTAATTAATGATTAATAAATACACTGCTGCAATCCTTTTGCGTAGTTTGTGGAATTTATTGAGTAAATTGATCTGTATCAATCTGTAATAACTTTTGTTTTGATTCTAATATTGGTGTGCCTCAATTTTATACAATATCCAACACAAGCAATTTTCTCCAAATGGCTCTTTCACTCTCTTGGTAAAAAAAACACAATGGCAAAATAAAGTTACCCTCACCTCTTCTTATTGAGTTGAAGGCCTTTATTATTATTATTATTTTACCCTATTTTTATTATGATTTATTTATTTTGATAAAAGTAATTATTTTGTCTAGTGTTAGATCCATTAACATTAATGTTTGATATTACAGGTGAAATATCATTGGGGAATTTTGACTCGGTCTTCTTCTCACGTTTCCACGACGACTCTTTATCCTAAAAATTTTGATCTTATTTTTTGCTTTTCATGCTTTGGTACAAAAGATGAAAGGTGATTACAACTGATTTTTGTTTTAGTGCTTTGGACCTAAACATGAAAAATATTCTAAGCGCTCTTTATGACGGTTTCATGCTTGTTAAGGTATTAGTAAATCGCATCAATCTTGCGATTCATTTCCCCATACTCGTAAATCAATGGAACGATGTAAGTGATATTGTTCTCCTTCACACTCGATAAATATTTAGGCATAAGATTCTTTCCGAAGGAACGTTTGTCTATGTTGAGAGTACAGCTTCGGGATTCATTCCCATGAGACTTGTGTTGTATCAAGTCTGGAATCTATGGCGTATTAGGTTCAGATCTTCTCCATGGAATTTATGTCATATTAATTTCACTAACTTATGTTGTATTAAGTTAAAGATCTTATGATGTGTTAATCTAGGCCCTTGTCCTACTCGAGAGAGATGCTTGTACTGGGATCTTATGTCGTATTAATATCATGACCTTATGTTGTATTAAGGTCGGAGACTTTTTTTGTATCAAGCCTAGACTTGTGTTGTATCAAGTCAAATGATTCTCATAGATGACACACTATGAGATGGTTCTCCTTAACTAGAGATGGTTTTTTGTTGTGTCAATACCACATGACTTATGTTGTACTAAGTCTCAAGTATATACTATGTGATGCATGGCTAGTCATGGTCACTATGTGCTACAAGTCTCCTTTAGGGATTAACTACCCCTATAGTGATTTACTTTAGCATATGACTATATGACCTGGGGTAATACATATGATCATATGTTCGGAACAATTCTTATGAGTATGATATGATATAGATGATTAATTAATGAAACACATATGGACCATGCAGAGATAATTAATATGAGCATAGATATAGAGATAGATTTTTAATTTCCCATGTATGCCTCCAAATGAACTCGAATTAATAAGACATCAGTTGAGTCTTAGTTGTGATAAACAAAGTTTAGTTAATTAAAGAATCAACTCCTTAATTTATGTAAATTGGTTGTTGAAGATGACACTGATGGAGAAGCACTAGTTCTGTTTAGTTACATTCAACTTTGTTTAGCTACATTTAGTTTATCTCAATTACATGCATTCCCATTCAGTTCAGTTCAGTTCAATCAGTTAACAACTCAGCTAGAGGCACTTAAACTCAGTGAATTAATGGAGGATGCATATCTTTAGTGTGGGAGATAATTATGAACTTCCAACATGGCACCAAATCTATGGGGGAGCATGGTTGAATATGTAACAATGTTCACAAGGTTAACAAGTTACTAAAGAATGCAACCATTTTCTACATTCATTGTATGATTGATTTCTAGCTTGTTATTAAAGTGCTATGCACTTTGCAATACTAGTACAGTGTTCTGTATGATCTTTATTCTCTTTTTCTCTTTGATCAAGAAATCTTCTATTGTGTTGTAATCATTTCCTATATATTATCTATGATACTCTAAGAATGTTTGCTGGGTTTTTTATCCTTCAGATCAGTGGAGGGTTTTCCCAAGGTACACCATGTGTCTTTGGATTATTGATGAGATCTATATGCACTGTAATTGTGGATAAGATTTTTAAAGTTCAAGAATATTTCTTTATTGCTCAAACACTAATAGTTTGGTGATAGTTTAACCCTTTTTCGGGCCTGGAAAATTAATTACGAAAAAAGGAAATACCTTAACCTGCCATTTGACTTAGAGAGTTCTCATAGGTATTGTTTTATACTTATTTTGGGCCTTTGAAGATAAACCCATGAAAAAAATTCATTTTGGAGTTTTTAAACCTTTTCAAGCTCTCTAAATATGAAAAATTGTCTAGTTTTCTTTCTTTGGACTCGTAAAATTACACATCAAAAGACCCTTTTTGGGAATAAACCCCTCCTCTCTCAGGTTCGCAAAATATGTGAGATCAAACTCATATGAAAGACAAGTTATATCAAGAACTAGTTACCATCCTTGATCTCATTAATAATGAAAGAGGTACTCGTCAAATGTGATGGGGAAAAAGGGAAGGGAACATATCTAAATTTGTGTTAGTGGAAGCTTGTTTCACCCCTTGAACATGGAATTTGTTTTTTTTTCCATCTGAACAGTTGGGAAATTAGTTCTTTTTTTTAGTCATATCAATTCCATGAGTCTCATCACTCCTTTGGGTCATCCCAAGAATGCTTTGATCATGTCGCATTATGTCTCTTCTTCGATCTCGTTTAGTTGAAGCTGCCAACTCTTTTGTCATGCCATTAAGTGTTGAAGGGTATTCATTTGTTGAGTCCAAACTTTACACCTATTAACCATGTTAATCGTTGAACCAATATTTTAAATTTCCTATATAACTTATATCAGTCCATACTCATTTGATCTACTATCTGAAATCATATTTGTATGTCGATTTTGTGTAAACGATGAGGGATAAATCATGGCCCTCCTTTGACGAATCTACCCCTGTAGACATCAACACATTTTCCATGGTTTATACTTAGAAACTACCATGTACCTTGAAGTCGGCATGCTTCAACGATAGGTCTTCTCACATTCAACAATAGGTTTACCACATTGACCTATGATTAATGATTTTGAGGATGTTTGAATTCAACTCATCCATTCACATTTCTTAGAATGTACGATGATACCTTGGGAGTCATTCCTATTATTGGTGATTTCCCTCATGCTTATGAACATTTCACATCATTGACTGGTAATAAAAGTGGTTCCTACTATGTTCAACATCAAATCCTTTTATTCACATGGTTATGATCGTATCAGTTGCAAGTTTGGTTTGAAGAGCATGGGGATCCTCTGTATTTTGTACCCAGAATGCAATGGTGATTGGTTACATAGATCCACATTGTATTGGTCAGCGGCTATGTTGTGTCTATCACATAGATCCACATTGTATTATTTGATGGTTATATTCTATTGGTTTCATAGATCCACACTGTATTGGTCGGTGGTTATGATTTGTATGACGATAATTCCACTTTTGTTTTCAGTGGTCATATATTCTCTTCAATGTTTTCATGGATCTGCAGTGTATTGGCCGAAATCCATCCATAAATTTGGTCATTGGTCTGGTTCAGAGTCACCAAAGATTGTAAAATTCTTTGGTTCATGTTGTCATTTCTCCAACCAATGGTTTCATTTTACCAAAAAGTCATTACAAAGTACATCACCTATCTTCTTTCTCTAGCTTCATACTTTGTGGGACATTATGTTACATAGAATTATCGTCACCTTGACCAATCCTATACTACCTCATTGCCTCAGCTGACCTTGAAGTCAATCAATAGATGGATGAACATGGATGAATCCTTGTTTCCTTTGCTCCAGAGTCACTTTATCTTGTGATATCGATGCTATTTTCTTTCCTATCAAGGAGCGTCGACCTCCATAGTCCCATATTGTTCTATTTGCACCAAGCGTCCTCCATGTGTTTCCTTAATTGCAAGACCTATGACTCGTCTCGACACTAGTTACTCCAATTAAAAACTATGTCGAACTTTGTATGGGAAAAAAAGTGAGTCTTCGAGAAGGATCTCATGTCGATGATTTGACATCCCTATAACCCTGGATTGGCTTTCCTTACTCTTTTGTTGGAGGACATCCCATCCATTTCCCTTAATATTCTCATCTCCTCTTATCCATGTGGTCTTATAAATTGAATCTATGGGTTATGGGTTAAGGGGGAGAAAAACTAGTATAGGTATATGCTGGAGGATTTAGTTCAGACCTTCATTGGAGTGATTTTACTCATCTCTTTGTGAGTGTCACTTGTTGGTGGAAGTTGACCATTGGAAAGAGGATATGATGCCAAGGCCTCAATGGTTGTATCACTTCTTCTTATTGCTATTAATACAAATGATATGTTTATTTCCCATAATTCTATTATGTTAATCTTTTCATATCAAGTCTCCTTGTCTATTTGATTAGATCGATCTCATTATCATTAGTTCTATCAGCCTGTATCTTTTTTGTATTTTAACTTATTACACGTACTAATGCATACAAAGTTGGACCATATTCATGTGAAAAAGGTAGGGACAAACATTAAAATAAAAGGTAAGCCTTCCTTATCCTACCTCTTTGTAGTGTTAATTGATCAAGGTGAAAGGATATACATATATGGTTATTTGTTCTAGATCTGTGTAGTACATACTAGGGAGGTCCACTTGCATATGTGTTAGGGACTAATCCATCAAACAGTGCCTTCTTGAGGCACAACACATGGAATACATCGTGGATGTTACTTCCCTCCAGAAGCTCTGGTTCGTAGGACACCTCTCCAATCCTTCAAACAACTCTATAGAGACCGTAGAAATGAGGCTTCAGCTTATCTGCACCACTTTTCTTTAATGAGGACTGATGATAAGGCTAAAGTATCATAAAAACAAATTCCCCCACCTCGAAACTACACTCTATCTTATACATGTCTGCATATAGCTTTTGATGACTTTGGGCCACCTATAAATTTTCCTCAAGAGCTCTAAGGATGTCATGGATCTCCTGTATCTAGTCATTTTCCTTAGGTTCCCTGTTATCCCTAAATTCCATGTCCACAAATGATGAGGAATCATATCCATACATTGCTCAAAACATTGTAATACCAATAGAAATATGGTAATTGTATTTTAACAATGCTCACCCAAGTGCAACCAATTAATCCAAGATCTTTGTTGTACCAACACATAGCTTCACAAGTACCCATTTATTCACAATATATGTCTTCGCGTCTATCTGAGGGTGATAACTAGTGCTAGGATTCAACTTAGTACCCACCAATATGAAAAATCTTGCAAAAATTCCTCAAGAAACCGATTATCCCTATCGCTAACAATGTTTTCTAGCAACCCGTGTAGTTAAAACACTTCCTTGAATAACACTTCCTCCACCTATGTCGATGAGTAATTTGAGGATATTGAAAAAAAATGTGAAATTTTTTTCTATCGATCCAACACAACATAGATGTAGTCTCAACCCTATTCCTGTTGTAACCTAGTGATGAAGTGCATGGATGTACTCTCCCATTTCTCCCCTGGAATAGGCAATGGCTGCCAAATTCCCTCCAGATATTTATGTTAGGTGTTGTTCTACTGACATACCATGCATTCCCTCACATGCCACAACACATTGTCATTGAGGCATTTCTAAGTGAACCCCTCCCTAATCTGGTGTGAAGTACCCATGGTGCCTTGCTAGTGGTGCATCATGTGTAACCCTCATAATGTTCTCCTTAATTTTGGATTATGGCACCAAAAATATCCTACCCTTGTAGAAAATGACACTATCAACTATTTCGCACCTTCCATCCTATATAAGACCATCCATCAACTCACAAGCAAACTTATTTTCGGAACGTTCCACCAAGATGTGGGATTTCTAGTCAGTTGAAATTTCCATCAATGAGCATGCAGCCGGTTTTGGCCCTGGAAAGTGCATCAACAACAACATTCTTCTTTCCCTTCACATACTTAATATCAAAATCATATGAATGTATCTAGATGACCCAATTATGTTATCTTTCATTCAAGTCCTTCTACTCCAAGAGATACCTTAGACTATTGTGGTCTGTCCTTACCACAAATCTACTTCCCACCAAGTATTGTTTGATTTTTTCCTATGCATGAATTATGGTGAGAATCTCTTTGTCATAGATGGAGTAGAGCCTCTTTGGCTCCCTGAGTTTCCTACTCTCAAAGGCTATCAAGTGTTTGCGTTGCATAAAAAATTTCTCAATACCTATACCTGGAGCATCAAACTACGTCACTAATGGCTAACTAAAATCCGGTAGTGATAACACTTGGAAAGTGCTCGTCACTTCCTTGAGCCTATCAAAATCCCTTTGAGAATCCTTGGTCCACCTGAAATCCCCCATTCTTTGTAAAATTAGTGAGGGGTGCACCCAACTGTGAAAATACCTTCATGAATTGTCCATAATACGTACATAACCTAAAGAATCCTTGCAACTTTGTGAGGGACCTCGGTATGGTCCAATCCATAATGGCTTGAGAATCCTTGGTCCACCTGAAATCCCCCATTCTTTGTAAAATTAGTGAGGGGTGCACCCAACTGTGAAAATACCTTCATGAATCGTCCATAATACGTACATAACCCAAATAATCCTTGCAACTTTGTGAGGGACCTCGGTATGGTCCAATCCATAATGGCTTGGATATTCTCCTAGTGAACCTAAACACCTTGAGTTTTGATCACATGACCCAGGTACAAGATATCTGTAAGACCAAATATGCATTTGCAGGACTTGTCATACAAGGACTTATCCTTGATAATGCTTAGAACCTCATCTAAATGTCTCATGTGATCCTCCCATGTCCGGTTTTATATGAGAATATAGTCAAAAAACACGGCCGACAAAATATTCCTCAACCATTTTTTGAAAATATGATTCATGCATGAATGTTAAGTGGTCAGTGCATTGGTTGTCCCAAATGGTGTGACCGAGAACTCATAATACCCATAGTGGCATCTAAAAGCAATCTTATATACATCCTATTCACTGAATCTGATATGATGGTATCCCAATATGAGATCAATCTTTGAGAAATATATTGCTCCATGCATCTCATCTAACATCTTGTTAATCTAGGGGATAGAGTACTTGTTATTAATGGTCTTCTTATTCAATTCCATGTAATTGATGCACATCACCATTATCCCATCCTTATTTTTTACCAATAAAACCAAAGATGCAAATGGACTAGAGATAGGTCTGATATGTCCCATGGCCAACAACTCTTTAACAACTTTCTCAATCTCATCTTTGAATTTCTTCATATTCCTATAGGGGTAGTGATAACTTCCTTGGACCCTTCCTCCAACTCTATGGGGTGCTCTAAGCCCCTATTAGGTGGTCTCCATGGAGGAATCTCTCCAAACACCATGTCAAGCTTCCCCTGTAAAGATTGAATGTCTACATGGTAATGTTGGCTATAATGAGAATTATTATAATTTTTGATCAGGAACTCTACCACATAAACTATATTACCATGTCTGAAAAGTGCCTCCATTCGCTTGGAGGAGACAAATCTTGGGGCCTCTTTCCACATCCCACGAGAACTACCCTCATACCATCAGGTGCACTAAACCCCATCTCCATGGTTTGGTATTTTTTTTATATGGTCCCTAAAGTACTAAGCCACTAGAATCCCAAGACCATGTTGATATATACCAAATAAACCACATATAAGTTGTTCTTCAAACTATAGTTCCCCATCATAATCTCCATCTGCAGATCCCTCCATAAGCAAGACAACATGCCTCGACCGACTACATGCACACCAAATCCCTCAATATATTATGTATGGATTCCTCTCTTGGCTACCAATGATGAGAATATGATGTTGTGGGTTGCCCCACCATCTATTAGGATTGTGACTTGTTGTCCACATATAACGCCCCTAGCCTGAAAGGTGTTGAACCAAGGGGTAGGTGATAAGGTATAAATGATCCCACTATGTAGTTTTACTTGTGTCTATTGTACACGTGGTCATTATACATGTGGTTGTTGTGCATATGCATGTTGCTATGTTTGAATATCCTACTCACCATCTTGATCATGTTCTACCACCTCTTCCTCATCCTCCTCACTATCTGAAAGTACTTCAATGTAATGCACATTCCATTTCCTTAAACCTCTGTGACTTGGTTCCCATGGTTCCTTCCAATTGAAACACAACTTATTCCTTCTTAATTCATTCTATGTTTCCTTGTCCAACTTGTTCTTCCCAGTTCCTCCCTTATGGAAGGGCCTCGTGTCCTTTATTTTTTGGGTAACAAAGGGTTTTGACTAAAATTTGTTCTTTGGGGTGCCACCCTCCATATCTCATACCCAAATAATAACATCCTACAAGACCGCGGGCTTGGAAGCCTTGATTCAACCACACAATGGCTCGAACAATCCCTCCATGAATAGCATAATAAGTCTAGTCTCGGAAATTTTTGTAGCAATAACTGCAAACCTTTCAAACTTTGTGATTTATGCGTCTGTGGTGCTTGTTTGTCTTATATATGCGAGCTCCCTAAAGTTCTACTTCATATCCTTCCTATCAAACATGTCCATCAAATGTGTGAATTCCTTGTATGATATAATACCACTACTAGATGTGGGGTCAAAATTTGATGCCATCTATCGACGTATAAAGTAAAAAGTCAATTTAAACATTGAAAATTTTTCAATTTGTTGGGCTTTTTTAGAAGACGCTTAAAAAATATCCTTATAATGTCGCGTAAGTGATGCTAGACCAGATGTATCTAAAGTAACATTACAGTTGGTCACTTAAGCAATGTACTGCATGCAAATGTCGACCCCAAAAACTATAATTTCTTAACGTTGCTTAAGAGACGAGTAAAAATTCTATGTATTTTTCTTTTTTTCGATTAAAGTTGATAAGTTTTAAATCATATTCTAACACAACATCTATTTAGGTTTTTTCCAGTTCAATTAGATAAAAATTAACACATATTTAGGTTTTTTTGGGAAGTTTTTGTTGTTCAATTGGGCAAAAATTAACACATATTTAGGGTTTTTTGGGGTTCAATTCAATAAGAATACTTTGTGGAAGAATTTTGGAGGGAGAACTATGATTATAGGTTTCAAAAAATGTGGATTAATGAGATTATCCCTTGAATTAATTTATTTTCATTTGGTTAATGATATTTCGTTGTTCCTCTTACTTTGATAATGTATTTTATTGAAATAGAGAACAACGTAAGACAACCTTGTCCACTGATTTGCTAGTATATCCTAATGAATCACTGTTATGCAAGCAACTATCAATTTTGTATACAGTGATAGGAGAAACCCTAGTAATGCAAATCATCAGAATCAGGGCTTTAATGTTGAAGATATAATCGGTGATGGAAAATGTTTTTTCCCTTGTACGCAATGTAGAGGAATGAAAAGAAGAAGAGTTGTTAGGGAAACTGTTGATGTAATTGTAACTTTGGATTGTATTCGCTTGTATATCTTATGTATTGTACCCCGATGTTTATTCTAGGATGTGTTTGTAATGTAATTGAGTCATGGCATGCCTCGATGTTCCAATCGAGAGTTTCTATAATGTAAACAAGTCATGTCAAGTCATTGTGGGTAACCCTCCTATTGATCAAGGGTTAAAGTCCCCGTAATTGTGGGGCCCTAGGGTTATTAGACTATCCTAGAGAAGTCGACCCTAGGTGAGTTATTGTAAGTTGGGGCAATAGTCCCCACCGTTGTGTTAAGGATAACCCTCCTTGCTGGTCAAAGGGGAAAATTCCCCACAAGTTGTCATTAGAGGAAATTTGATGTCTAAAATGGGCCTCCGAAGGAAAATAATAAAATAATAATAATTAATTTTGGAGGAAGAATGAAAAAAACTACTTTTGGTGTTCGCATTTTCGACATATCTCCCTATGTTTTTACTCAAATGCTAAGTGAGAGAGCTCGTTGGATGTGTAATTTATTTTTGAATCCAACGAGTACCCAAACTGCATACTTTTGATGGGTCCCCCTACCCCAAAAATAAGAAATACCTGAAAAACGTGATGATGATGTCATCATCACATTTTTTCAGGAATTTCTTGTTTTTGGGATAGCGGGGTCCGTCAAAAGTATGCAGTGTGGGTACTCATTGGATGTAGAAATAAATTCTACATCCAACGAGCTCTCCGGCTTGAAATTTGAGTAAAAACACAGGGAGATATGTCGAAAATACGAACAAAAAAAATAGTTTTATTTTATGACAAATATGTCAATTCAACCATTATGGTTGACTCATTTTATTGAAATTCTATTGGTTCTTGAATTTCAACTCACGAAATTTATTGTTGGCACGTTTTCTTATAAGGCCCATTTTAGACCCCAAATTTCCTCTAATGGGGGCACTAGAGTTATTAGACTCTCCTAGAGATGTGGGCTCTAGTAAGTAATTGTTAAGTGAGGCTGACATGTTGGAGTGGACATTAAGTGAATGAAAGAATATAAATAGAGAGTGAGCCTCTCTATTTATCACATACACACTCACTCATTGGGGCGCATGAGTGAGAGAGAAGTTGTTGGGACAAGAGAGAGACTACTACTGTCGGGAGATCATCTTTATGTTTTTGAGTTTTGCTTTTGGTGTTGATTCTATCTCTAAGGAAGCTGTGGGGTTTTCTCCTTTATGGTTTCCCTGAGGAAAATATTTGTGTTCATTGTCTCTTTTGTTTTATTGCTGTGCATGTTATTCTCTTAGATAAGATCCTAAGATCATAATGCTAGCTTGAATGATAAAAATCTAACATGGTATTAGAGCTAACCTGAGAAGAAGAAATTATGCAGATGCAGAAGCTAGGGCTTCTTACTTTTTGGGTCTCTCTCCACAATCCATCAGCAAAAGTATGTTAGGCTGACTCTCCATTGAAGGATGCATCTTTTAGTCAAAGTAGAATTCGATTACGGGAATTTTCAGTTTTTGGTGCGGGAAATTAGGGATTCTTACAGAAGAGGAATTTTTTAGTGAGCCCGACATTGGATTGCTCTCCTCATCAAAATCTAAGTTTAGAGACCTGGATCAAGATTTTTGGTTGGGTGAAACTCTGAGAAATTCAAACCCTAGTTTGACCCCGAGCTCGAAAAACCCTAAAATACTAAAACTGATACGTTTTGGTAGATTCGATATATCTCAGGATTGGAGAAGGATCAAGATATGAAACTTTCACATGACGAAGATAAAATCCTGATTTACACTGTGTCCAAAATTCACCTCCTATTCACTATATTCTAAGAGATATGATCCCTCCAATTTAGTGTTCTAGCCTCTTCCAGGATTCATCCCTAAACAGGACACCTGGGGATAATTGCTATATCTCGGGCTACAAAGGTCCAAATGAAATTTATGAAGATGTTCCAGAAAGGGTACAAACTGTACATTCTGTCATAGAATTTTTAGACCCTAAAGATGAAACAGTGACATGTGGAATTCCGTACAACTTCGCTATGTTGAATAGTCCTGAAACAGGTCACCTTGGGAAAACGATCATAAGTCCCAATTGGTGAAACCAATTCTGATGAAACATGTGGTGTTGGAACATGGATAGGTGAGGCTACCTCAATGTGATTTTTTAGACATAGAGGAGCAATAATTTCAGAGATACCGCATAAATAGTATCAGGAATTTCTACATAATAAATTGGAAAACTAGGGTTTCCTGTTTTGGGAGCTTCCCTCCACTGTTTTTAGAAAAGGAGTACATTGGAAAAATCACCTTGAAGAGATCTATATTTCTATCCAATCAGATATGAAATATTCCAAGTTTTGAAAATTATGGTTTCTCTGACAAACCCTAGATCAGCCAGCTCCAGAACTAGGACGGACACCTCAAATCGGTAAGATCTAATCTTTTGATATTTTCATTTGAGGTTCTCATTTCAAAAGTGATCTATCACATCAGCTTGATGATAAGCTTGGTGAAGTTGACAAATTCCAAGCATGGAAGTATATGATCTCTCTGAATAAAATGAATTGAACACCTACATAAGTAGAGAGGTTCTAGTTCCAAAGGGAGATGAGGCTAAAAGCCTTACACAAGAAGATCGTTGCTGATTCAGTCACGGATCAACTTGTACCACAAGTGTCTTCTCGAAAGACACCGAAAGAGATGTTTGATTCCTTTACCAATATATTTGAAGGGAAGAACATAAATCGGAAGATGACCTTAAGAAACCAGTTGAAGAATGTGAAGATCCAGAATGCAGAGACCATACAGTCATACTTTACAAGGGTCTCTCAAATCAAAGAACAAATTGAAGTGGTAAAAGAAGAATTGAAGAATGCAGAAGTGGTGATAGCCACCTTGAAAGGCCTCCCAGGATCATGGGATTCATTCATTCAAGGAATGTGTGCCAAAAGGAAGTGATTACTTTCAGCAGACTCTGGGAAGAAGAAGAAGCTTGACTCATAATAAGAGAAGAGAAGATGGGAGCAACTAAAGATCAAGCTCTCACCATCCAAAGAAGATCCCTCAATCGATGAGGAATATGAAGAAATAAATTCTTGAAGAACCTCTTATCCATCTTAGCATAAGAAATGATGCTATTATGAATGAAGAAGATGATAAAGCTGAAGGCTCAAGAAGGAGTCTACCCATGAAACAAATAAAGATAAGTATTCAATTGTCATTTCATGATATTGTTTTGTTATGCATTTGTTTATATTCAGTTGATGTATTATGCATGATAGAATGTTTGCATTAATGACAGTATACTACTAATATGCATGCGATGGGTAAGTAGCTCATGGTGCTATACAACTCTCCATTGCTGCTTATCTAGAATGAAACCTCTTTGCTGACATATTGGATTAGTGCACAATCTCAATGTTGTCCTGGTAGAGATGGAATGCATCTAGAAAGTTTTCGTGAGATATGGATGAATGTTGTATTGGCTAAAATAGTTGCATGATCATATATTTATGCATAAGAATTTTCCATTATGAATATGCCTTGTGAAATGTTTCTAACCATACAACTAATGCATTTGACTTGTAGGAAAGATCGCATACATAATCGCCTACAAGCAAACAAGGATGAGACTTGTTTCGAAGAACAAGTGACGACAATTCAAGATGAAGAATAATATGACGAATACAATGACATCATTGATGCAGAACCTTCCAGCTATGAAGAAGTAACCAAGAAGAAAGGGAAGACCAGTTCAAGAAGAATGATGTCTAGGATGCAGTATCGATACATGAAGGTAAGTTCATAGTTCCATCATGCAGTAGATGGAAACATCATGGGATACAAGGCAAGATTCGTAGCACGAGGCTTCTCACGAAAAGAGTGCATAGAGTATGAAAGACAGAGTGAGTATGATGCTTCATCAGAAGTGGTTGATGCTACGATGTATCGCCATATGATTGGGTCCTTGATGTACCTGATGAACATGAGACCAGATATTTGCTTTGCTGTGAACACCTTGAGCCAATTCCTGACAGATCCAAGACATGTTCACTTGATTGCTGCAAAGAATATTATGAGGTACCTAAGGGGTATAGTTGATTATGGGCTCAAGTATGAGGCAAATCAGAAGATTAACCTGGAGGGTTATGTTGATTTAGATTGGGCAAGCAGTGCCATCGATAGGAAGAGCACTTCAGGGTGTTGCTTCAATATGGGATCAGGTGTGATCTCTTGGTTTAGCAGGAAACATTCTTGCGTGGCACTGAGTACAGCTGAAGCAGAGTATGTCGCAGCTTGTTCAGCTAGTTGTGAGGCAGTATGGCTAAGGAAGATACTTTATGATTTATTTGATATCCAGTTAGATGCTACTTGTATATATTGCGGAAACCATAGTTGTGTGAAGTTGTTAGAGAACCTGGTGTTCCATGACAAGTCAAAGCATATCGAAATCAAATATCACTATATTAGGGATATGGTGTAGAGAGGAGCATTGAAGCTCCAGTATGTTGCGACGGACGAACAGATAGCTGATGTGTTGACTAATCCATTGGCCAGAGTGAAGTTTGAGTACTTCAAGGAGAAGGTTGGTGTTCTCCAGATTGAGGTTCCCTCCAAGGGGAAGTGATGAGTCAGTGAGCCATTCTGACATGTTGAGAGGATTAGTTCCTTCCATGGTCAAATGTAAGGGCTGGGCCATTCTATCATGATGAGAGGATTGGTTCCTTGCATGTCAGATATAAGTGCTGAGCCATTCTGAGGTCACTGTAGGATTGGTTTCTACATGATCAGATATAAGTGTTGAATGCCATTCTCTAAATGGAGGCACCTGGTCAATCACCAGGAATACTTATCCTAGAGCTAAGAGCCATTCTGACATGGTGAGAGGATTGGTTCCTTCCATCATCAGATGTAAGCTGGGTGGAGCCATTCTGTCATCGTGGGAGGATTGGTTTCTTCCATGTCAGATGTGAGTTCTAAGCCATTCTAAGGTGACTGTGTGATGTGTTCCCACATGATCAGATATAAGCATTGATTTCCATTCTCTGAATGGAGGTACCTGGTTAGTTACCAGGAATACTCAGTCTGGGACTGAGGGCCATTCTGATATGACTGTGGGATGTAGTCTCACATGATCAGATATAAGTGCAGGGCCATTCTAATGTTATTGAGGGATGTGTTCCCACTTGATCAGATATAAGGACTAATGCCATTCTCTGGGAGAATGGAGGCACCTGGTCAGTTACCAGGAACCCTCAGTCTCGGATTAAGAGCCATTCTGACATGGGGGCAGGCTAGGCCCTCCCATGGTTAGATTTAAGGGTTGGGCCATTCTGACATGGGGGCAGGATGGGCCCTCCCATGGTCAGATGTAAGGGTTGATGCCATTCTCTAGGAGAATGGAGGCACCTGGTCAGTTACCAGGAACCTTTAGTTTGGGAATGAGAGTCATTCTAACATGGTGAGAGGATTGGTTCCTTCCATGGTCAGATATAAGGGCTAGGCCATTCTGACATGGGGGCAGGCTGGGCCCTCCCATGGTGAGATGTAAGGGCTGGGCCATTCTGACATGATGGTGGATGTGTTCCTCTCATGGTCATTTGTGAGTGTTGGGTGTGCCTTTCTGACGAGATGAGGTCAAATGTAAGTGTTGGGAGGTCCATTCTGACTTAGGGTCATATATAAGCGCTGAAGAAGACCTACATGGAGGCTAGGCCTACAACCAGCATGAAAAAGGGCTAGCCCTATAGAACTTCCTGTAACGAGAAGAATCATGAGATAGCACCAGTAATGATGAACCAATGATGATCCAGATCCAGTGATGATGATCCAATAGTGATGATCCAGATCTAGTGATGTTGATCCAGCAGAGATGATCCAGATTGAGTGATGATGATCCAGATCCAGTGATGATCCAAATCCAGTGATGTTGATCCAGCAGAGATGATCCATATTGAGTGATGATCCAGATCCAGTGATGATGATCCAGATACAGTGATGATCCAGATCCAGATAAAGATGACTTGAAGATGAAATATGACCTGAAGATGAAGATGACTTGAAGATGAAAAGAACTCGATGATGATCCAAATGATACAGAGAAGAATACTTGTGCTGATAAATTGTGTCGAGAGTATACCTTCCTAGTTAAGAGGGAGTGTTGATATAATTGTAACTTTGAAATGTATTCACTTGTATATCTTATGTATTTCACCCCGATGTTTATTCTAGAATGTGTTTGTAATGTAATTGAGTCATGTCATGCCCCAATGTTTCAATTGGGAGTTTTTATAATGTAAACAAGTCATGTCAAGTCATTGTGGGTAACCCTCCTGTTGATCAAGGGTTAAAGTCCCCGCAGTTGTGGGGCCCTAGGGTCATTAGACTATCCTAGAGAAGTCGACCCTAGGTGAGTTATTGTTAGTCGAGGCAATAGTCCCCATCATTGTGTTAAGGATAACCCTCCTTGTTGGTCAGAGGGACAAAGTCCCCACAAGTTGTGGGGAACTAGGGTTATTAAACTCTCCTAGAGATGTCGGCTCTAGTAAGTAATTGTTAAGTGAGGCCAACATGTTGGAGTGGACATTAAGTGAACAAAAGAATATAAATAGAGAGTGAGCCTCTCTATTTATCACATACACACTCACTCATTGGGGCACATGAGTGAGAGATAAGTTGCTAGGACAAGAGAGAGACTACTCCTGTCGGGAGATCATATTTATGTTTTCAGGTTTTGCTTTTGGTGTTGATTCTATCTCTGAGGAAGTTGCTGGGTTTTCTCCTTTATGGTTTCCCCGAGGAAAATATTTGTGTTCATTGTCTCTTGTGTTGTATTGTTGTGCATGTTATTCTCTCAGATAAGATCCTAAGATCATAATGCTAGCTTGAATGATAAAAATCTAACATAAACAATGAGGAAACATTGCTATAAGTATGGGAATTTAGAAGGTGAAATAGAATATCATCCCCTGGTAAAATATAAAAATGTTTTTTTTCTCATTTACAATACTATTAATATTGATGTATATTTCGATGCTAATTGGATTTATTTTTCTGTAATTATTGTACAGACAAGAGCATCAACCCTTGTGAATCCAATCACTACAATTCATACTAGAGATGGTGAGGGTGGCGACATCGAGGTTGATACAACAGAAGAAAATGTTTCTAACCTTATTGAGAATGAAGGGATAAATAAGTTGATCAACGACACATGTGTTTCCATATATGAGAATGTTGCTACATACAAAATATACAAAAACATTCATGATGTACCTCTTACTGATAAGGAAAAAATCCTTATACAAAGACTCAAAAACAAGCCTTTTCTCTGCTCTTTTGTTGCTAGTCAACTTAAAGGTCGTGAATGGTATTTCAAACACAACACTAACACAGTTGTTGAGGTATGCAATATTTATACATTTGTAATTGAAATTGGACGTTTTTATTATTATCATTGTCATATGTAAGCTAAGGGAGTAATTACGATTGTTAAATTGATTTTTTTTGTTTAGATTGTTAGGTGATACTCTTCTACCATCGTAAAATACTTTACCGCATATATATAGAGAAATGTGTATCATCTTGAAAGGTATAAGAATGGAGTATAACACAATTGATGCATGTCCCAACTATCATATCATATATTATGGACAACACGCATCAAAGAGTGAGTGCCCTAAATGTGGAATTAGTAGATATTGTATTGATCAGGTAACAAATAAGGTGCCCCACAACCTGATAATTCCACATTTTCAACTACTGTTCAGATGTAAAAACATGACAGAATTTATGGATTATCATGCACGACACTAAAGTGGAAATGGTGTCATGCAAATTCCTAGAGATGGATCAACATTTAGAGACATTGAGGAAATATGGTCAATTTTTAAAGAAGAACCACATAATGTTATACTTTCATTGGAAGTTGATGATGTCAATCCATTTAGAGAGATTAGAATTAATTATTTAGTTTGACCATTTTTGTTATAAACAATAACCTTCCTCCATGGATGACAATTAAAAGGGAGCATGTCATGTTGGCATTAATTGTTTTGGGTACTTATTTTAAGAATATTAACACAATATAAGGAATCCATTTTTTTCATTGTTGCATATCGTGAACTTATTAATTATGCATTTTACTTTTCAAATAACTACTAGGTAAGCACCAAGTTAAAGATATGGATGTCTATATTTATCCTCTTATAAATGAACTTATAAAATTATGGGTCAGCATCAATATGTATGGCATCTCCAAACCTACAGGAAAAAACAATTTTAGTTCCATGGAATACTTACATGGACAATTCATGATGCACCCGGTCTTACACATTTTTGTGGTATGTAAATTTGTCATGTATCGCTATGCATCCATTTTTATTAAACCTCTTTTTATAAATTATGGAATTCTATATATTAATTCACTTTTCCATAACTTGTAGGGATTCAAATAAATTAAAAAGATGCATGTCTGGTATGTGGTCCAAGAACAATATCTAGACGTTCAAGAAGTTTAGGAAAGGAGATGTACAATGAGTTTAGGAATTTTCTCCATAAGGACCATAAATATTGGATTGCCGAAAGAAATGACTTTAATGGGAAGGAAGAGAGTGGAAAAAACCACAAATAATTACGCCTCAACTATGGAAAAATGAATTTCAGAAGATCCATGGTAAGAAAAACTTGTTTGTAGTTATTACTACGTTCTTGGTCACTTGTATTTATTTTTAGATTTCCATACTTAGCATGACTAGTAAAAAAGTATTAATCTTTCACTGATACTTCTCAAAGGTTGTCACGCTCAGCTTTCACAAGGTTTAAAACGATACTCTACCCAATTCAGTTGGTTTCCATACTATGAACAACTACAATTAGCTCATTTGTTTGGTACAATGCATATTGAGAATAATGTCACAGAGTGCTTGTGGAAAATTATAGATGGGAGGAATAACAAGGAAAAAATGCAAAAATTATAAGTGACATTCAGGAGTACAACTCATTGCAACATTTGAAGGATTTATATGGTATTGGAAACTACACCAATATTTTGTGTGTGGAAATTAAGCCCAATATTAGAACAATTGAACTCACAAAATTGCTTGAAAATATGCAAGAAACACTCAAGAAGGAGACTGAATATGTGATAATCCACAAACTGTTGATGATGTTAATTTACACCAACCATCATTAAATACATGTAGGATTCTCATACAATGTATACTCCAAGGATTCAAAATATTTAGGAGGATTTTTGAATCAGTACAAAAGCATGCTTACTAAACTAATCAAAATCCCCCATAGGTGGATAAAGCACTTTTCAAATCAGTGAAGAGGCTCATGGATTTTCTGAATGAGTGTGTACAGCTCATAAGTGATGGAAATTTGAATTTATCATTCTTCTAGATGAGGAAAAGAAGGAAGGTGAGTTGGTGCAAAAAACAAGGAAATCTACCTTAAAAGTAGCTTTAGATTTTGACTTAAAACTGCATAAAAGATGGAAAGACTGGAAAAAGAAGTAATGCACAGTTTCCTTTCTGGGAATTCAGTGATTTGTTAGAATATTATCCAAAATATTATCCAGAATCTTTCTAACTCGCTCCATGAGGAATTGTTTGCAAGTTTGACCTCAAAAATGGGTTTGGGTGCAAACTAGCTAGTGTGGTACCTAGGAATTAATCAAAAGAGATTAACTATTTTATCCTAAGTCTTGGGATGGGTTTTGATTATTCCAAAGCCCCTATTAAGCTTGAATTTAAGTAAAATATCATAAAAATATCAGATAAATAGGGCCTAGAAACAAGGATTAGCCACCCTTTACATACTACTTGTCCATACAAAACAAGGAAAAGAGGCAAAACCACAAGTGGCAAAATCCTCCCTCAAACATGGACATGAAAAAAACTTTATGAAATAGGGTCTTCAATATACCTTCACAACATGATAAGCTATCCCTAGTAAATACATAATATTTTTGAAATTCCTCTCTGAAAATACTTTGGTGAAGATGTCTAAAACTTGATCATATGATGGGAAATATTGCAGATCAATGACCTCAGCATGCACAGGTCCTCTGATGTAGTGCAAATGAATCTCGATGTGTTTGGTTTGCTACCTAGATAATTTATTAGTTGAGATAGATTATTGTAAAATTCTCTGTCTCGGTCCCAAACTCTCCAAGTATTCCCTGCAACCACAAACATTGAATAGTTGCATTCACAACTCCTCTGTACTCTGCCTTTGTAGATGAAAGTGAAATTTCACTTTTTTTCTTACTTGACCAGATGATTGGTCCATCTGCAAGCATAAACACATATCAAAATTTTTATTTCCTATTAGTATTATCACCTACCCAATCAGATTCAGTAAAACCAACTAACTCTAGGATAGATTATGCAACATAGTGAATCCCATGAGTTTTTTTTCCTTGTACAAAGTTTAGGATTCTTTTTTATGCCCTCCAATGGATTTCATGAGGCTGATCCATGTGTTTGGAACCCACACTCAGTGCATAAGATATATCAAGTCGATTATGAGTCAAATAAAGAAGACAACCAACCAGTTTCCTATACAGGGTGTTGTTTTCCAATGGAGTTGATCGTGCTTCTTCAAGATTAACTCTTGAAAGGAAATGAGCCTTTCTTGGATTGCAATCCTTCATTATGATCTTCTTCATCAGATCTGAAGCATAATTGGACTGATTTAATTTGAAACCAAGATATGATTGAGAAATTTCGAGGCCCAAAAATTGGCTTAACAATCTCAAATCAACCATACAAAAGGCATGGTTCATTGCATCCTTCAAGGAGACAATTTATTTCTTGGAACTTCCTGTGATCAAGGGTTCATCCACATACAATAAAATCATGATTAAGGAACCATGAATCAGATTCAAATAAACATTTTTATCAGACTTGCATCTACAATAGTTTAGTGATAGCAAAAAGCCATCAATCTTGGCATACCAAGCTTTGGGAGCTTGTTTTAGCCCATATAATGATTTCTTCAACCTGCACACAAGAGATGGATTAGTCACAAAACCTTCTGGCTGATGCATATATATTTATTCTTTAAAATCTCCATTTATTAAAGCACTCTTTACATCCATGTGATGTACTTCCCATTGCTTGGAAGATGTAATGGCCAAAACTAGTCTTATGGAGTCCATCTTTGCAACTGGTGCAAAGGTATCGTTGTATTCAATGCCTTGGACTTGGGAGAATCCCTTGGCCACTAACCTTTCCTTATATTTCATAGGATAACCATCATCAACAAATTTAATTTTGAAAACCCACTTACATTTGACTAGCTTTCTCTCGGGGGGGGGGAATGAATAGATCCCGTCTATCATTCTTTTGGAGCGAATGAAATTACTCCTTCGTGTTTGTTTTCCATATTGGGTATTCACATACATATTCATATGTATGTGGATCAGATTCAAACATTATAAACCACTTATAATCCAAACAAGGGTCCTTAACAGAAAGGGACGCACTCTCAAATTGAGATCTAGTCCTCCTAAGATCTCTAGGATTCCCAGCTGGTTCCCCAATTGCTTGGATAGTTTTTAATTCCCAATTTGGCCTTGTGAGTTTATTTGTATCTGAAATTAAATCATCATTATCATACATATCAAATTATAAAGTTCATTAGTTCCATCACTTACAACCAAAGGTGGAGGAGGTGAGGAGGAATCTCCAATTTCTGTTGCTACCATAGGCTCTTCTTCAAACTGGACACTCCTTTCATTGAATGATTTTTGAGTGGTCATGTTGATCATATTGTACCATTTGGAATCTTCAGAATACCCAAAAAATAGGAACTCTTGGATTTGAGGCTCCAAATCCCTCCTTTTATCTAGTGGAATTCTAGCCCATGCTCTTGAGCCAAAAATCCTGAAATGAGACACATCTGGTTTGTGCCCACTCCAAGATTCAAAAGGGGTAACTCCATAAAGCTTCTTGTGTGGCACCGTATTTTGGATGTAGGATGAACAATTTATAGCTTCATCCCAAAACTTTGGTGGAAAATTCTTATACTCCAACATACAAGTAGCCATCTCCTTGAGAATTCTATTCTTCCTCTCAACCACACCATTATGTTGAGGTGTGTAGGGAATATAGTGATGCATATAAATACCTGCATCTTCACAGTAATTTATGAACTCAAACTAAACATATTCACCACCATTATCAGATCCGAGGATATTGAGTCTCCTCCTAGACTATTCTCAACCAAGGCCTTGAAAACCTTGAAGTGGTCAAAAACTCCAGACTTGAGTTAAAGGAAGTAAACCCAACAGAACCTAGAAAAGTCATCTATCAAAGTAAGGACATACTTGGCCTGACTCATAGAAATATGAGGAAAGGGACCAGCATTGTCACTGTGAATGACTTAAAGAGGTGCTAAGGTTCGCTCATGACTGACTCTCTCATACTTATGCTCTAAATGTTTTCCTAGAATGCAACCCTGACAGACTCCTTTGGAAAAATTTATTTTTGGTAATCCTGAAACCATATATTTATCACACAAATATGAAAGGTATTTATAATTTATATGACCAAACATCTTATGCCAAGGTTTACTTGTTTCATTGGCGTGTGTGAGGAGAGCAGAGGGGTTAGAGAAAGGCATGAAGTGTGAGAACATGTAAACTCTAGAACTATGATCCACGGAACATTTAGCAATGACTCTACCATTCACAATATCAAAGATTTCAACTCCATTGGGAGAGAAAACAACCTTCTTATGAGGCCCAGTGGTAGACTGACAAGATATTAGCATCAAGACCTGGGACATACAAAACATTATTGAAGGAACCATGGTCAAAATCAATGCTACCTTTACCCTTGCTTTCAGTTTCTGAGTTATCTCCCAGCAAAATATTAGGACCCTTTGAATCATCAAGACATGAGAAGGATTTTTTTGTTGAAACCATGTGCCTAGAAGCTCCAAAATCAATGATAAAGGAAGGATATATTACAGTGCTTGCAACCAGGGCATGTACTCTCTCTTGGTCTTCGAAATTGGATCGTCCTTCCTTATTTCTTGCACCACCAAGGAGGGATATGTTTTTATTCTCCAGGATTTGAGTCACCATATATATCTACTTATTTATGCAAGAGCTCTCAGGATGGAATCCCTTACCATAGTATGTGCACTTGCTTACTTCTGCTTTACCTTTCTTCTTCTGAAATTTTTTCTTCTTGGAGTTTGAGGAATCCTCTTGATACTTGGACTTGTCTCCTTTTTTATCTTGAGGCTTCTTATCCTTATTATTGTCCTTGGAATTAACCTTGGAATCTCCAGCAACCAAAGCTTGATCTTTGGAATGTTTGATGGTTCCCATCAAGACCAATTTGTCCTGCTCCCGAGTCAAGGATTCCATGAAATCTACCAGTGAAGTAATGTTTCGATTTCTAGCTATCAACTTGGAGGCATGAAAGGTCGAAACAAATACAGAATAATCAAGATGAAGCTTCGAAAGGATGGCCAATATTAATTCTTCATCTTCCTTATCAATACCACACTATTTTAGCTGCAAAACCAGTGACTTGAATTTTGAGAAGTAGACCTGCAAGGTTTCAAAGCTGCTTGGACTCAATGCTATAAGCTCATTATTTAGTTGATAGCCTCTCATATTATATTTCTTCCAAAACAAATATTGAAGTTTCTCCCATACTTCATTCAGTGATGTAAGACCATTAAGATGAAATAGAATGTCTCTGGAAATGTTGAGACATAAGAGACCATACGCCTAATCTCTCCTACTATGTCATTTGATATTCTTTGTTGTTGCATTAGGATAATATTTAGTTTCCATGGTCACTCTGAAGAGGCCTTTTATCCTCATCAGTATCTCCATCCGTTCCTTCCATTCGAAATAGTTGAATGTAGTCAAGATGATTGGTTGAGACTGATCCATTTCTTCAGCTGCACCCTTCGACCAGACAGTTTGCACTCCCAGTGAATGATGTCGACCATACAAAATCAAATTAAAGAGGAGAAAAATAGAGCTACTGTGGCTATGATACCATGTGGAAATTAGGCCCAATATTATAACAATTGAACACACATTATTGCTTGAAAATATGCAAGAAACACTCAAGAAGGAGACTAAATATGTGATAATCCACAAACTGTTGATGATATCAATTTACACCAGCCATCATTAAATATATGTAGGCTGATCATAAAATAGATACTCCAAGGATTTGAAATTTTTTGGAGGATTTTCGAATCAGTACAAAAGAATTCTTACTAAACAAGTCAAAATCCCCCATAAGTGGATAAAGAACTTTCCAAATCAGTGAAGAGGCTCACAAATTTGCTGAATGAGTGTGTATAGCTCATAAGTGATGGAAATTTGACTTTATCATGATTTTAGATGAGGAAAATAAGGAAGGTGAGCTGGTGCAAAAAACAAGGCAATCTACCTTAAAACTAGATTTAGCTTTAGACTTAAAATTGTAGAAAAGCTGGAAAGACTTGAAAAAGAAGTAATGTGCAGTTTCCTTTTAGGGAAGTATTTGAGTTGTCAGAATCTTATCCGTAATATTTATAACTCACTCCATGAGGAATTTTTGGCAAGTTTGACCTCAAAAATGGGTTTGGGTGCAATTTATTTATACGCTGCAACTAATCTTGATTGGATGAAGAAAATGGATAGAGCAATGAGACGAAGTTTACAGTGCCTTATTGTGGAATAGGATGGCATATTTTATCAGAAAAATTAATTTTGATCATGATACAAATTTAACATGATAGAAAATTGATATAGTGTATGATGCAAAAGATAGAAATGTAAGCAATATCTCACTTTAGGTTTTATATTTAAAATCCTATAATTGTTATTTTTCTCGCAAATTATATTATACATATACTTGCCAATTATTGACATTCATTTTTAACATGTTGAGAATGCAGGTGAAACATCATAAGGCTGTGTGGTGCAATGGAAAAAAATATCGCACCAAACAATTGGATGGCAAGAGGAAAACATGTGATATTGGTAAAAATCCAATTTTTCAGGTTACTGATATTTCCCACATGGGTGATAGACATCCGGTCACATCAGATTTTAGTTACTATTGATATTTGTAAGACATATGGATATAGACTTTAAATACTTCAAAGTGGTTCTCTTTAAGTTGATTTGGTACATATTGTTGTTACAAGGTGATGAAAGGAAGGTTATTGATCATGACAATAGATTTACCATGATTAATACTAATAGGTGTGATCCAAATATAGATCCCTATGTACTTCCAAGTCAATGTGAACAAGTATTTTTTTTAGAGGTACCATGTAGAGTAGGTTGGTCTTTTGTTATTAGATTTAATCCAATAGGATGGCCCATAAAGTGTACTTTTCCTGAAGATTGATATGGTCATGATTAAGAAGAATAAGAAGACCAAGATGATCAGGATAAAGAAGAAGAATATGTAAGGGAGAATCAATTTGACCAGACAATCATTCGCTCACATCTTGATGATGATGACTATATCGATGATGACTTAGCACTAGATGTTGCAGATGTTTTGGAAAATCATTACAATGATTCCAAACGGCTGGATACAAATTCCAATCTTCATGACTCAAATGTGTCTTGGACAAAGTTCATGATCAATTTGATATGGAATTGTAAAAGATCTTGCTCAATGAATCTCTCCTTATCAATCGTGATCTTTTTATGCATAGGAATGCTTATGGATTTATATAGGTTTATTTTATCATTTTTTTACATGAAATGCCAAATCTATTTCTTGTTTTGTACATCATATACTTGCTCCGTTCATTTCCTAAATCACCAAGTCATATCTGTACTATGCATCCTTATTTCTATAATATTGACATCGTACACTGTGTCTTTTTGTGAAACATGCACATACAAGGCTTGCAATTGAATTTAGAATATCAAAATTTAAATCAATACATGATATCCAATCCTCATCTTAAATTTGAATTGGATTCCATCCATTGTGAGTAAGGTTGCAATTAGGTATGTAAGATACAAGCATAACATAATTAACATGCATTTCTTCAAATTCAAATAAAATTGTGTTGATATTTAAGATAGGGTGGCATAAATATGTTTATTCTTCATTAAGTCATTGGAGGATAAACTAGTAGGCCATTCTACAAAAGATATATGCCGATAAAAACACTATAACAACTAAATTTAAAGAGAAAATGTGGTATGAAAAAATAAAAAAGACAATAAGAGAAATATAGCGCACTCTAAATATATTTGTTATTTTAATCTTTCACTATGTTTATGTTTATATGTCAAATCCATAGTTTATGTTTATGTCAAATCCATAGTTTATGTTTTTCAAGGTTGACGTCTAAACCATGATCATTGTATAAAAAGGTATCAACCTACATTTGAAATCTTGTGACTTTGTGAGATAATTAAGGTCAGCCCTCTCTTCAACCCAATTTTCCTCATAAAATTGTTCAATTCCATAGTTGGATAATTGTAGCTATAAATTTGGACTCTAAAATTTTAATGGTAAATGTGGTATACTAAAATGAAATTTCTCTAATATACAAATTCAACAACTTTGAAATGGAAAAATTTTAAGACTTACTAGGGCATTTGAAATGGAAAACATAAAATAATCCATGACTTTTAAGACCCAAGATATTCAATTTCTTTATATGGTTTCCAAAAATTATAAGACTATATTAGTTTATGGCTACGTTATATGTATATTAGTATATGTGACCTTTGCTTATGGATAGAATCTTAACAAACTAACCATATACCCTCTATCTAAAGTATTTATAGAGATTAAGGAACCATTTTGGATTTGATATAGAGGAGGTAAATACACTTTTTCAAATTGTTGTCTAGCATGAAATTAAAATTAATTTAGGACCTTATCCCTAAAGTATTTAGATTATGATACCATGATATCAAATTTTATGCAAAATATTTATTCCCCGGAAATTCAAATTAGGGATTGCACTAATGAATATGATGAGAATGAATCCACTAATGGATCCACAAACATGAATAAATTGGATCATATTACATATCTAAATATTATTTTCAATGTTTAATCATGAACCCCCCAACATTATTTGTAAGAGAATCATTTTTTTTATATTCTTAATGCATGTCAAGATGAGCCAAATGGGGATCATTTTGTTGCAAAAATAATAAATATATATTTATTTGCACACTAGATACAATTGGATAACACTTTACCAATATTCTAGTGAATGTTTCAATGGACGTGACAACCTAATGAAATGCATCATCACCCACAAGTCTCCTTTGAACCATTAGGAAAATTGGGCTTGGACTTTGTGGGACCAATTGAACCTCCTTCTAATAAACATAATTATATTTTCGGATACACATATTATCTTATCAATTGGTTGAGTTCAAAGTGGTTCCTGACACAAAATTATACAAGGTATTTGAGTTTTTATATGAAAATAACTTCACCAAATTTAGTGTTCCATGGGAGTTAGTGACGGATGATTCGCAATTCATTTCACAACTATTTCAAAGTTCATTCATCAACAACATTATTACCACAACATTCATCATATGAATACTAAATCACACCATTCATAGGCTAATAAGATAATGAAGCTTAAGCAATGTCCCATGAAAGTAAAATTGGGACCTCAAGCTAGTTAGGGGTGCTAGAGTCTAGACAATAGGAGTTATGGGTGCTAAAGTTAGGGGTGGTAGAGAGAAAGGGAGCATTAGGAGGTTAGGGTAGGGGTAGTGGGAGAAAGACAAAGAGAGGGGAGGTAAGGGTTGGGAGATTATGTGATAGATATAGAGAGGGGTTCTAACAAAGGTAGAGAGAGAGGGGGGTGTTAGTGGGTTAGAGGTAGATAAGGGAAGGGGTTTCCAGATGTTTTAAGTTGATTGGGGCTTCAAGTTGATGGTTTTATTAAATTTTAGTATTTTTTTTGTTTGATACAATTAGTATGATGTGAAGAGGAGATTTGAACATTTAGACGAGGAAGGCAGGTCTCAAATTATGATTCCACTTATGTTCTCACTGATATAATGGATATCCTTTTGTTTTGGATTTTAAATCGCAACAATACAAGCCAAGGAAGGTTGACCAAAAGTTGAGAGGAGACATGGAAACCTAGAGGGTCCAAGTGACTTCCAAGTTATGACTCCATCCATGCCCAAACATGAATAAAAAGGTTAGCTGGTGGGTTAGTGGTAGAGAGAGAGAAGGGGGGTGAAGCTAGTTAGGGGTGCTACAGTTGTGTGTTGTTTCCCTAATAATTTTAGTTGGTGTAAAAACATTGGAAATTCTAGCAGGTGGAAAAACAAAGTGAAATTTCCTTACAATATTTGTAAGTATTATTTCACCACTCATTAATGACCTTGGATGGAGGAAGCCCAAATATTGTTTGCATAATAGGATTCCCAACAACAAACAATCCTATTCACTAGCCTTTTTCCTCCACAATGCTAGTAAATGGTTGTTGGTATTTATAACCTTGTTGTTGTTGTAAATGTAAGTTCGGAAGATATTCTTATTGTATTCTTATTGTATTCTTATGATATTTTTATTTTAATTTTATTTGTACCTCCTTTCGGGAATGTTTACCTCTGATCCGAAGATGTCATGAATGTAATTTGTCATGTAATATTCAAGGTAAAAACTATGTTGTAAGTCAACCCTAAAAGAAATATTGTAAAATGTATTTTTGTGTCTCCCTAGGACAAGTTGGCCTTGTAAGAGAGAGAAGTTGGCCTGGTTAGGGAATTAGGTCACCCACATGATCAATATAAATAGGGAGGTTCCCTCCCTCAGTTGGAGACACAACATTCACAAGCAAGTTCACTCCAAGTGAAGAGAAAGACAATTTCGTTGGAGAAGAAGAAGAAGAGTTTGTACAAGTCATATTGTATTTGGGTTTTACATTTTTTTATGACATTGTACTAAGTGACAAATCATACAAAAGAAGTTGTTGGGTTTTCTCCTATGTGGTTTCCCAGGCTAAAAATTATTTGTGTCTTTATTTTGGGTTGTTCTTGTCTATCTTTCAATGATCATATTGTATTAGATTAAAGATCTAAGATATTTGAATTAAATTTCAAACTCTAACACTTGCACCTCCACAAGGGGACAAGTAATAAAAAAATAATATTTACACATGATAATGAAACTAGTCTCAAGAAACCAGATCATAATTGCAATTACCTAACCTCCGAATATAGGGATAAGGAAGCATCTACATCACATTATATTGGCCATATCCAAATAAATATTCCATAAGTTCATATTATGTATCACCCTCCCATTGGAATTTTGTAAGGATTATGCATAATCCAAATACTTGGGCTACTTAAAATTACAACATTGTAGAATATTTATCCTAAGTCCCTTGCATCATGCAAACTTTCTAGTTTATTTAGATATTCCCATCGTAGTGAAATGAATTTTTAAATGTTATTGGTGGGATTAATTCATCAAATTATCATTTGATAAAATTTGACTTGGTATCCTAGACTTTTCCATCACATCTCTTTTCATATTTAGGTATCTTCTCATGGCACTAAATATTCAAACATGTGGTATATGGAAAGGATTCAACTTGTGTTATATCCATGTTATTTTGGAGGGACCAAGGATTGTTGAGATAGTTCCTTATTAGATCATGTTTAAAGCATTTGATGGCCATTCCTTTAAACCCCGTGGTATTATTCCATACTTCCTAGTCAAGATTGGGGAAAAATCCATGTCAATTGAGGTTCAAGTCATGCATTCAATATTATATTAAAATTTAATATTGTGATATAGTTGGACATATGCCATGATCCATAGCATGTATTCCATGTTTTGATTAATTATATTTTCTAATGTTCACTTTTAACAAAATATAATGGATAAACCCTATATTGTTGTGTAAAAACATTCCAATCATCCCTCATTTTTCCAACTTCAATTATGGATTTCTAAAGTTGTGAAGAATAGAGGCTCCATATACTACTTCTCTTGTTGTCAACTTGATAGTTTTCTTGTTGATATTTACCTAATATTTTTACTCTATGGAGGATTATACAAATGTGATGTGATATTTGTATGTAAATGGGATCTGCAATTTCATACTATTCAGACATTTTTTGATAGTGATGTACTTTTTTATTCATTGAATATAAAAAGTATTGGTTTTTAACCTGCTTGAAAAAAAAGGATTTCAAAAGTTTTATATTACCATGGATTGCATATCTTACCCCTAGAAACACCCATGTGATTCTAATTCTTTCTAACTAGTCAACAACTATCCTAGTCAATGTACCTTTTATATGCACTCACGTGGACTTTTCAAATTAAGGGCAATCCTCTATCAATACCCCCAACGATTTTTATTCTTTCACCACAACCATGTCCTTTTCCATCTTAGAGAAGCATATGAAACATAGTACTTGAAATGAAATTCCAAACTTCCCATCGGGTGTATAATAGACAATGAATGAGTGTATTATTAAGGCACTCCTTGCATAAGGTCAGCATTTCAAAACTTCATGGGTACGAACCTTACAAAAAAATGAAAATCCAAAATAAACTTCCAACATTCTTTGTAGAGAAAGGATCAAATAAGGGATTATGTGTAATGGAATTTTAAACTCAAGATTCAGAGGAGCTATAGGTAAAACTACAAGCTCCCCTCAAATCTAAAATACAACATCCATTATTGACAAAAAAAAAATTGTTTCTATCATCTTATTCTGACACATATAGAAACAATTGTACTTCCCAATAATCAATTCCAATGGTACTAAATAGAAGGAAATTAAAGTCATCAATATATATATTGTCCTCCAAACTGATATTTGATCCTTGATGTCTTCTACAATAGAATTAGATATTGAGCAAGAGGAACTTTTAGAAGCCGACATAGATACCTTAGACACATTGTTGAACTAACCAACAAACAAGAGGTGTTTTTCATCTAAAGTATGAGTAACATTCTAGAGCGGAAAAGTTTGTGTCTTTTTATGGTGCACAAGCACCAGAGTTGTCAAATAAGATGGGAACAAAGGGTATCTTACAAAAGGTTTTCCCCTTGCTACCATGGTCCAAAATTTTTTATGAGACTAATCCTCACATAACCCATTAAGAGAATTGGAAATAACAAATTATTTAATTTATCAAGCATGGAGACAAAAAATTCCTTATTCAAGGGATATAGTTATTTATTCATGTGATTCTCATGTCTAGGGAAGAAATATTTGTGTTACATGAAATCCAATCGCCTAATGAAATGTTTAATTAGATATCTCTTAGACATTTTGATAAAGAAATGGCATACATATTACAAACTACCACATTTGGCATGCAGATCTATAAGAGAATTCCTAGCAAAAGAATGAAATCCAAGCCCATATCCTCTTCCTTTTTAATGTATCCATGGATTTATTGGCCTACATCACTACGCTACGTTTTTGCATGCAGGATGAACGTTTCCATAGTAATAGACTTGAATTTCATGCTAGATGCTTACATATGCTAAAAAAAAATTAGTGCTTTATTCACCTCCCCCATTATGTGCATACCCCACAATTATTGCATTCTAGGAGACCAAACTCATTCATACATTTTATCAAACACATTGTGCACATCCTCTATGCTCCCATATTTCATCTACATATATACAATGAACTATCAACAAAGAAAACATATTGAAGCCCACTTCTAATTATGTCTTCATGGACCTCCATGCCCTACTCCAACACTTCCAACTTCACACATGTCAAGAGAATGACAGTGAAGGTAAAATCATTATGGTACAACCGATTAGCTTGTGTTTGGCTAAACAATATGCACACATCCTCTATGGATCCATTCTTTGAACAACCTATGACCTTGAGCGTATAGGAACACACATATCATTTACTCATTTCATCAACCACTTTGAGAGAATCTAACATATGCTCGCACTTGATATGTTGTTACGGAGAAAATATTCATATGGTTTCGGTTGGACCACAACAGACGGGATGAAACCAGAAGTCACATTCATTCTCAAATATGTTAGATAAATCAAGGAAGCTAACAACTAAGGGATATAAACCGTACCTCAATTGGATGTTTTAAGAATACCACTGTTGATCTCACGATCAAAACCTTGTCCCTACAATTTTCCCTCAACAACAAATATATATCCAAGCATAAAATATATTAAATGTTGCTTTTTAATCTAGCCTAATTCATTCAAACATGTATAAAGCAACTATACCCATGGATACAAATATAAACAATTGCACATGAAATTTGGATGAGAAATAGATATTTCTATTAATGTAAAAACATAGATACAATGTGACAAACTGTGACAAACTCTGTCAAAACTGAGAAATCGAGTCCCTCCACTTCGGACTTTATCACTTCAATCCTCCATACAAAGGCAAGCTCACAAAGATAATGGAGAGATTTGGATATGTACACAAATGGTTCTATAAACAAGTACAAAGGGATGCATACTCAAGAATATGACAATAGGGAAAAAATATTCTATAGTCTCCTTACTGTCAAAGTTTCTCATCCTCTAATGCTTCACAATGTCTCAATATATATGATCCGAGAGGATCTAAAAAGGTCAAAATTCAAACTCAGAAAATCTAATCACAGATGACATGGTTGCAAAGAGCTCATTGATCCAATTCCAATGGTGTGAACGACACCTCAAATGGAGTGTGTATGAGGAAACTATAACGTTTTGAAGTTTCAACCACACAATGTTTTCATTGACAAAATTGGCCCAAAAATGCCACATGGATTGTACGGTGTTGAAGTAGGAGCCCTCAATGATGACACGTGGTAGGTGAATAATGATGTGGCATCTCCTGGTTGTAACATTTGGCATATGAGTGGACCCAACTCCTAGTTTCCACTTCACATGGCATATGATTTGGCTATGAGGTGGAACTACCTACATGTGACAAGTGACAAGCCATCGTTGCTATAATAGTTTCAACATATGACAAAATGGTTGTGGAGCAGATGAGATTTGAACCCAATACCTCCCGATCCATACTACAACTATTTGCTTCCACGCCGCTTATTGTCGCTTGATATGCAAGTGGGAATAAGGGAAAAAGGGAAGGGAGCAGAGCCCTTGGCCTAGCCCACGAGGCTCTCGCCCCCACCAACATTCAAATTTGAACCCTTCCAATCCATTCCAAAAATTTCTATCCCTTCCCAAAAGTGTAAAGTTAAAATGTCCTTCAAAATCTAAATTTTACCCTTCCAATTAAGAAGGACATAATTGATATCAACATTTCAAAAGAAGGGAAATGTTTGAAATTACCCATCCATATAAATTTCTCAATATGTTGAAGTTCCTATGCTATAAAGTTTGACTAATCATTCAAAATATTGGAAATATCATAAATTATAATCACTCATGTCATGCACTCATTGCTTAGTTGTGCAAGATGACGAGTGATGACTAACGACTATAAGGAACTGGCCATCGGGATGTGAATCTTACTCCTGAGTCAATTAGGGTTGTGATCTAAGGTGTGATAATGTGTCAATGATTGAAGTTGTAACACTAGAGAAAAACTACTAGTCTACTACTATGCCTGAAAGGATCCCAAAACTGTGTGCCTACTACCTATGTGAACTTGGATACCAATGTCCACTCATTTTTCGTCAAATGAAATTGAAATGGTAGGTTTGATGAGTCCTCCTCTACAAGACTTCAATTCTTGCATGCATATCATGGACTCATGACAACTATAATAAACACTCAATGTCATGCAACTACAAATAATGGCATGCAACTAGGATCACAAACTGTGTAGAGGTCGATATATGGATTGATCTAGAGAGGCGTCATTGGGAAGACGATATGGAGAAACAACGAGTTAGAAAAAACATTTGGACCAAAGCACCACAATGGTTATTAATAAAATTTTAAAAACTTGCTTAAGAATAGTCTTCAATTATGGATAGCATGACCATGATGTAATATCCCTCCATCCTTCCAAAAATTTGTGGTTTCTCACCAAATTTATCCTCGGCGCTCACCACCAAAAAAAGTATAAAAATTACATGTCTTTACTGTTAAAGAAATGTAACTATGAAAGATATTCTGTTTTGTATGATTATTATTATTACCCCTTTCAGATATGTTGTTCCTTCGGTTCGGGATTCCATTGATGTAATTGGTCATGTAAAGTATTTAGGTAAAGCCTACGTTGTAAGTCAGATCAGTAGTACCCACTAAATTATTATTAAAAGGTATTTTTGAGTCTTCCAAGGCAAGTCAGCCCTGGCAAAAAGGAAAATTTGGCCCAATTGGGATTTTAGGACTCTCAGCAGATATGTATAAATAGGAGAGGCGCCTCCCTCATTTGGACAAGCAGAACACTCAAGAAGTTGCACTAGAGAGAGAAGAGACAACCCATCTGGAGGAGAGGAAGCAGTCTAGTCTTTTTATTAGGTCTTGCATTCTTCTTGGGTGAAGTCTATATAGAGGAATTTTTGTTGGGTTTTTACATACGAGGGTTTCCCAGGATAAATATTTGCGTTCTCCTTTTCTCTATTGTGCTTTTTAATCATTCATATATCCTTTTGTTTTGGTATAACAACTTTTAAAATATTAACATGGTATCAGAGCTATCCTGAAAGAAGACATTATGCAGCAGCTCATTTGGCAATATGATAGGCTAGGGTTTACTATTCCAGACACCTCCCTCCACATATAATCTAAAAATTAAGCTCCACTAAACTCGCCCTAAAAGGGTGCATCTATTTGTCGAAGCAGTTTTTCATTTTGAGGATTTTCATTTTTTACCTAACACTATTGTCAGGAGAAACTAGGGCATCAGATTTTTCAACATTCTATCCTCAAATTACAGAAAATCAAGATACAATCTAGCTCATCTTGGGTAGGTGCATCCTTTCCTCCTCTCATATCCACAAGTGATCATAGTTGGAAAATTAGGGTTTCCTATCCAAACCCTAGGTCATCCTGAAGTTGGTTCCATAAAAGTGCTCAAACTGGTAAGTACTATCTCCTATATTTCCATTGAAGGTTCTGTTTCTTTAAAGATGACAAACATTACCAAGGTTGATGAAAATATTGAGGGAGAAGATAACTTCAGAGCATGGAAGTACATAATCATGCTCATCCCTGAGTAACATGACCTAGATGGTTTTATCAAGGAATATGTCAAGGAACTAGAAGGAGAAGAGGAAAATTCCAAACACAAAATCAATATGATCAAAGTGAAAAGGATCATAGCTAACTCTATTAAGGATAAGTTGATGTCCCATGTATATTCAAATAACACTCCTAAAGAAATGTTTGATGCTCTAACTCATAAGTTTGAAAGGAAGAACATCAACAGAAGAATGACCTTGAGAAACCAACACAAGGGTGTGAAGATACAGAAGATAGAAACCATACAATCATATTTCTCTAAAGTATCTCAGATCAAAGAACAGTTGGAAGCCATTGGTGATATGGTTGAAGAATAAGAAGTGGTGATGACCACTTTGAATGGTCTCCTTAGAGAATGAGATTCCTTCATTAAATGAATATGTGCTAGAATAAAACTAACCAAATTCAGCAAAATATGGGAAGAATATGTACAAGAAGAAGGAAGGATAATAAACAAAGAAGAGAAGCTAAATGACAATGAAGATTGGGCTCTAGCTACACATGCCAAGATTGGAAAGTTCAAAAGGAAGAGTCAAGGTTCATCTCCCAAATATCGTCTAAATCCAAGAAGAAAACCAGAAGGGATTACTCATCTTTTGAATGTTACTCATGCCATAAGATGGGACACATTGCTAGATATTTTCCTCTTAACAAAGATCATTCTAAGAAGAAGAACCGAAAGTACCATGCCCATGCAACTGAAGCGAATGAATCAAACAAGGAAAGGATCACAGAGAATGAAGACCCTAGTGAAGAGTATGTCCTAATTTCAGCTCTCACAGGAGAAATCACTCATGGAAGTGACACTTGGATTATAGATAGTGGTGCTTCCAAACATATGACATGCCAATAAGGATTTGCTCTCTTGTCTTACCCAAAAAGACTATTATCAGAAGGTACAACTTGGATATGATTATCAATACCCCATCAAGGGAATGGGAGGATTATCTTACAAATTAAGAAATGGAAATATCATGAAGATTAAAGAATTCTTATATGTTTCAGGTTTAAAGAAGAATATTCTTTCCATATTAGATCTAGATAAGAAAGGATTTAGAGTTTCATTTGTAGATGGTGAAGTCCTTATGTGGCCGAAGGGGAAAAGAATAAATGATGCTACTTTAATCAGTGTTGAAGAAGGAGGACTCTACAAACTAAAAGGACACACAGATTCAGCTCTTACAACTAGCACTATTACTCCATGTGAACTATGGCATAGAAGACTTGCTCATGTAAACTCCAAAGCATTACTAATTGTGAGCAAGGTAGTCACAGGTCTACCAAAGATCCAAATCGACCATGAGGAGTATGTAAAATATGTGCTCAAGGAAAGAACACCAAGAATCCATTTCCAAGAAGTAACAACAAAGCAAAGGGGATGTTGGACATTATACACTCATATGTGTGTGGACTGATGTCAGCCACTTCCTTAAGCAGGTATGTATATTATGTCTCCTTTATTGATGATTACTCTCGTAAGACTTGGATATACTTCTTAAAAGGAAAAGATGAAGTATTTGGAAAATTCAAGGAATTTAAGGTTCTTGTGGAGAATTTATCTAAAAAGAATATCAAGATATTAAGATCAAATAATGGAGGAGAATTCACTTCAAATGAATTCAAGTACTTATACAGAGAAGTTGGGATTAAGAGGGATCTTACCACACCCTATAATCCACAAAAAAATGGAGTAACTGAAAGAAATAATATATCCATCATGGAAGCAGTCAAAGAAATGATCCATGTTCAAAATCATCCTATGCATCTATCGGTAAAAGCAGCAAGAACCGCAGTATATGTCCATAATAGAATTTCTCACAATGCTCTTGGAAACAAAACCACTGAAGAAATGTTCACTGGTGAAAATATTGAAGTAAGACACCTAAATATATTTGGTTGTCTTGTATACCTACATGTTCCAAAATAGAAAAGATAAAAACTAGAGCCTTCATGAAAGAAGGGAATACTTGTTGGGTACAGTGAACAATCAAAATCTTATAGAATTTATATTTCAGGACTCCTCCAAATCGAGATAAGTAGAGATGTTACATTTGATGAAGATTCATCCTTCACCAAATCCATAAATATCCTTGCATATGAGGATCATGAAGAAGAGAAGGAGGATCCTATAGCCACTGAATTTATCAGACCACCAATTAGATACATTGAAGAAGCTCCTATACAAGAATATCATGACCTTGCAGAACCTCAAGGACTTGTTGAGACACCCCAGAAGATGATCTCAACAAAAAGAAGACCAGCTTGGGCTTGTGATGTAATCAAGGAAGCAGAAAGATATGGTGCACCAAAAGGAAGCAAAAGACAAAGAATCCATTCAACCTATGTGGCACTAATGAGCAATATTGTTAATGAATAACCCACATGTTTTTGAAGAAGCCTCGAACAAGAAGGAATGGATGCAGGCCATAATCGAAGAATACTAATCAATAATAAATAATGATGTTTGGGATGCAGTTCCAAGACCAAAGGACAAATCAATAGTTTCTTGAAAATGGTTTTTCAAGAAAAAGCATTCAGCAGATGGAAGTATTGAAAATTTTAAAGCAATATTTGTCGCACAGGGTTTTTCACAAATAGAACGAATTGATTATGAAGAAACTTTTGCACCAGTAGCAAGACATACTTTTATCAGAACTGTACTTGCCTTAGCAGCCACGATTAAATGGAAGTTACATCAAATGAATGTGAAAACAAATTTCCTAAATGGAGTCATAGAAGAAGAAGTATATATTGAACAACCACCAGGATTCAAAACATGTGACAAGGAAGCATACATATGCCGACTAAAGAAAGATCTATATGGGCTGAAACAAGAACCCAGAGCATGATATGGAAGGATTGATGGATTCCTAATGAATTTGGGCTTTACCAAGAGTAAAGTTGATTCCAACCTTTATTATAAGGTTGAATATGACAAAATTATGATATTACTATTGTATGTGGATGATTTATTCTTGACATGAAAGGAGATGCTCATCAGTGAATGTAAGAATAAACTTGCAATAGAATTTGAGATGAAATACCTTTTCACAATGCACTATTTCGTAGGTCTTGAAGTATGGTAGTTTCCTGATGATATTTTCCTGAACCAAGGAAAGTACAGAGTAGATATTTTGAAGAGATCTAGGATGTTAGATTGCAAATAAATTAACACTCTGATGCTGACAAACCTGAAGCTACTGAATGATGATTCTTCATAAAGAGTAGATTTCATATTATACAGATAGATTATTGGCTCACTAATGTATTTGACAAATGCAAGACCAGATATATGTTTTGTTGTGAACACCTTGAGTCAGTATATGGTGGATCCCATACATGTTCATCTCATTGTAGAAAAACATGTGATGAGGTAACTAAAAGGTACGTTAGACTGTGAACTTAGCTATACAGCCAACAATGAGTTCAAATTATGTGTATATACAGATTGAGATTGGGAAGGAAGTGCTGAAGATAGAAAGAGAACTTCAGGATGTGTTTTAAGTTTGGGAGCGGGTATGGTCTCATGGATTAGCAGAAAGCAAACACGTGTTTCCCTAAGTATAGCCGAGGCTAAGTACATTGCAACATGTTCACCTATAGCGTAGCAGTATGGATTCACAAACTATTGTCAAGATTGTTCGATATCGAGATGGATGCAACTGAGATCTATCGTGACAACTAGAGTTTCATCAAGTTGACAGAGAACTCGTTTTTTCATGATAAGTCAAAGCATAAAGAGATAAAGTATCACTACATCCAGGATATAGTGTAGAGGGGATTTGTGATGCTCCAGTATGTTCCTATAGAGGAAAAAGAGGAAAAAGTTGTTGATTTGTTGACCAAGCCTCTGTCTCGTGTAAAGTTTGAAAATTTTCAAGACAAGCTTGGTGTATTCTGAAAGGACCTCCCTGGAAAGAGGGAGTGATAATGAGACGGCAGTAATGTGCTGGGGCAAGGTAAGTGTGCCTAAAAGTATTGATGATATCTGATTTTCACTTGTGGATGATAGTATCCTCTTTGAGGATGGTTCTGTGGACAAGAACACTCTATTAAGAGTGGTTCTAGCACTGATAGTATAAGGATGGTCCATGTTGCTTGAGTGGTCCTCTCTGAGGACGGTTTCATGAACAAGAAAACTCTATTTAGAGTGTTCCTAACACTATTAGGCTGAGGACGATTCACATTGATTTAGTGGTCCTCTCTGAGGACAGTTTCATGAACAATAACACTCTATTGAGATTGGTCCTAGCATTGATAGGCTGAGGACGGTTCGCGTTGATTTAGTGTTCCTTTCTGAGGACAGTTCCGTGAACAAGAACACTTTATTTAGAGTGGTCCTAGCATTGATAGGCTGAGGACAGTTCACATTGATTTAGTGGTCCTCTCTAAGGATGGTTTCATGAACAAGAACACTCTATTGAGAGTTGTCCTAGCACTAATAGGCTAAAGATGGTTCGCATTGATTTAGTGGTCCTCTCTGAGGATGGTTCTGTGAATAAGAACACTCTATTGAGAGTGGTTCTAGAACTGATAGTTTGAGGATAGTTCGCGTTGATTGAGTGGTCCTCTATGAGGATGGTTCCATGGACACTAACACCCTCTTGAGAGTGGTCCTATCTCAGATAGGATGAGGATAGTCTACGATGATTGGTCTTACATTTACTTGCAGATGAGTTCCTGCATTCAGTTGTAGATGATGATATTCCATCGTTTAATTATGATGTGGGTGATTTAGCTCGGTATTTATATACTGATCATGCATGTGATGTTCAAGATGATGGCAGAGATGATGATGCTCGAGATGATGCCAGATATGATGCTCGAGATGATGCCATATATGATGCCCAATATAATGCCAGATATGATGCTCGAGAGATGATGATGCTCGAGATGATGCCAGAGGTGATGATGCTCGAGATGATGCTCAAGAGATGATGATGCTCAAGATGATGCTAGAGATGATGATTCTTGAGATGATACTAGATGACAGAGATGTACATGATGATGATGTTCCACGGATGATGATTTTGTTGATGTAATTGTGAAAAATTCCTATGACATAGAGATTCACCAATCAGTTGTACATGCATGTCATTGTATTGTAGAATACCTTCCTTGTTAAGAGGGAGTGTTATAGAAATGTAATCGTGGAATACATTCTATTTTGTATTATTATTGTTATTACCCCTTTCAGAGATGGTGTTCCTCCAGTTAGGGATGTCATTGATGTAACTGGTCATGTAAAGTCTTGAGGTAAAGCCTCTGTTGTAATTCAAGTCATTCGTACCCACTAAAGTATTATTAAAAGGTATTTTTGAGTCTTCCAAGGAAATTCGGCCCTGGAAGCAAGGAGAAGTCAGACCAGTTGGTTTATTATGCCTCTCAGCTGATATGTATAACTGGAGAGGCGCCTCCCTCATTTGGACAAGCAGTTGCACTAGAGAGAGAAGAGACAGTCCATCTAGAGGAGAGGAAGCATTCTAGTCTTGTTATTGGGTCTTACACTGTTCTTAAGTGAAGTCTATATAGAGGAAGTATTGTTGGGTTTTTCCCTGCAATGGTTTCCAAGGATAAATCTTTGTGTTCTCCTTTGTTATGTTGTTCTTGTTATTCTTTCATAGATCCTTCTGTTTTGGTATAACAACTTTTAAAATCTTAACATTTACATCTTATTCTCTTTAAATCCGCATCTCATAGTTAGAGTAAGGATTATTATGCATGCACATCCTCACCTTGTTATATCAATTGGTTCAAGGCAAAGAGACAACCATAAAATATCAAATGTGGCAAGATGTAAAGAGTAAGATACAACTATAAGTAAGTATTATGTTAAATTTACCATATAAGTCTTTGACACTATCAACTAAGATTTGACATGTTGGATTGTTGTGATATTCTTATCACTCCTTACCAATGTGATTGCAATGCATTATTTGAAGGTGAAGTCCATAATTTTATGCCATCTTTGTCATTCTCATACCTTTTTGTAATACAATAACGAGGGTAGTGTCCCACCTCAGCATGAAAAATAGTTTCGAGATAGAGGTAGACACGTTAATTTTTTTCATTAAATAACTTAAATTTCCTACTAGCGACTATCAAATCGCCAAATCATGGATTGGTACAAAACACAACAAATGTTAGAGCCCCAAGCTCTTAATTACTCACACCTAGAACTTTCTCAAATCCAACCATTAGAAAACTTATTTTGGTGTACTAGTTCAATTTAAAAGGCAGATTGTCGAGACTCTGACATGTAATGAGTTGTAAGGCTCTAGTTGTCTTAGGATTGATTCGATTGCCCCTCCATCCCATACTTGTATGTTGTCATGAAAAGTATTGAACAACAAAATTTAATGTCCCAGCCCCTGTGATGCTAGTGTTTCTAACTTGCTTGGTTTTTAGAATTATTTTTTAATGTTTTATGAGTTGTGTATTATTTTTTCTTACGCACCCAATTCCCATAATTCTTACATCTCCCAGGTTTGGGTGGTTTTCCTCTCTTCAGTTTGAATTAAATTTTTGGTTGGTTTCATATGTACTTTTTGGTTGTAGGTTTATTATAGCCTCGTTTTACTTATTGGATTCCTTTTGTACATAGTTAATAGTAAGTAATTCTCTCACGGTTCTATTTTTTTTCAAGACTATATATAGTTACAACGTCCTGCACTATGCATAAGATCACGTGGATGCCCCAATATGGTTATTGTGTAGTCTAAGTAGTTTGAACTATAAAATTAATGTTACATATATGTCAATTTAATGTGTTCAATTTAATGTGTTCTAACTCTTTTCAATAAAAACTTATTTTCCCATCATATTTGCTAAGATTATAAACTAACCTCTCCATTTGAGAAGAGGGTCCAAAGGCGTAGTTCCTTTTTGGAATGAAATTTGTTATTATATTGTGTCTCATCTTTATATGCACTCTTTATATTCCGTGCCTCTGTTAACTCTTATGTTATTTTGAGCTTCATTCATATTCTTTTTGCAATTTGATTTATGTGTTGTAGAAAAAAAACATCATGGATCAATATATCCCTCAAATGGGAAATGGAGGGTCAATCAAAGTGTTTAGAGGCATATGGAAGGCCAAGGATCAAGGTATTCGTTACTTGATGGGAGGGAATCCAAATATTTTTTTGTTATTGCGCACAAAACCTTATGTACACGGGATGTAATGGTGCAAGATGCATATACGAGAGCTGCATAACTGATGACCCGTGTGTATCTTCAAAAAATGTATTTTTAAGGGTTTAACAAAAGCATTAAGGCTATAGTGAGTAAGGGGGGGGTATAGTGAGTCTACATATGGACAAGGGAAGGTCATCTAGGCAAGATGCATGAGGTGTGGAAAATCAATTCTATAATATATTACCCCTAATGTGTGAGGTTAGATGGGTACACGATGGCTGAAATAGATTATAATAGTCCCAGGAGTGGATTAGTGAATATCTAGGTGGAAGAAATAGCCACTCATCAACATAATACAATGATAACTCTGTATACATGAATACAGATCTTGAGTACATATAGCAGTCACAGATATATATAAGTACAATGGTCATGAATATGCATAACAGAAATATGTCATAAGTGGTCACAGCCACGTACAATCTGCACGGAGTCTTGTCTCCATATTGAATGAATACATGTGGTACATAATAGGGTACACAAATCTGGTATGAGAACTAAAATCCCATAGGAACTGTCATGACCAAAGTAGTAGCATATATGGAATTCCACCATACTATGAGGTATTCTATACAAACCGTTGATGGTACATGTCCCATCACATGAATAGAGATGTTGGGTCGAACATGATGAGACATTGTATGGTGACTAGTAATTTTTGTATATCGTTAACAAACGCAAGACATCCCACCGATGATGAAAATGGGTGTCAAGGTACCGAGTGCATTAAAAAAATGTGAATAGAGGTGTTGAGGCTGAACACTTGAAGAATCCATCGATCAAGGTACATTGATCTATTCCCAAATCTTTCGATGATGAGAGAACTTGCCACTAATGATTGCAAGTCTCAAGGAAATCAATTGACTCTAGATCCAAATTCTAAAATAAATGATCTGAATTCGATGGAATGGAATCTTCTAGAAGGAGGAAATTAATGAATCCCACATCAACCAACACGAGGTACACAACAAGGATGGATAATTTGGAAGAACTTGGATGAACAAGATGTACATGACTCAGTAACCATGTGTGTCTCCCGCGCATACAGGATGCAATTAGAATGCAAAAGAGACCCTCTAAATAGTATCCAATGATGAAAACTATTGACAAAGGTGAGGAAACCACCAATAGGGTCTAATGAAATCCAAGGCACGCAATGAATCCCAATGTGTGAATATATTTCTTGTTGTCAAACACAAGGGAAACTACTCAATCAATGACCAATTATGAGATGTAATCTACTAAGTTCAAGGTCACTTACCAATGATGAAAGTAGGACCAAGGTGTCAAGTAGGAACAAAGCTCTGTGATGTACTAGGAATGGGTGACATGTAGAGTCAAGATAAATAAGGAATGACTGACTCAAGATAAATAATTCCTTCGAACAAGAGCATGAGGCAGATAGAAACACTTAGGCAACATAGACTTAATGTGCAAACTAGGACAACTCTATGACACAAGAGGCATCAACAGAGGCTCCATAGTGACTGGAATCTTAGCCAGTGGTTGTCAAAAGCTCTAAACAATGTTTACATCTCCTAAGGTCATACTAGAAACTTGGCCCATGATTAATAGCCTTGCAAAATAAACTTTGTTTGAAGGCGACACATTATCTGCCAATATAAGAAAATATCATTCCCGTTCGCATTTTTATGTTTTATTTTTATTTTTTTTGGTATTTTTCATATTATAAAGCTTGAGAAAGAATAAAATGTGCTTATAGTACAAAGGAGAGGAAATGAATGTCATTGTCAAAAATCTAGTTCAAAGCATTGGAACATACCTATGCTCAATGCAAGGAAGTGTGTGCAAGATAAGGACATTTGGGGAAATTTTTCCTCTTAGATGAGGCATGATCAAGGTGCAAAGGATAAATAAGAGGCTCTTCTTGGATAGAATTGAAACAAGCTTAGGTAATATGGTTCATAAAACTGAATCAAAGATCCAGAATCAATCTCAATAAATCAAGTGGATGCATGCAATGCATTTACAACTTGATATAAAGTGGGAGTCCTTGAGGGAAATAAAAAGCATAATATATGAGAAAGAACATGAGGTTTCCATTTAAATTCATGGTGGGACTACAAGGGACTCCCAAACTGAAGAAGGATGCTCAACATGGGCACCATATGAAAAAATGGGTTCAAACTAGGGTAACCATGATTGAGAAAGCTCTATCGCCTATGTAACAACAATTCTAGTAGCAGCGGGATGGTTCCATGTCATTAAGAAGTAGGTTCGTACCTATGGTTAATGTGACATAATCATGGGATAATGAAAATATAAACGTGGAATATGATCCTATCCTATATCCCAGTTCATATTTATACCTTCCATGGGCATGAACAAGCTCGAAAACGGTCAAAATCCACTAAGGCTCAGCGAAAACTACATAAAAAAGGGACCTTGCATAATAATATTAGTCCAAAAATGTTGTAAATAACCAATAGAGGGTTAAAACTATAGGAAATTTGGTAAAATATTTTAATAAATAGTAAAAAATTGACCATTTATGATACGATTTGGTTTATTACCCCTTGTAGTGATTTTGGATTTCTTTGGACCCTCAAACTTCCAAGGCGGATTTTAGGAGCTACAGGCCATGAAATTGACAAGTTACCAAGTCACATAGAGGGCCAAATATATGTGGGAAAAGCGAAGCATGCCTGCGTGGTCACATGCCTATCAACATTGTGACCCGCATATAAGGTCGTGGATGTTGTTTTCAAGTCAAAAACCTCACAAAATCTCTTCTTCTTTGCATGATGGTGCTTGAATGGAGGGAGAGAGAGAGCATGAATATGTTTATAGAGTTGTGCATGGTGACTTATCTTGAAATATTGTAACTTCTAATAATATTATAAATGTATTTTATTGTTGTAATCTATCGGAGATGTTTTATTCCTCCGTCGGGATGTTACTATTGTATTTGGTCATCATAGAGTCATGAGGTAAAACCTCTTTTGTAAGTTGGGTCAATAGAACCATCCAAAATATAATATTATATTGTTTTGTGTATTCCTAGGTGAAGTCATCCCAGTAAGTTTTTTGGGGTCGACTTGTTAGGGAAAAATTCAAGAGGAAGATAGAGTATAAATAGAGGAGGTGTGTTCCTCATTTGAACACACACACACTCATTTGTGTATATCACATATGAGAGAGAGAGAGGGAGAGAGAGATATATCTGCAAGGAGAAGGAGCACCTATTTGGGGTTTTATCTGTGTACTTTTGATACATATATATAGAGGAAGTTTTGTTGGGTTTTCTTCCCCTAGAGGGTTTTCTACAATAAATCTGTGTCTATCTTGTGATTTTGTTTCTTTCAATGATCCTACATATTCTATTTTTGTGAAATTGAATTGAATACTAATGATATCTAGATATAATATGGAGTCTTAACATGGTATCATATCTATCCTAAATAGAACAACTTTCACAAGGTGAAACTCTCTATCCTCTCTCTCTGGTAAGAAATCAGGGTTTCTGTCAAAGTTGGAATTTTGGATATCTAATTGCATAGAAAGTTGTTCCTCCCTAGATCGCATCTATTGAGCCCTGGATCGAAATTTTTTATTTGGTAGATATCTGGGAAATTCAAACCCTAGTTTGGATTTAGACCAGAAAACTACAGAAACTGCAGGTCAGAATATCATAATTCAATTTTGAGAGGTGAAGATTTGGAAGCTCTAGAAACCAAGTGTACCAGTCAACTCACCTCAGTCAAGCGCATCTCCTCGTCAAGTCAATTCTACACTCTGAGAAATTTCATTTTATAGTGACCTCCCAAACAAGATCTCCCCAAGCACTAAGCTTGAGTACAAGCTATAAAGCATAGATAATTTTCGAGCATGGAAATATAGGATTGGTCTCATTCTTAGAGAGAATGATCTTGACAAATAAATCAAAGGAGAAGTTACAGAACCTAAAGAAGATGAAGCTAAGGAGAAGAAAAAGAAGGACTTCATTAGGGAAATGAGGATCATTGATGACTCTATTAAAGATCACTTGATTTCTCAAGTGTCATCCAAAGAGACCCAGAAGGAGATGTATGGCGCCCTATCCAGAATGTATGAAGGAAGGAACATCTGTTAGCACCATTTTTGGGCTAAACAATTAGTAATGCATTTGGCCAGTGAAAGGAGGAATAAGGTTAGAAAATTTCCATATCATAAGACTTTAAAGAATATTGATGAGGGTCAGTTGATGTTTGAAAGGACATTTCTAGATTCGAAATGCAAAATACTTAAAAAATTAGGATTTTGACCTTGAAAATGCATGTAAATGAAGAAATCTAGTCCTAGTTGAATGATGACAGCAAATGAACGACAAGGATGTACAGCAAGAAAAATCAAAGGCTACATATCATTTCCTCCCAGGGAAAGTTGGGAGCGAAAAAGAGGAAAGAAAAGTTTCAAAGGTGAAAATTGGTAAACCCGACTTCCTCTTTCCATAGCCTGAGATCCGACGGTTCGAAGGATTTCTACACAAATCCATGGTCCAGGGAAAAGCGGGAAGAAAATGGAAGAAATAGGAAAGAAAAAGATACAAAAGTTTAGTTGTAAAGATTTATAGCTTCCACCTTCTGCTTTTCGCAGTCCGCGATCCGACGGTTCAGATAATTTCCACACAGGTCAACAATGTGGAAAGAAAAGGGAAGAAGCAGAAAGGAGGAAGTGGAAGAGAAGAAGTTTCAGGTGGCAAAAATTGGAAAACCCAACTTCCTGTTTTTGCAGTATGCAAGATCTACGGTCGAGAGAGCTTTCGCACAGATCAACGGTGCGGAAAGAAAAGGGTGGAAGTGGAAAGGCGGAAGCGGAAGAGGAGAAATCTCGGTAAAGAAAGTTGGAGGATCCACGTTCCTATTTTTGCTAAAGGCAGAAGTGGAAGGGTAGAAGAAGAAGAGAGGAAGAGGAAGAGCAGAAGCGGAAAGGGGGAAGAGGAAAAGGTAAAGTTTTGGATTACAAAATTGGAAAACCTGACTTCCATTTTCTGTAGTCCGAGATCTGACAGTTCAGAGAGCTTCCGTACAGATCAATGGTGCGAAAAAGGGGAACTTGTGCATGAGATAACTATGTGCCCCGATATGCAGAACTAGGTAGACCCCATGGTTTTCAATGACCTAGATTACCCTTGATCTCATATCTACGGTGGAAAATAATTCTGCTACAAGAACTTGCACGAACCAAATAAATTTCCATATCTGTTGAATTTCTTAAAGGCTTTCATATTTCAATGGTAATGATTGAGGATGAGGTGAGATCAATGATGAAGTTGAATTCCACTGATCTAACATGCTCACGAAAATCAACCTTTCAAATTTATGGAATTGCTTAAAGGTCGGCAAGTTTTGACGAAGGATATCCAATATGGGATGGATCTACAGGGGAGAACAATTTTGCTGATTCAACTTTCCGAGATTAATGAACAATTGAAATATGTGAAATATTGTAGAACCCACATCTTTCAACGACCTAGATCAACGACGAGAAGAGATCTATGGTGGGTGTGCATTTCGCAGCTAGGAGATGCACGGAGGATAAAATATTTCGGGGATGTGAAATCTTGTAGACCCTGCACTTTTGAATGGTGGAGATCGTGGTAGATATTTGATCTATGGTCCAGGTTTATTTTGCAATGGAAATAAAGAAGAATTTTAACAAGATGAAGGATTGCGAAATCAGCTAAAGGTTGCATGGGTGGACGGTTAGGATGTCTTGTAGATCAAGACCTACAGTTGAGTTTTATTTCACAGGCAGAAGATGCAAGGAATATGTGAAGCTGTTTCAAATCATCAAAGGTTCTTTGAGACATCATTTTCATCTAGCAGACGTGGTTTCCATATGTCAAAATTTCTTGTTTGATCCACTATGCCCTGCCCAGATGCTTTCCTGTTTTGTTTTTTATCATGGCAAATCTGCCAGATTAGAATTTGTAGGATTAATTCTCGATTTTGTAAATGATTTTAGGTTTTTGAGGTTGGTCTCGAGAGCTTGATGATACTATAAATATACCTTCAATAGAGGAAGAAAAAGGGCTTTTGGAACCTGTTAGGTTCTGGGTTATGTATTTTGAGATTTTCCCTTAATAAAAATGAAAGAGCCAAATGTGGGCCTGTTGCTCCAAATATTCCTGTGTATTTCATACTTATAGTCTGTAATTTCCTTTCGTATGTGCATGTATTCATGTTAAACTTGTCATTGTGTGTTCTTCATATCTAGAATGAGTGTGTAATAGTTCAAAATTCATATTGGTATGCTCTGTATATTGTTTCAGGTATTCACCAATCTTTCATTCCAAAGTTGATGCAGAATTCATCTTCTGGGTGCTCTGTGTTGATGGATTGTTCTTGTCTCTTCTTTGTCATCAGACAAACTATTTTTTTACTGTAACTGAATGCTACCTTGCCTTTCTAGAATTTCACCTACAAATTGTTCTGTAATTCATGAATATTTGTGACTCCATAGCCCAATATATGATTTCCTTATTTCAACCACCAATTCAATATGAATTTTGTTTTCATTTTATATCTGGCCCTGTTAAAAAATTGTAAGAGATCCCTCTCTAGAAAGGAAGAATCCAACTCCCTTTCTTAAAGTGGTTTTGAAGTTACCTTGGGATTTACCCTCCACAACTTAGGGTGCAATTCTGAGTGCTAACAAATTGGAGTCATTGTCGGGGACAAAACTGAAAATCATCCTTGGGAAAACGACATTGTCTTAGTTTGAAGACCTGGTTGAGTAGCCGGTCATAGACACATATAGGTTGTGTATTCTTTGGTGACTCCACTCAAATATTCTAGAAGGTGACTCCACTAGGGAGACTGGTGGCCAGAAGGACCGATACAGGGAGGAGGGTTCAAACCTTCCCTGGGTATGAACAATTGAGTTTTAAATCTAAATGTTGAAGATGAACAATAGGTGAGCATCAAGAAGTTCGTGCCTCTTTCACTTGGTGACTCCATCTGTGAAGAATCCAGTCTTCATAATGTTCTAGAGCAGCTCAACTGTCAAAGAGGGTTGCAAATTTTGAGGATTTGATTCAGTTTCTCCATCATCAAGATGAGTTCTCGGGCTACAAGGTATGCTCCTATGAATCTTGCTCACATTCATGGTTTTCCAAATCGAATACCTCGTGTAGATTGGCAAACATATCTTCCAATATTCAAATATCAAAATGGTGATGATGCTGCCACTCATTTGTTTAGATTTCATAAGCATATACATAATATGGGGGTTGGATGGCATGAGGATTCTTTAATGAGAATATTAATGATTAGTTTATAAGGAAATGCAAGGTCATGGTCTGAGTGTTTTCCAGCAGGGAGTTTATCCTCCCTTAAATACTTTCATACAACATTTCATGAACATTTCAAATATCAATATCCTTCTTTGTTGTTACTTCAAGATTGTTGCACACATGATAAAGAGTTCATTGAAAATTTGAAATACATATATAGTGATGATCAGTATATGGATGACGAGCTTTTAGAAATATTACATGGATAATCAGCTCAAAAAGGAAGACAAACCAGTTGCCATGATATGCAAGAAAATTCCCAGCAGTTGGTACTGTCTTCCTTGACTGAAGTTGACATAAGCCAAAGCTCTGTTTCAGCTAGCTATATCTATTTTCCTGAAACTGATGCTAGTAATTTGTAGCATTCTTTTCATTCTCTATGTGACCAAGAAAGAAGTTTGGACTGTAAATCAAATCTTTCCTCATATTATTCATCCCCTGAAATTTTGTCACAAGAAGAGGATGCCCCCGTTCAATCCGAAATCCCCCCTTTGCAGCAACAATTTATTCAAAGACAGAAAGTGCTTTATGAACACTTTATGAAGAACATCATCATCCTACTACAAACCCTGTTAGTGATTGTTTTAAAATGGATTTTACTCCACCTATATCTAATAAGTGTGAGAAGGACTACTTGGATGTTATGCCTAACTATAGATTTTGTAATTTCAGGTCTTGTTAATGAATCAATTTAATCCATTGAAATCCAAGGTCAAAAGGATGAAAACAGAGAAGATAGTGAGTGTGTTGAAGGTGATAGTTTGCCTTTGTGTTATGCTTCTTTTGAATTGTTGATATATATACGTAAAATCTCTAAGAAAGCACAAAAACTTGATGATATAACATCTTCATAAATAGATAATGAAAAGGGAAAACAATCATGCCATCAGTCCTAGCCTATGGAAGAGACAACAGCTTGCCATGAGATGCCAAATCACAAAGAAGGAGATGAGAAGGAGGAACAACTAGAACCTGCTCTACATCCCAATCCTTCTTTTGATGAGCAAGAAGATAATTAGCCTAGTGATGTACATGAAGAGAGTCATCCTAATTCTCCTTATGAAGAGTGGAATAAACATGTTGAAAACTATGTTAGTGGTATTTTTAAAGAATATTTCTGCATGTCTTTATATTCTAAAGGTGGGGATGGCCACTTAGATGATTCACCTAAAGCAGCAAACTACAATAATGGATTGGGTCACCAAGAGGAAGAAGAAGACTCCTAGTGGGATACTTCTTTATGTTTTTTAGATTCAGAAATTACTTCGCTTGATTCTATGAAAAAACACAATGATTTTTTCTTTGAAACATTTAGAAGGAAACAGGTTAGTAAATTCTGATATTTTAGATGAATAAGTTGTTGTCTCATTTGCAAATTTTTAGGAGCGTTCCTTGCATGATTCTTTTGAAGAGCAGTTTGACAGTGTGCAGGTGAAGATGTAGTTTGAGCAGCCTTGTCATGACAGGTACATAACAGCAAAAAATGAAGGTTGTCAAGGATTTTATGATCCAGTAGCTGACTATGTGGAGAATCTTTGCAGTGGTAATGGCTAGTTATGTCTTTGCAGTAAAGATCAATTTCTTTATCATAACTTTTTTCCATTGATTCCTTAATTTCTCTTTTTGATCAAGCATGAGGAGAAAATTGGTTTATGGGATCATTTGCTTAATTGGATTCACTGGAAGTCAGAAGTTACTTGACTGGACATTGATGCTTAGTAAAAAGGCTAGGTAGGTGTAAATAAGCTCGATATGGCAAGCATTTCTTTCAATAATTTTTCAGTTTGTTTCAGCATTATTTCAGTTTTTGTTTTTCAGAGCATGTCGAGGATTTTAGGAAATCTTGGGAGCATCCCAATGGATTTGGCACTTGGTCTATGGGGTTCTTTGATACCTCACAAGAAGGATAGCATCTTGATTTGGAGCTAGTTGTTAGCACCATTTTTGGCTAAGCAATTGGTAAGGGATTTGGCCAATGAAAGGAGTAATAAGGTTAGAAAAATTCCATATCATAAGAACTTAAATAATGTTGATGAGGGTCTGCTAATGTTTGAAAGGATATTTCTTGATTCAAAATACAAAATACTTAAGAACTTATTATTTTTTACCTCGAAAATGCATGTAAATGAAGAAATCCACTCCTAGTTGAATGATGACAACAAATGAATGACTTGTATGTACAACAAGAAAAATCAAAGGCTACAAATCATTTCTGCCCAGGGAAAGTCCGAAGCGGAAAAGAGGAAAGACAACTTTCAGAGATGAAAATTGGTAAACCCGACTTCTGCTTTCCACAGCCCGGGATCCGACGATTCAAAGGGATTCCGCACAAATCCACGGTCCAGGGAAAAGTGGAAAGCGAAAGAGACAAAAGTTTGGTCGTAAAGAGTTAGAACTTTCACCTTCTGCTTTCTGTAGTTCGTGATCTGACGGTTCAGAGAATTTCCGCATAGATCAACAGTGCCGAAATAAAAGGGCAGAAGCGGAAAGGAGGAAGCGAAAGAGAAGAAGTTTCGGGTTGCAAAAATTGGAAAACCCAACTTCTACTTTCTGTATTCTGCAAGATCTACAATCTAGAGAGCTTCTGCACAGATCAACGGTGCAGAAATAAAAGGGCGGAAGCGGAAGAGGAGAAATCTCAGTGAAGAAAATTGGAGGATCCGCGTTCTGCTTTCCGCTAAAGGAGAAAGTGGAAGGGTGGAAACAGAAGGGTGGAAGTGGAAAAGGTAAATTTTTGGGTTGCAAAATTGGAAAACCTGACTTCCATTTTCCGCAGTCCAAGATCTGACGGTTCAGAGATATTTTGCACAGATCAATGGTACAGAAAAGGGGAACATGTGCATGATATAATTAGATGCCTCTATATACAGAACTGGATAGACCCCACAGTTTTCAACGGACTAGATTACCCTTGATCTTAGATCTATGGTGGAAAATAATTTTGCTACCAGAACTTGCATGAACGAAATAACTTTCCAGATCTGCAGAATTGCTTAAAGGCTTGCATCTTTCAATGGCCAGGATTGAGGATGAGGTGAGATCAATGATGAAGGTGAATTTCAATGATCTAACATGATCGTGGAAATTAAATTTTCAAATTCATGGAATTTCTTAAAGGTAGGCAAGTTTTGACGAAGGAGATCTAATCCGAGATGGATCTACAATGGAGAACGATTCCGCTGATTCAACATACACAGATTAATGAACAATTGAAATATGCAAAATCTTGTAGACCCCGCAGCTTTCAATGACCCATATCAATGATGGGAAGAGATCTACGGTGGGAATGCATTTCGCAGCCAGAACATGCACGGAGGATAAAATATTTCGAAGCTGTGAAATCTTATAGACCCTGCACTTTTGAACGAAGGAGATCGGGGTAGATATTTGATCTATGGTCCAGGTTTATTTCACAATGGAAACAAGCAAGAAATTTAACAAGATGAAGGATTGTGAAATTGTCTAAAGGATGTATGGGTGGACGGTTAGGATGTCTCATAGATCAAGATCTACGGCTGAGTTTTATTTCACAAGCGAAAGATGCAAGGCATATTTGAAGTTGTTGCATATAGACTAAGGTGCTTTGAGCCATTGTTTTCATCCAGCAGAAGTGGCTTCTAGATGTCAAAATTTCATGTTTGATCCACGACGCCCTTCCCAGCATGCTTTCCTATTTTGTTTATTATCATGGAAAATATTCCAGATCAGAATTTGTTAGGATTAATTCTCGATTTGTAACTAATTTTAGGTTTTCGAGGTTTGTCTCGAGAGCCTGATGATAATATAAACATACCCTCAATAGAGGAAGAAAAAGGGGTTTTAGAATTCTAGATTATGTATTTTGAGATCTTCCCTTAATAAAAATGACAGAGTTGAATGTGAGCTTGTTGCTGCAAAGATTCCTGTGTATTTCGTAGTTATATCCTGTAATTTCCTTTCTTATGTGCATGTCTTCATGTTAAACTTTCCATTTTTTGTTTTTCATATCTAGAATGAGTGTGTAATAGTTCAAAATTCATATTGGTATGCTCTGGCTATTGTTTCAGGTATTCACCAATATTTCTTTCCAATGTTAATGCAGAATTCATATTCTAGGCGCTCTGTGTTGATGGAGTGTTCTTATTTCTTCTTTATCACCATACAAACTAATTTTTGACTATAGCCGAATGCTACCTTGCCTTTGTATAATTTCACTTGCAAATTGTTCTGTAATTCATGAATATTTGTGACTCCATATCCCAATATATGCTTTCCTTGTTTCAACCGCCAATTCAATCTAAATTTTGTTTTCATTTTATATCTGGCCCTGTTAAAAAGTTGTGAGAGATCCCTCTCTAGAAAGGAAGAAACCAACTCCCTTTCTTAAAGTGTTTCTTTTGTTACCTTGGGATTTACCCTCCACAACCTAGGGTACAATTCTAAGTGCTAACAACATCAATAGAAAGATGAATTTGAGAGCTCAATTGAAGAGTACCAAGATGAGCTAAGGAGAATCCATTCAAGACCACTTCACAAGGTTCTCTCAGTTCAAGGAGAAACTAGAAGCCATTGGAGACTCCCTTGATGAAGATGAACTAGTTATGACTGCTCTCAATGGTCTCACTAGATCTTGGGATTCATTCATACATACTATGTATGCTAGAAAGGAAAGCATGAAGTTTGAAATTGTATGGGAATACTTCATTCAAGAAGAGGTTGGACTAGCCAATAGAGAAGATCTACTTAAAGAAGATGATCGAGCCCTAGCCACACATACCAAAAGAGGAAGAAGTCAATCTAACTTCAAGAAGGAAATCCATAAGGAGTCTTGACCTCCCAAGAGGTTCCAAAGGACAAGAGGAAACAATCAGAGGAAATACTACTCCAACTTTCAATGTTTCCATTGTCGCAAGATAGGACACATTCCCAAAAATTTTCCATTGAAGAAAGAAGAACAACAAAATAAATCATGCACACCTAGATGAAGATGAAGAAGAAGAGGAAGAATGAACTCAAAGAAAACAAGCAAAAGAAGAATATGCAAAAGAGTATGTATTATTCTCTGCACTCCCTGGATCTGTGACACCTGGAGAATATACATGGCTTATTGATAGTGGTGCTTCAACGCACATGATAGGACAAAAGAAAAATATGTCAAAAATTGAAGAGGATAAATCTCCTCAGAAAGTATCATTAGGAGATGACTATCAATATCTTATCAAAGATATTGGTGAAGCAATCTACAAGCTTGATTCTGGAACTCCCATGAATATTAAGGAAGTATTATATGTGTCAGGTTTGAAGAAGGACTTACTTTCTATCTCAATATTATATAATAAAGGATATAGGGTTGTGTTTATAAATGGACAAGTATTTATGTGTCCCAAAGGAAAATTTATTAAAGATGTAGTTGTCATTGGTGAAGAAGGAGGAGGATTGTATAAAATCAAGGGACATTCGGAAGTAACCCTTGTTCATGAGACCACTAGCCCAAGTAAACTATGGTATAGGATGCTTTCTCACATCTACTACAAAGCACTACCCCATGCGAGCAAATTAGTAACATGTTTACCATATTTGAAGATCGATCATGAAGGCACTTGTAAAGGATGTGTAAGAGGAAAGAATATCAAGAATCCATTTCCAAAGAGTGAAACAAAGACTAAAGGTACGTTGGAATTAATTCATTCAGATGTATGTGGTCCAATTCCCTCCACATATTTGAGTGGTTATGAATATTATGTTACATTTATTGATGACTATTCAAGAAAGAAATAAATATATTTCTTAAAAACAAAGGATGAAGTATTCAGGAAATGGTCAAAAATATGGGTGTCCTTATCTTGTCGAGAGTTCAATACCGGCGTCGTAGTGAAGCGACAAATGAAAGTGATTAAGGAATACCATGGACAAGTCATTAAAGGTATGGTATGTTCCCCCAGATAGCTCTATATACCATTTCACGGTTGAACCCATGAGGGTGCATTGGAACAGTCTCAATCAAACAAAATCATGAATCAACAAATTCGAAGATCACCATAGATAAAAAGTTGTAATATGATCACCAGGATTCTCGCCATTCTTACCTTCAAAGTTTGGAACATCTGAAAGAAGTTTGGTGGGAACAGAAGGCCATGTCAGATCTTGACAAACTTGGTCATTTGTGAGTTTAGATAGATCATGAAATTTCAACGTAGCTAAAAATGAGATCCTAGGTTGTGACATTTTATTCCATGATCACTAGAAATATTGGTTCTGATATGGAGGGTTTTGGTAAAGGCCATGACCATTACTAATCAGATAGTAATCTCCTCCCATATGAACCATGTAAGGATGCACGAGCATTTTCATATCAAGTATTCCTTGAGAAGGGGGAACCATATAACCAAAATTACTTTTTTGGTGTACTGGATGACCCCCAAACACCTGGGAGGCACGTAATCTTCGGACACAAGGACGGTAGATGACAAGAGAACCATGTAACCAAAGGGATCATACCCTCCTGAGGGCCCGCTCAAATTAAGGGGAGGATTCACCATGAAAAAATTATTCTTAGGGATAAGAATAGAGGAAGATGGGATAAAGGATGGTATTATATAAGTTGTAGACCAAACGTTCACATATATGCCACCACCCAAACAAGTATTAACACTAGTGAGAGGTACTGATGGAGTAAAACGAGGGATATGACCACCTCCGAACTGATATACAGTATAAGGGCTAGTTGTACCCCCCATTCCAACACCAATGTTACCACTAGGAACATGAATGGATGATGGTATATTAGCTAAAACATTCGGCATGCCAAACATAAATGGGCTCGTGGTTATAAAGACAACGGTCTGACGCTCAATACTTGACCGCCTCGAGGAAAAAGTTCAATATGTGATTGGAATACCAAGTGGATTCAAACATGTGTGTTCCTACAGTAAAAGAAGAACTAATAACATGTAAACTGGTGTAATTCGGAGTCCCGGTGATCCATAAAGTGGTGGTAGAAAAATCTCCATGTGCTTCTTATCCCAATGCAAACGACGGGGATGGAGAGAGATCCATAGTATCAGATAAAGTACTCATCCCTAAAATTCTAATAAGCCCCTATGGGAAAGAGGACTAGTCTCACGTCTTCGCCTCTTGTGAAGAGGCTGAGTAGGATCAAAAGGTGGTAAACCTACTAAAAAATGAGACCGACGAGGATCCATAACTCGATCCACAATGACTCTACAAAGAGACTCCAGTAACCACGATCCCTAAGGAAAACTAGCGAACATAAAACACACCCCTAAATAAGATAGGAAAAATGCACACAAGCAAGGAATGAGGACAAATGAGCTCTTGAATGTAGTAGGTATGTATCTCTTAGGAGAACACCAATTATAGCATGGATTTCTCCTCTTCCTAGTCAAACACCTAAATTGTTTTTGTTTTATAGTCTTGAATAATTTTACTCACAAAATCCATTCGAATACTCTAAAATCTAAGATTGTTGGTGCACCCTATAAAATAAAATTGTTCTAATCAATTTTAAATTAAGCTCTCATTTTAATAAGTTGTGCTTCCTCAAGGGATATGTCCATGAAACTACTGATGTTATGACTCAACAATAAAAGCAAATATGCACACCTAAAAACAATGCCAAGTGCAATCTTGTTTTCCAAATGAAAATATGGTATGCCACTAAATGAAATGCACAATAATTCCTTTTCCTTTCAAATGCAAACGCAATATTTCCTAAATGAAATCCTAAACTGATTTCCTTCCAAGCAAACCAATGCAAGTACTTACTTCCATGCAAATACAAAATGTAAATGAATATGCACCAATGCAATTTTTTTGTATTTTCAAAATAAATGAATGAAAATGCAAAAGAGAACCACTAAACTCTCATCCCCTGCAACAAGTATAAAGAAACAAGCCAAGAATGACACCAAGACTCAATGATTCATGCACTAGAAGCAAAACAAAAAGAGAGAAAAAGACAACAACAACTTTCCTGAGAAAAAAAATAAAAAGAGGTTTTCCAGCCACAAAAGGATTAGTCAACAGACAACATAAGGACCTTGGAATACCCAACAACACTCACAATCCACCCAACAATCTCTCACACCAATATATCACTCAAAATGGGAGATATACGTGATTGTTTGGATAACAACATCATATGTACATGACCTAATAAAGGACATATTGCGTATATATGTGACTATTAGTGTTGTGACCTGCATATACAAAGAAAAAGGGGGTAAAAGAGTAATTTAAGGGACAAACCAATCCAAGGAACTATCAATACATACCAAATGAGACACAGAAACACAAAGAAACAAATATCAATGTAAGCAAAATTGCACCTAAAACCCCAACAAAAAGGAGACTTCCTAGTGGAGTTTCCAATTCCGTTACGGAAAAAATATTACTATGGTTGGGGTGGACCACAACAAACATGATGACACCAAAAATCACTTCCATTCTCAAATATGCTAAAGGAATCTCACAATTAAGGGATAGAAACCATACCTCAATCATATGTTTGAAGAAAACCACCGTTGAGTTCATGATCAAAAGCTTATCCCTACAATTTTTCCTCAACAACAAATATATATCCAAGCATAAAATATCTTAAATGTTAGTATTCAATATAGCACAATCCATTTAAACATGTATAAAGAAACTATACCCATTGATACAAATATAAACAATTGCACATGAAATTTGGACAAGAAATGGATATTTCTATTAATGTAAAATGTGGAAACCTCTGTAGACACCTCATCAGAACCGAGAAATGGTATCCCTCCACCTAGGCCTCCGCCACTTCAATCCTCCATAGCAAGGAAAGATCGCAAAAGTAATGGAGAGCTTGGGAGATGAACACAAATGGTTCTATCAACAAGGACAAAGGGATGCAGACTCAAGCATATGGCAATAGGGAAAAAATTTGCTAGTCTCCTTACTCTCAAAGTTTCTCCTCATGTAATTCTTCATAATGGCCCAATATATAGCCCTCAAATGGGAAATGGAGGTTCGAATCAGAGCATTCCAGGCATATGGAAGGCCAAGGATCAAGGTATTCGATACTAGATGAGGAAAACTTCAAATATTTTTTGTTTTTGAGAAAAAAACCCGGTGTACGTGGGTTATAAAGGTGCAAGTTGAGTATACATGAACTACATAATGGATGATCCGTGTGTATCTTCAAAAATGCCTTTTTAAGGGTTAAATTGAAGCATCAGGGCTACAGTGAGTAAGAGGGGTATAGTGAGTTAACATAGGGACTAGGGAATGCCATCAAGGCATGATGCATGATTAGGTGTGGCAAATCACATTATAAAATATATAAATTAAACAGTCTCTTTTATGTGTTTCCTCTTATGAGGTCATGGGTTCAAATTCAGCAGGGTAAGGTATGTACACCTTTGCATAATTTAGCAATTAAATCACGCAGAGAGGGTCCCTTATCCCACAAATAAGGGTGTTGCATAAATCAAACTGATGTATGGCTTCATTGTAACCTTTAAAATAGATTATTAGTATATTATTATAATGAATTCATCTCCTCTCCATGTGGGTTTATACTACCTTCCCCTTCCAACAATGTTTTCTCTTTGAATGCATTATTGCAAAAGGAATGCATAAGTAAATGATTGTACATAGTACTAGATGATATTCAAAGTATACAGGGGTTCATTAACCCTCCCATCCTTGCACAATATTTGTTCATTCTCCCCATTGTTTTTATCTACATCACTGCTAACATTAGCTAGCAACTGTAGTGAATACCATATTGTTTGTCCTCATTCCTGAAGAATGAAGACCACTCCAAATATTTATTTTACAAATATTTTAAGTATATCGATGCAAGTGTGCACACTTTTTCAATTTATTTCTATGTATATATGAGAGGGATTACAATATGAAGAATATGAGGGTTGGGTATGCAATGTTCACATGTGTGGTAGTTTTTGTCAAACAATTCACATGAAAACTTTGTTTTTCTTGTGTTTGATGAGTTTTTATCCCTAGAAGGTTCGAGTGTTGGAACCTGAGCTCTAATACCATTTTGTAATGAATCTATTAGTGTTTGTGCTTAATTAAGTCTATAGGTACACACACTTTATAAATATTTTAAGAAGTGATTGTGGATGAGGAACGCTCCACCCAACCATAGGCTAACGGTGTTCCAAATTCTCTTAGTGTTGCTACCACCCCCAAGATGGGACTATGAATCCATCAAGAAAAAGGTTTATGTGGTTGAATTTGAGCTTCTTCCGTGACCCAAAATCAATAATTTGTAAGCAACCAAACTGAACTCATTCCATACAAGGAAAAGATTAATTGTACAAGGTCGATTAGCTCAACCCTGAGCAAAGCATCCCAACGCAATAGGATTCCTTAATATATCCAAACCATAGAAAAACAAGAATGAGTAAATGAAAATGTATCCCATTTAGAATGACTGGGGAAGTTTTTGGAGCAAGGGATCCAAGCTCCGTGTACCTCCATCCAAGGGTCACGAACCCCCTCTCTCAAACTCTAATCAATTCTAAGGCATAAATCCTTGCCACCCAAGTTTAACAAACTTAGGCTTTCAAAATAAAAATAATAAGGTATTCAAGGTTAGAGACATGGGAAAAGGACAATGTCATGACCAACAAGGTTCTTAAGAATTCCTAAGACCTCATACACATTTCCCTTTCCTGGATTCATAGTCCACCATCTCTTCTCAATATTCTCTCCTCATTCGCAACTAGTTATAGTTTATTAATAAATAATAATTGTTTGAATATAAATACATAAACTTGGCCCTTGGCCATTTTACATTTACAATTGCCTTACAATATTGGGGATTCAACATGGGTGTTACAAGAACCAGGATGTATTAATTTCATAAACCAGATCTAATTGATATTTATTTATTGAATTTTACACCCAATCTTAATTTAACACATAAAACTGAATTAGAAATAACAATACACTGATTTAATTAAAAAATGATGAACAACATAAAGATCAAATAACCATACATAGTTTACACAATATATTTTACCCTGAAAACCCCAATCCCTAGGGAAAAACTAGCAAACAATTTTTCCTTTTTATTGCAAATTTGTAACATCACTTACAGTTTTAGGTTTTTTCCGATATAACACATTGGATCTAAATTAATAAAACCTCGAATATCCCCAAACCACCTCCTATAGATTCCTAAGGCCAGGGTGTCCCTAAATCCACACTATGATTGGACTCTTGACTCACTCATTATAAATTGTGTCCAAACACTCGGTAGTAAAGACAAACCTAACTTGAGAGAACTTCTCTCTCCAAAACCTGTAATAGAATCCCTATCTTATATCTAGTCACTCCCTGATCACTCACTATCAATGATCTCACACACACTAATATTGACTTCATGTATGCAACAATAGACTCTTCTATAAAATTCACTTTTGCAAATACCATGGGCCCTCCAATACAATTGACCTTTTACATAAAGTATTATAAAAGTCACATTTACCAAGTCTGTCTAGAGAGTTCCTTGTTTCAAACATTTCTACATGCTAGACACCAAGCCAATGGAGAAGTACCTATCCAACCTACAAACTCTAACATTCCCTCTTACAAAGGAAGGTACTTATGGAAGAACCTCCTGCTACTATAGTTGCTTCCTCTGAATTGGAATATCCTTCTGCTACCTATGTTGGACTCTAATTTGAAAACCTGTTCTCCTCATCCATCAGTGTCATCTGATACCAATAAGGCCTACTGAGAGAAGCATCATGCTCTCCCTTTGTCACCGGCACTAATCCATGCTCCAAGATCCCCTTGGACTTTACTATAGGTTGTCCCAATAACCTGTACAATGCACACTCCTAGATTCCAAGCCACATAGTTGGATCTTGGGTACCTATGAAACAGTAAAAACATGTTTCTTACACAAATACCCAGTGAAGATAACATAGATAATCCATGAAAGGAATAATATAATATTTTGATTGATAAAATAAGCGATGATCCTTTACATTTACAAAGTTTGGACTTATATAAGTCCATTTGTGACTTTCCAACGTAAAGTCGTGACTCTTTATTAATAATTAATAATTAATAAATAATTATCTATTAATATTAATATTAATATTAATAATATTAATCCTAATGTTGATATATATATATATATATATATATATATATATATATATTGTTGATGTATTTGTAACTTCGGAATGTATTCATCCATGTATCTTATGTATTGTAACCCGATGTTTATTCCGAGATGTTTCTATTATGTATTTGAGTCATGTTGTCATGCCCCGATGTTCCAATCGGGAGAATCAATAATGTAAACAAGTCATGTCAAGTCATTGTTAAAGTCCCCCCCAGTTTCGGGGCACTAGGGTTATTCTACACTCATAGAGATGTAGGCTCTAGTAAGTAATTGTTAAGTTAGGCCGACATGATTGAGTGCACTTCAAGTGAACGAAAGAATATAAATAGAGAGTGAGAACCTCTCTATTTATCACTTGTAACATACATCATTCACTCACTCAAGTGTTAGATAGAAGAAGAAGACTACTGATTTGGGGCTTTTACTGTTTTGGTGCTGATTCTATCTCTGAGGAAGTTGCGGGGTTTTCTCCTTTATGGTTGCCCTGATCAAAACTCTTTGTGTCTCTTGTCTCTTGTGATATTCTTGTGTTATATCGTTGTGCTTGTTATTCTCTCAGTAAAGATCCTAACATAATTCTAGCTTAATGTTGAAAAACTAACATGGTATCAGAGCTAACCTGAGAAGAAGACATTGTGCAGCTGCGGGAACTAGGGATTCCTAGTTTGTGGACCTTCCTCCACAAATTTTCAGCAAAAGTAAGGTGGAACAACTCTCCTCCCCAGGGCGCATCTTTCTGTCGAAACAGAATCCAATTCTAAGGTATTTTAGTTTTGGACCTGTCACTGGGGTCGGAAATTAGGGCTTTTTACAGAAGAGGAATTTTTCAGTGAGCCCGGGCCTGGATTGATCTTCTCCCCAAAATCTAAGTTAGGAACAAATTTCAAGGCATTTGGATGGACAGAACTTCGAAAAAGCAAAACCCTAGTTTGCTCTTGAACCAGCTCAGCAGGATTTCAGCTCAAGTTTCAGATCTGACATCTTGAAACTGGTAAGGATCATCTTATCCCACAGGTGTCCTCTCTCAAGACACCTAAAGCTATGTTTGATGCCCTAACCAAATTGTTTGAAGGAAAGAACATCAATCGGAAGATGACCCTGAGGAACCAACTGAAGAATGTGAAGATTTAGAATGCAGAAACTATCCAGTCATACTTCACAAGGGTTTCTCAGATCAAGGAACAACTAGAAGCTGTTGATGAAGAAGTGGAAAATGTAGAGATTATGATGACTACTTTGAATGGCCTTCCTAGGTCATGGGATGCTTTTATCCAAGGAATCTGTGCTAGAAAGAAGCTAGTCAAATTCAGCAAACTATGGGAAGAATGATCTCAAGAAGAAGCATGGATAGCAGCTCGAGAAGAGAAGATGGGAAGTGAAGACCAAGCTCTTACATTTCACTCCAAGAAGGGAAGAAGAAAACCTCATTACTCCAAAGGTAAGGATCCTCATCATAAAGATAACATTAGAAGAGATCTATCTAAAATAATATGTTATACATGTGATGAAAGAGGACACTTTGCAAAAGACTGCCCTAAGAAAAAGGGCCACTCTCATAAGAATAAAGGGAACAAAAGAAGACATCGTGCTCATGCTGTAGAGGATGATGAACTATCCAAAAAGAGATCCAGATATGAAAGTGAAGATTCTTCAAGCGAGGATGAATATGTTCTGATATCAGCCCTCACAGGTAACATTACTCATGGTAGTGATGATTGGCTTATAGACAGTGGGGCTTCCAAACATATGACGGGATTCAAGGAATATTTTGTAAGACTGTCAGAACATGACTCACCTCACAAGGTGAAACTAGGAGATGACTACCAATATCCAATAAAAGGTAGTGGGGAATATTCATACAAGCTAAACTCTGGTAAGTCTCTAACAATGAAAGAAGTATTGTTTGTTCCAGGACTCAAGAAGAACCTTCTATCCATTTCAGCATTGGATGCAAAAGGAATGCGGGTTGCATTCATAGATGGTCAAGTCATCATGTGGCCAAAAGGAAAGACCATCGATGATGCGGTAGTGATTGGAGAACAAGAAGCAGGCTTGTACAAATTGAAGGGCCATCCAGAACAAGCCTTGATCCATGACACGGTAGAGCCAAATGAGCTTTGGCATAGAAGGCTTGCACATGTGCATTACAGAGCACTACCTATTGCAAGCAAAGTTGTTGAAGGTCTTCCAAAATTCCAAGAAAAACATGATGGAGTTTGCAAGGGATGTGCGAAAGGGAAGAATACAAAGAAGACATTTCCCAGCAGCAAAAGCAAAGCCAAAGGTATTCTAGAAATCATCCACTCCGATGTATGTGGTCCTATGTCATCAAACTCACTAAGCGGGTATGCATACTATGTTTCTTTTATTGATGATTTTTCTAGAAAGACATGGATTTACTTTATGAAGAACAAAGATGAAGTATTCAGCAAGTTCAAAGAATTCAAATCCTTGATCGAAAACCATACTGAAAAGAAGATCAAGACCATTCGATCAGATAATGGTGGAGAATTCACTTCGAATGAGTTCAAAGAGCTATGTAAAGAATCAGGGATTAAGAGGGCATTGTCTACTCCTTATAATCCACAACAGAATGGAATTGCAGAACGAAAGAATAGAACTATCATGGAATCTACAAGAGCTATGCTTCATGATCAAAATCTACATATGCATCTTTGGGCTGAAGCTGCCAGAACAGCGGTATATGTACAGAACCATACTCCACATAGAGTACTCGAAAACAAGACTCCTGAAGAAGTCTTCTCCGACAAGAAACCAGAAGTCAGCCATCTCAAAATATTCGGCCATCTTGTGTACATACACATTCCAAAAGAGAAGAGAACAAAATCAGATCCTTCAGGAAGGAAGGGCATATTTGTGGGATACTCTGAAAGATTGAAGGCTTACAGAATCTATTTTCCAGGATACAAGAAGATTGACATCAGCAGGGATGTGACATTTGGTGAAGGTACAGCTTACAAAAAATCCAGAAAGAAACCTGCTGAAGAACCTGAAGAAGCTGAAACAGAAGTAACCAGAATTCATGATACAGTCATGAACGAAGAAGCTCAAGAAGAAGATCGAGAGTTCAAGGAACCACAAAGACCTGTAGATCCACCTCTAGAGAAGAATCCTCATAAGAGGACACCTGCTTGGGTACGTGAACTTATCCAAGGTGCGGAAATATATGGGGCTCCAGAAGAGAATCACATAGAAAGAAAGAGGACCAGATCTAATTCCGGGTATGTAGCTTTACTATGTGATTTCATTGATAAAGAACCTTCCAGTTATGTAGAAGCAGCAGAACAGAAAGAATGGAAGGATGCTATGATTGAAGAATATCAATCGATCATGAAGAATGATGTTTGGGATGTTGTCCCAAGACCAGAAGGGAAGTTAGTTGTAACTTCCAAATGGATCTACAAGATCAAGCATGCTGCAGACGGTAGCATTGAAAAGTATAAGGCGAGATTTGTAGCTCGAGGATTCTCTCAGAAAGAGGGAGTAGACTATGAAGAGACCTTTGCACCTGTATCCAGATACACTTCCATCAGATCAGTACTTGCTCTGGCTGCAATGATGAAATGGAAGATACACTAGATGGATGTCAAGACTGCCTTCTTGAATGGTGTAGTAGAAGAGGAAGTGTATGTAGAACAGCCACTCGGATTTGAGACACATTACAGAGAGTCTCATGTATGCAGATTGAAGAAAGCCCTGTATGGTTTGAAACAGCCACCCAGGACCTGGTACGGTAGAATTGACAGCTTTCTATCCAGTTTGGGCTTTACCAAGAGTAAATCAAATTCCAACCTCTACTACAAGGTTGAAGATGGCAACCCAGTGATGCTCCTACTATATGTAGATGATCTATTTGTGACAGGTATAGATGGGTTGATTGCTGATACAAAGAGAAAGCTTGCTGCTGAGTTCGAAATGAAGGACTTGGGGATGATGCATTACTTTCTAGGTATGGAGGTGTGGCAGAATACAGATGGAATATTCCTTGGACAAGGGAAGTATGCAATAGAGATCCTGAAGAGGTTTGGGATGATGGACTGCAAGGCTATGGCCACACCTATGGCATTGAACCTGAAGCTATTGAGTGATGCTTCATCAGAGTCGGTTGATGCTACGATGTATCGTCAGATGATTGGGTCATTGATGTACTTGACGAACACGAGACCAGATATTTGCTTTGCTGTGAACACCCTGAGCCAATACTTGACAGATCCGAGAAGTGTTCACTTGACTGCTGCAAAGCATATTCTGAGGTACCTGAAGGGTACAGTTGATTATGGGCTCAAGTACGATGCAAATCAAAAGATTAACCTAGAGGGTTATGTTGATTCAGATTGGGCAGGCAATGCCATCGACAAGAAGAGTACTTCGGGATGTTGCTTCAGTATGGGATCGGGTGTGATCTCTTGGTTTAGCAGGAAGCAATCCTGTGTGGCACTGAGTACAGCTGAAGCAGAGTATGTCGCGGCTTGTTCAGCTAGTTGTGAGGCAGTATGGCTGCAGAAGCTACTTGTATACATTGTGACAACTAGAGTTGCGTAAAGTTGTCAGAGAATCCAGTGTTCCATGACAAGTCGAAGCATATCGAGATCAAGTATCACTATATCAGGGATATGGTGCAGAGAGGAGCAGTGAAGCTCCAGTATGTTGCGACGGAGGAACAGATAGATGATGTATTGACGAAGCCATTGGCTAGGCTGAAGTTCGAGTACTTCAGGGAGAAGCTTGGTGTTCTCCAGATCGAGGTTCCCTCCAAGAGAAAGTGATGAGACCCATAACCATTCTGACATGGTGAGAGGATTGGTTCCTTCCATGGTCAGATGTAAGGGCTGATCCATTCTGTCATGGTGAGAGGATTGGTTCCTTCCATGTCAGATATGAGTACTGAGATCCATAGCCATTTTGATGAGTAGGTCAGATGTAAGGGCTAAGCCATTCTGTCATTGGTAGGGTTGCTTCCTTCCATGTCAGATATGAGTGTTGGCCATTCTGTCGAGTAGGACAGATGTAAGGGCAATTGCCATTCTAGGAATAGATGCACCTGATCAGTTACCAGGAACACTCAGTGTAAAAACTGAGTAGCCATTCTGATGTGATAGAGGGATGTGTTCCCACTTGATTAGATGTAAGGGCTGAACCATTCTGTCGTGGCTAAAGGATTAAGTTCCTTCCATGTCAGATGTGAGTTTTGGCCATTCCGACGAGCAGGTTGAATGTAAGTGCAACTGCCATTCTCTAGGAGAATGGAGGCGCCTGGTCAATTACCAGGTATCTCAGTCGAGGAGGACTGGGGGCCATTCTGATATGATTGCTGGGATGTGTTCCCTCATGATCAGATACGAGTGCATGCCCTTCCATCATTGTGAACAGGATGTGTTCCTGCCTGGATGGATGTAAGTGCTGAGCCTTTCCATAGATGATAGTAGGTGTGTCCTATCATGCTGGTGGATATGAGTGCTGTGCCTTTTCACAGATGATAGTAGGTGTGTCCTATCATGCTGGTGACTGTAAGTGCAGTTCCATTTCACAGATGATAGTAGGTGTGTCCTATCATGCTGGTGACTGTAAGTGCAGTTCCATTTCACAGATGATAGTAGGTGTGTCCTATCATGCTGGTGACTGTAAGTGCAGTTCCATTTCACAGATGATAGTAGGTGTGTCCTATCATGCTGGTGATTGTAAGTGCAAAGCCTTTTCACATATGGTAGTAGGTGTGTCCTACCATGCTGGTGATTGTAAGTGCTGAGCCTTTCCACAAATGGTAGTAGGTGTGTCCTACCATGCTAGTGGATGTGAGTGCTATGCCTTTCCACAGATGATAGTAGGTGTGTCCTATCATGCTGGTGATTGTAAGTGCTGAGCCTTTCCACAAATGGTAGTAGGTGTGTCCTACCATGCTAGTGGATGTGAGTGCTATGCCTTTCCACAGATGATAGTAGGTGTGGCCTATCATGCTGGTGGTTGTAAGTGTTGATCCATTTCACAGATGATAGTAGGTGTGTCCTATCATGCTGGTGAATGTGAGTGCTGGGCCTTTCTGATATGATTATAGGATTAGTTCCTACATGATCAGATGTGAGTGCTGGGCGTGCCTTTCTGACGAGTAGGTTAGATGTAAGTGTTGGGCGAATACCTACATGATGGGTAGGCCTACAACCAGCATGAAAAAGCGCTAGCTCTGTAGAACTTCCTGTGACGAGAAGAATCATGAGATAGCACCAGTGATGATCTAGATCCAGTGATGATCCAGATCTAGTGATGATGACAGCCAGTGTTGATCCAGATCGAGTGATGATCCAGATCCAGTGATGATGATCCAGCAGTGATGATCCAGATCCAGTGATGATCTAGATCCAGTCCAGTGATATTGATCCAGATTGAGAGATGATCTAGATCCAGTCCAGTGATGTTGATCCAGATCGAGAGATGATCCAGATCCAGTGATGATGTCCCATGATGATCCAGATCGAGAGATGATCCAGATCCAATGATGAAGATGACTTGAAGACAAAGATGACTTGAAGATGAAGATGACTTGAAGATGAGATGATCCAGCTGATACAGAGAAGAAGACCAGTGCTGAAAATTATGTCGAAAGAGTACCTTCCTAGTTAAGAGGGAGTGTTGATGTATTTGTAACTTCGGAATGTATTCATCCATGTATCTTATGTATTGTAACCCGATGTTTATTACGGGATGTTTCTATTATGTATTTAAGTCATGTTGTCATGCCTCGATGTTCCGATCGGGAGGATCAATAATTTAAACAAGTCATGTCAAGTCATTGTTAAAGTCCCCCCCAGTTTCAGGGCACTAGGGTTATTATACACTCATAGAGATGTAGGATCTAGTAAGTAATTGTTAAGTTAGGCCGACATGATTAGTGCACTTCAAGTGAACAGAAGAATATAAATAGAGAGTGAGAGCCTCTCTATTTACCACTTGTAACATACATCATTCACTCACTCAAGTGTGGCGCATTAGTGAGGAAGGAAATACACTGGAACTAGACAGAAGAAGAAGACTACTGATTTGGGGCTTTTACTGTTTTGGTGCTGATTCTATATCTGAGGAAGTTGCGGGGTTTTCTCCTTTATGGTTTCCCCGATCAAAAATCTTTGTGTCTCTTGTCTCTTGTGATGTGCTTGTGTTATATTGTTGTGCTTGTTATTCTCTCAGTAAAGATCCTAACATAATGCTAGCTTAATGTTGAAAAACTAAAATATATATATATATCATGACTCTTTATTAATAATTAATCTATTAATATTAATGTTGATATATATATATATATATATATATATATATATATATACTTCCCCTTATAGAAGCTCTGTCCTCAAAGCTTAGAGAAGACAAGGCTATGTATGATTTTTGTCTTGAACCACCTTCTCTGGATTCTTCCATTTAGTATTTGCGACACTTGATGAAATGACATGATACGAGTTACAAATTCCAGAGAAGAAATGTCGCATCGTTGTTGATGTGGTCCATCTGAGATCTATCTTCATCGGGGCTATTTGATGGATTTATAGAGTGGTTCTTCTCGTTTGTTGCTTAGTACGTTGATTTGATGTTCTTGTTTGTCTAACAACATAACTCTTCTATGCATGTTCATTTTAACCCTGTCGTTGGTCAAAATGACATTTATAATTGGGGTGTCGATAAGGAGTTTTTGTTGTTTGTTTTTCTGCTGGATTGACTTCCTTTTGAACTGTGATGAAGACTGAATTTGTGTTTATTTCTTCTTCCTCAACTTGAATTTGTTTTCCAGAAATTCTGGATTTGTGCTACTTTGTTCTCTAGTAAATTGTTATTACTTTGAATCTTCTCGAACCTGTCGTCTTGTGAATTTTTGTCCTCTATTAACTTCTCGATTTGTTCCTCTAGTTCTTGATTAATATTTCTTAGGCGTTGGTTTTATTCTTCCTTTTCTAATATTCTTCCTTTGGGGTCTTCATTGGAAAGTTATGTCTTTCGACTATGTTTCATCTTCTTGATTTTTGTAAGTAATGTCTTTTTATGAATTCTTAGTCGAAATAGTTCTTGGTATTGCTTGTTGAATTGTCATTGATTTTCTTAATTTCCAACTTGTGCGCCTTTTTATGTCTTCGTTCTTCTTATGGAATTTTTTGTTGTGTTGTTGATGTTGACATATCTCTGATTCTTGACTTTTTGGCTTTCTCTGGATTTGCACCAAATCCTCATCCTTGTCCATGATGAATTTGTTTAAACACCTTATGTCTTCTTCTAACTCGTTGCCAATTCTATATGGTGGTCCTTCGGTATCTTTGAACTTTTTTATTTCATCTCTAAGGTCTTGATTGTGATTCTTTAATTGAGATATTTCTTCATTCTTAGCTAATAACAATTTCTCGGTATCTTTATTAGATTTTTCCAGTTTTTTATTTTGGTCTTTTGAGCAAAGATTCTCTTGTTCTATCAACTTATGAAGAATGATCTGCTTACTCATCTCAAAGTGTAGATTTTTATTGTTTTCTTTGTAGTATCCTAATTCGTTTTCTAGTTTCTGTGATTTCAACTATAAGTTACCTTGATCAACTTTGATAATAAAATATTTCCACATATTGGGCAGGAGCGATTTCCATTCTTAAAAACTGTCAGATATTGGAATTCTATTTCACAATAGAGACAGCTAGTCCAAAATTTAGATCTATATATGGAATCCACAATTTCTTCAATATATATACAATGCTTCAATATCTTCCCAGACTTGATTTCCATTTTTTTTTTAATAAAAATATCTTCTTTGACTTGGTCTTTTTTTTAATATCTTTTTTTACTTCTTTTTTTCTATTAATATAAGAATTATTATTATTAAATAATAATCTATATAATATTATTTTTAATACTGTTTTAATTTTCAAATTTTCAAATATTAAAACTATTAATAATAGTTATTATGAAAATGTTTTAATATTTGATTTTGGAAAATGAGTTTCTTGATTTTAGGATGTGGATAGGGTTACAAACCCTAGAGGAAGTGTCTACGGCCACGACAAATGGCGAGGAGACAGAGTATGTGAACTGAGGGAAGGAGCATTAAGCATTGAGCAGGTAGACGAGATGGCAATTGTTGCAAGTCGCGAATGTGTGGGGCGGAGGTGAACTAAGTGAAAGGCAGTGGAGGGCATGGGTGAACGGGAGTGCTGGGCAGGGGTGGAAATGGGTAGAGATGGATGGTCGACACAAAGGGAGAGAGTCAAACTAGAGGCGAAAGGTGGATGTGGGAAAAATGCATAAAAGGAAGAATGGGCTTGTGCGAGGGCCGCACAGGATTTGTGGCATAGGAGTGTGAAGAATGAGCGTAGGAAAGAGAATGGGGTGCGAACAGGAAGGAGGAGGTTGCATGCGTGGAATGGGCAAAAACAGGCAAAGAAGATGGGTATTCAAGGGATGATGATATGAAAGTGAGGAGGGCGTGTAGAGGTGAGCGGTCGGTAACCATGTGGGATAGATGGCACAGGGATGGTGTGGAGAGATCGGTGAGGTGGGGATCGACTCGCGTTCACGGGGTGGTCGGAAGAACGACGCAAAAGAATGAAAGAGGAATGGGTGCGAGAGTTTGACAACGTGAGGAAGGCTGTGTAAGCAGACAAAAGTGTAGGTAAAATGAGGTCGCTCAAGGGAGCGAGGGTGAGTGATTGCGAGGGAAATCAATGGGAGTAAAGGATATAGCTAGGGAGGTTGGTTTACAGTTCGATGGAGGGAGAGCGGTGAATGAAGTGAAATGACCGAGTGGGAATGAAAATATGGAGTGTTGGATCAGTGTGTTGGGGATGCGTAAGTGACAGTGTAGGGTCTACAAACGGAAAATTAACAACGTAGAGTGAGGATGAGTGATGGGATGTAGGGAGATGGTTGGTCTAGTGTAGAGTGGGTGAGTAGCGTGTAGGGATTTGTGTCGTTAATGACCATAAATTCAGGGAAACCCTAGAATACTGGCTAAAAGCCAAATTGTAGCCAAAGGCTGGAATCAAGCCCAAGAAAGGGCTTTGATACCAATGAAACAATAAAAACTAGTTTCTTACACAAATACCTAGTGCAGATAGCTCAATAATCCATGAAATGAATAATATAATATTTTGATTGATAAAATAAGTGATTATCCTTTGCATTTATATGAATTAGACTTATATAAGTCCATTTGTGATTTTCTAACATAAAGTCATAACTCTTTATTAATAATTAATTTTATATATATATATATATATACATATATATATATATATACATATATATATATATATACATATATATATATATAAATATATATATATATATACATATATATATATATATATACATATATACTGCTCCCTTTGAAAGTATAAAGATTTGTCCATTTGGAACAAGGTTGATACTAAAAGCATACTAACACTCTAACACCGAGGTTGATACTAAAAGCATACTAACACTCTAACACCGAACCCTAGAACATATATCATGTCCTCCCGATAGAAATAGATTCGTGGAATCCCCTTTAAGGCCCACTTCCCACATTGAAATCTGGTCACCCTTCATAGTCTTTTTCTTGCTTGGACCTACTGCCCGTGGCTCTGTCTCGGCCTTGCCCACTTACCAAACTGTATTCACTACCCAGATATGCAGCTTCCTAACACTCGGACTGCTACTACTGACCAAATTCCTGGGATGCCCAAGTTCCTTTATGGGCACTTTTCGATGGTTGTCCAAAATTTCTAGGCTGCCTGACTTTCTCTCAGTTGCTTGTTGGCTGCCCAGGCCCTCCTGGGTCTACCCGCAATTTGTTGGGCCTTCTGCCCAAACTCTTTTATGGGTATTTATTTCCCCTACTCGACGATTTTACCTTGGTGGTTTACCTGTTATCATATTCCTCCTATTATTCCTTCACAATTGTATGTCGTGGGCCTCCTATTATTCCTTCACAATTGTATGTCGTGGGATTTCCCTTGCTGCCTCGTTTCTCTGATGGTGGATTCTGCCTACTGGCTCTCGGTCTGTTGGATCCCATGTGTGTCAAATCTCCTGTCGGTGGCCAGATCCAGCCCGTGGTTATTCGCTACATCTCCGTGCATGTCACTGCTTTGCAGCTTACACTCTAGCTCCGTCGTAGCTCCACAATTATCCTACATCGAGCCTCTAAACGATTGATAGCTCCATAGTCTCCATCATCACTCGTCTGCAACCATAGTCACATTCACGCCAGCCATGTCAACTCACTAGAGGCACTGGCAGCTTTCCCGTCGTCAGTACACTAGCCTTCTCTACTCATGTCCCTTCTGCTGGCTCAAATCCCATGTTGCCTACAATACTCCCCACGACTGACATGGCTCACTGTTGTCTCGAATCATGCCCCGATCCTTCACTCCATCGGCCACACTCAGATATCAGATCTCCACACAGCTCCGTGTCCCAGCCATTGGTCGCTCTATGACCCAACCCACAAACACTTCACGGGCACACCACATCCAGCAAACCTAGACTACTCTCATCCGAAATTTTCACTACATCTGCCCAGCTCATGCGCTGCTGATCCATTCAAAATTGCGGTCATACACTGTTGTACGATGTCCACACAAACCCATGCAAATGATTCTAGCTTATAGATTAGAGCAACCTCTAGAACCATGCAGTCAACTTATGCTTTTTCACTGTGGTTATTTTCAGTGTCCTCTGCTACCGTGTTAACTTTTCATAAACCAAATCTGATTGATATTTATTCATTAATTTTTATACAGAGTTTTAATTTAATGCTTAAAACTGAATCAGAAATAGCAATACATTGATTTACTTATAAATAAAGTACAGTAGTGGAAAGATCAAATACCATACAGAGTTTGTACAAGATATTTTACCTATAAATAATGCATTACCTAATGAGTTTGTAAAGATCAAAACACTGATTTACCTATAAATAATGCATAACATAAAACTGAATCAGAAATAGCAATACATTGATATACTTATAAATAATGTACAGTAGTGGAAAGATCAAATACCATACAGAATTTGTACAAGATATTTTACCTTGTAAACCTTAATCCTTATTAAAAACCTAGCAAACAATATGTATTTTTATTACAAATTTGTAATAGCGCTTACAGGTTTCCTAGATATAACACATTATATCTTAGTCAATACAACCGTGAACAACCTCAAACCACCTCTTATAACTTCTTAAGGCCAGGGCATCCTGAATCCATTCTACACTTGGAATCTTGACTCACTCATTGTAAATTGTGCCCCAACTCTCGGTAGTAAAGACAACCCAATCTTGAGAGAATCACTCTCTCCAAACCTCTAAGAGAAACCCTCTCTTAGATCTAATCACTCATTATCAATGATTTCTCACACACTGAAAATGACTTCATATAAAATATTTTATAACATTCACTTTATGCAAATACCGTGGACTCCATACCATGGGCCCTCAGGGAATATCATATCACGTCCATTCATATTGGGTGTTTGAATATTAAGGGGTCAAGGGGGATTTTTAATTTGAAACAATAATATAAATATTGGAGGTTATTTTATTTGAGTGGGATGAGGAGTAACATTCAAATAGTGAGATGGATTCATATATATAGATTATTCTTCGTAGATTTGGAGGCCACCAACACAGACATATATTCCCACCAAATCCTAGCTATGCCTTATCAAATTTCTCATCGAAACCTCTTAGTGACCTATTCCTAGTGAACAAGTAGGAACTATGAAAGCTTTTGGATCAGACCACTAATAGTCATGCTCCCCTAGGGTTGCTTATAGGTGTCAACTGGAGCCTTGATTAGTGTGTTATACTGGAGCCTAGATTACTATTTTTTTAAATATTAGATTGTTTTATTTTATATTTATATATCTATATGTCTGTGTGTGTGAACTAAAATGTTTTTTATATTTGTTTTATGGTCTTTTTTTTTTAATATTTAATAATTATGTTGAATAGAGTTTTATGTAATGTTAAGTAAACTTAAATGTAGAAAGTGATTCTATACAAGATGGTCAAATACATTTTCCCGTGAATCAATACTATTTCTTTGTTGTAGTAAGTTTTCAGAAAAGTCAAGTGTTTGTGAATCAATACTATTTCTTTGTTGTAGTAAGTTTTTAGAAAAGTCAAGTGTTTGTTCACATCTAGTCTCATTAAATAAAATACAATGAAATGTTGGGAAATCCATCCACAAAAGCTGATCAAATTTGCATTTTTATGGAGTTTAATTTATTAAGCTTATAGAAAACATGATATCTTTATGGTTATATTTGTATTTACATGATACAAAATTGGTAGATTGGAAAGTCGTGTGAAACATCTGCAATTCTCATCTTTTCTAAGCATTGCACTAAGTATTGGAATGCCAGTCTTTTACATTCTTTGTTACAATGACCTCTTGAGTCGGTTTCCTTTTACGTATTTTTCCTTCCCCATTACTATTTCGTTGGGTATTCCAATATCCAATGCTGCAAATTGATCAGTTGCCCCCTCAATCCCAGTGGAATCATTATTAGCATTGTACTATTATTTTATTTAGCATCGTGTTTTCTTATACTAAGATGCATTAGGGAACCTGTTTATTACAACTTGATAATATGATATAAAGGAGGTATTAATAACGGGTTTATTAAAATGGATACCTACAATATCTAGTGAAACTAGGGGTTTTCTTAATTGGAAAGGTATATTGGGAGGGGGTTCGACAATACAATTTTAAGATGTATTTTCCAATATTTAGTGAAATTAAGGATATTTTTTAATATCTTATGAACGAGCGTGCCATCTAACAAGTTCTCTGAGTGAAACCCCCATGCGTGTCTCAAACACTCTACATTCTAGACACCAAGTCAATGTAGAAGTACATGTCTGAGCTACAAACTCTAACATGGTGAGTCAATGACCAAGGAAGATATTGGAGACCATGATAGAGCTTAGGTAGGGGAAAACATGAAAACTAAAGGAATATCAAGAAACAATCAGAATCACAATGGGAGGGGTGATGAAGTCCAAAATTACTAAACTAAGGATGAAATATTAATAAAATGGGAGAATCAAAACAAAGGGGATTGATTCGAGCAAAGATGATGAATGATGGGTTTTTAAGGCTGGTTCATCTTCTATCCATCATTTTGATTAAAGTTGTTGGGATGTTTTTATATTTCAAGAGATTCTCTAGTGAGGTGAGATGAGTAATGAGGGACTAAAGCTAAGACTTTGGCTTGGTCAAAGAATATGATGTTTTTGGCGATGCCATCATTAATTATTGCTTGAAATACAGTAGGAGCATTAGTTAAACCAAATGGAAACACCTTGAATTCAGGGTGTCATCCATGAGTTTGGAGTGTAATCTTTGCAACATCTTCTAATGTCACTATGATTTAATTGTATCCTCATCTCAAATCTCATTTTGAGTAGTACCATGGAATTTGTTCAACATTTCATCCATGAAAAAAAAAATTATAGTTATTTTTCAATCCTTGGAATTCTATACACAAACTGAAGTACCCATCCTTTTTTGAACTAACATCACCAATGTTGCATGTGGACTTTTCCTTTTTTGAGCCAAGAGGTGCTCTAAATCCCAGTATGGGGGAGATCTTGTAGCGTTATGTAATGTTTTCTCTTGTAAATGTCGGTTATAAATAATATTGTCGATTATGATGGAGATTTTGTAAGGTTTGTCGAGTTGTAACTTTACTTTTTACTTGTCAATTATGATGTAGATATTGTAACGTTACCTTTTACTTCTAAAAAGTAAAAAGTAATAAATATATTTTGTCGGTCATTATTATTTTGTTACTAACAAAATAATATTAAATCTTTAATTATCCCCCAAAATAAATGTCGGCCACAAAAACAACCTAATATGGGGGAGATGTTGTAATGTTCCTACCTAACAAAACAATAAAAAATTAAAAATTTAATTATCCGCAAAAAAAAATGTCGGTCACAAAGACAACACAATATGGGGAGATGTTGTAATTTTCCTACCTAACAAAATAATAAAAAATAATAAATTCAATTATTGCCAAAACAAATGTTGGCCTTGCACATGGTTTTAAAACCATGTGTAAGGCCTCCTAAACAACCCGTGGTTTTATTGTACATGGTTTAGGAGGTCCTTGCAAATGGTTTTAAAACCATGTGCAAGGCCTCCTAAACAACCCATGGTTTTATTGTACATGGTTTAGGAGGGCCTTGCAAATGGTTTTAAGACCATGAGCAAGGCATTCTAAACAACCCATGGTTTTAGGAGGGCCCTGCACAGGGTTTTAAAACCATGTATGGGGGAGATGTTGTCATGTTCGTTCCTACAAAATAAAAAATAATTAAAAATATTATATGTCCGCCATAATTAATATTAGATATTAATAATAAAATTATTATATGCCTCCTTGAGTGCAATACTAAAGAAGAGTTTTTCACCTCATATTTGATACCTCTCGACGCTTGATAGAGCCTGGGATTTGGATCTATGCTAGTGTAACAACACCACATCTTAATAAACCTTGGATTAATTTTTCCATTTATGTTTTATGTTGATGTGGATATATTAACATTGACTTTTCTTTGATTGTTTGACTTCACTTCGATTATTTGATCGCTCTGATACCAATGGAGATATTAAGTCAATGTTTTAAATTACTCAATTATTATGAGAAACAATAAAATTTAGATATAAGAGATGATAAATAGGACATGTGCCATAAAATAACCCACACTTGGTTAAATGAGCCTTGGATGAAATCTCGTGAAATATCACTAACCAAGAAAAGAAACCTTAACTTATAAGAAATCCAAATGAAGAAAAAAATTTGGAATCTACGCATCCATCTATCCTCTAGATCAATGGACACCCACCTGCCATTAAGAAACAAGGATAGCATATGTCTCTGATGAAGCACAAAATAAAAATGACAAGAGTCATACTATGATGATCAACATTAAGATTAAGAGTGTATCAAATATTAATGAACATTTAATGGTACACACATGGGAGGAAAACTTGCTCTTGAAATTATAGACAAGAATATTACAGACAACGTAAAGATAGTGAACTAGAATGGTGAGTAATATTTCATCGGAATAATAAATAACATTTTGAATCTAAAACAAAGGATTCAAAATAGCTCACATTAGCACTTAAATTTTAGGTTTAAATGTTGATTTGAGAAGTGATTTAAGGGAAACTAAGCTCCGTTGTTTGGATGAATCGAAGAACTTGAAGAATAAATGTTATCTTTTAGGGTTACTCCAAAAGTGTTTACACCATGTTTCGAGGTGCTTCATGAGATGCAATTTGGGTGCATGGTATATGATTAGCCCTAGATTTATCTATGGACTTGTACATTGCAAGTGACTTACTCATTGGTTGCTACACCTCATATGTGTTGAACTTTAGTGTTTCCATTGATTCCAAACAAGATGCATGATGATGTCAAGAAAGAAGCATGAAGACTTGAAGCCAGTTTGAAGAAGTATATATAAATTATGTATGCAAGTCTCAGAAGTGAGCAAGACCCACCAAGTGATGGCACTCTAGTGCACAAGACCCACCAAGTGATGGCACTCTAGTGCGCAAGACCCACCAAGTGATGGTCCTCTAGTGCACAACTCCCATAAATTTAGTAATGATACAAAAGTGCACACCAACAAAAGAACAAGAAGATTGAACAAAAAGAAAGGAAGAAGGGGTATCACCAACTTAGAGGAACCCCAACTTGTGTACAAGGCAATTGAGCAAGAATAAAAGGAATAGTATAAATAAGTGAGAAGTTGAAGTCTTGAAGTAAGCTTTAAAGTGTAGAAGATGTAGTATTCTGAATTTTCAAGCTTCAAATTATTGGGGTATCAATGGCTAGTTGATATATAAGAATGAAACAACAGAGAGCCGATATCACAGATTAGAAAAGTAGAGAAGTAGACAATGCACAAAATCAAAGGAGTGTACAGAATTAAGGAAGTGCATAGAATCAAAGCAGTATGCTAAATCATAATAGTGTGCAGAAGAAATCAATTAAAGTATGAAGAAAGAGAATCAGTGCACAAGACTTAAACAGAGTGTACAGTAACTGGATCAATGCATAGAATAGATAGTAAAGCACACAATTGCACAAAATATTTGTGGTTGTAGTAAAGCAATATTTGCATCAATTGCATATCGAGGTAGCAGATCACAGATCACAGAAATGGATCTAAAGGCAATGTGATAGAAGAACATATGTATCTATATCAGGGTGGTGGGATGGGGCAAGGATAGGGATTTGGAGCTACCTTCCAATTGGATATGGAGAACTTGGGTAGCTAGATAGGGCAAGGAAGGAAGATCAATGTCTTTCTATGGTTGGTGGTTGAACACAGCAAGTAGTTGCTTGCATAGAG
>LPNX011123490.1:18361-168426 GCA_001517045.1 Pseudotsuga menziesii | reverse complement strand
ATAGAGAGAGAGAGAGAGAGAGAGAGAGAGAGAAAGAGAGAGAGAGAATTTCCAAATACTATGCGCATAGTGGTATTTTATTGTTATGATTGAAATTGAAATTGGTGCATGAATTGTAAAGTGAAAAATTGTTTAATCTATGCATGATATCGATTCACCCCCCCACCCTCTCAGTATCATTAAGAATTCCAACAATTGGTATCAGAGTGGGTTTCTTCAGGAACAGTCTAACAACTGGAATATAGGTCATCTCGTAGATATGGATAAACATGAATGAATCTCTACAAACAAAGAAGTAAGGTTTGATGGATCAAATTATACATTCTGGAGGATAAGAATGGAAATATACTTGCGATCTCTTGGAGTTTATGTTTGGAAATCTGTCGAAAATGGTTACAACATTCCCAAAGCTACAGCAGTTGAGGCAGCTGACAAAAGACAATATGAATGCAATGCAAGGGCTAAGAATGCAAACTATGTGGTTTAGAAAAATCATAGTTCACCAAATTTATGCAGTGCGCATCAACTAAAGAAGTGTGGGATAAGCTTAAAACATCTATGAAGGAGATGAGAAGGTTAAGAAGGAAAAGTTGAAAACATAGTTAGGATAGTTTGCGTTGAAGAATGTAACTTAGGAAGGTATTATTATTGTAATTTTATTGTATTAGTGGTGTACCTCCTTCACGAGATTTTATTGATGTACTTGGTCATGTAAAATTATTTGTAAGAATCAATGTAACCCTTTCATTTTAAGTCGGGTGAATAGTACCCACAATAAATATTATAGAAATGTTATTTTGAGTCTTCCTAGACAATTCAACCTTGTAAGAGTAACAATTTGGCCTCGTAGGTAAAAATCTCACTCACCTTATGAGTATAAATATAAAGGGCGCACCTCTCATTTGGATACACATTTAACTCAAGCAATTTCACAAAAGAGAGAGAGAGAGAGAGAGAGAGAGAGAGAGAAGTTCCCTGGAGAGAAGAAGTAGTTGCTTTTGTCTTTCGGGTTTATCCTATCTTGGTTGGAATTGCACTTGGCCGTGACAGAATCTATACTAGGATTTCTCCCTTGTGGTTTCCCAGACGAAAATATTTGTGTTCTTCTGTCTTGATGTTCTTGTCTTTCTTTCAGTGATCCTAATTCTATGGTTATGATGAAATGATGCTAAATGTTTAAAGATCTTGTATAACCATTAAAAATTTAATGAAATTTGGAAACTAGGGTTTCCTATTTTCATCACTTCCCTCCACATATTAGTTGAAAAAGGAGGACCATATAACTCATCCTAGGAGGGCACATCTTTCTATGGAAGCGGTTTCTATTTTTGACTATTTTCAATTATTGACCTAACACTATTGTCGAGAAAACTAGGACATTAATTATTTTGTAGTTTTTTCCATGGATTTGGGAAAAGGAGTACATTGATCAACTCACCTTGAGGAGGCATGTATTTGTACCCAATCAATTTTGCAAGTCACCAAAGTCAAAATTTTAGGGTTTCTTTGTCAAACCATAGGTGATCCAGAAGCAGTTTTCCATAAAGGCTTTGAAGCAAGCAGCTAGTTGAATCACTCTCATTGTTAAGTTCTAATCTCTTTATTTCCATTTGATATTCTCATTTCACCAAGATGACAAAGAATAATAAGCTTGAGGATAAGCTTGAAAGAGTTGAGAAGTATAGAGTGCTTATTATACTAGAAGAGCATGATTTGGAGAACTTTATCAAAGGAGAAGTTACAAAACTAGAGGGAGATTAGGACAAAGCTAAACATAAGAAGAACTTAGTCAAGTCAAACAGGATTATTGAATATTCTATCAAGGATTATTTGATCCACATGTATCCTCCTTGAATACTCCCAAGGATATGTTTGATGCCTTAACCATATTATATGAAGGGAAGAACATCAATAGGAAGATGGCGTTGATGACTCAACTCAAGGATGTGAAGATGCAAAGTTTAGAAAGCATACAATCTTAATTCACAAGGGTCTCCCATATCAAGGAACAACTATAAGCTATAGGAGACAATATTGAAGAAGAAGAAGTGGCGATGACTACATTGAATGGTCTCCCAAGATCATGGGAATCATTCATTCAAGGAATTTTGTTCTACAAGGAAGATAACCAAATTCAGTAGGTTGTGAGAAGAGTACACCCAAGAGGAATCCATAATTCAAGCCAGAGAAGAGAAGATGGGTGAAGATGACAATCAGGCCCTAGTAACTCAAGAAAAGAAGGGAAAGATTAAGAAACAAGATCACTCTCACAAGAATTCTAAAAGATTCCAAAAGAATCAAATTTCTTAGAAGGACTACTCATAGTTCATATGCTTCACTCGTGATGAGAAAGGAAATTTTGCAAGATATGTCCCCAAGAAGAAAGGAGAGAAGAAGAGAAAACATGCCCATGCTACAGAATATGATGAACCAATTAAGAAGAGAGAAAGGGAATATTCCTCAAGTGATTAGGAGTATGTACTTTGATCCATAATGATTCACCTCTTAAGGTGAAGCTTGAAGATGATTATCAATGTCCTATTAAAGGGATAGGAGGAGTCTCCTACAAATTTGGATTATGGAAAACCCATGAAGATGAAGATCATGCTCTATGGAATAACCTCTTATCCATTTCATAACTGGATAAGAAGGGATGCATATGTGAATGAAGAAGACGGGACACACATATTCAATACCGGTACATGGTTCCAATTGATATATAGCATTGAATACTTGCTTAACATATCTGATCCTAAGCAATATCAACACAATTCCTAAGAATTAGACAATGGAGTAGAGCACGTTGTCAGAGACTCTAGTAACTCATACAAGGAGACAAAGATAAAGAGGATCATACAAAACAAACAAATATAAGTATTTGAATTGTCGTTTCCTATATATCTAATTGCTTAAATGATATTGTTCAGTTGTGCACATATTTATGTTCCTAGATTTACGAAGTGTATTATGCATGTTAGATTGTTTTCATTGATGAAAAATATACTACTAATATGCTTGTGATGGGTAAGTGGCCTATGGTTTTGTACAACATTTCATTGTTGCTTATCTAGAATGAAACCTCTTTGATGACATGTTGGGATCAGTGCACGCTCTTAATTATGTTTTGGTAGAGATGAAATACATTTAGAAAGTTACCGTATGTATACGAGATATGGATGAATGTTGTGTTGAAGAATTGGCTAAGATAGTGTGACTTATGTCTTTATGCATAAGAATTTGTCATTATTAATGTTTTTTGAAAATTATCAAATGTTTCTAATAATGCAATTGAATTTGACATGTAGGAAAGATCGTGTACAATCACCTACAAGAGAAGAATGATGACACTTGTTCCAAAGAACTTACGTGACAATGATTCAACTATGACATTCAAACTAAAGCATACTACAGATGTACAAAGAAAGGTTTATCTAAGAAAAAGGGAGTCAATTATGATGATACATTTCTCTAGTAGCCATACACACTTCTTCAATGGTAGATATTACACTATATAGATGGTGTAATCAAATTATAAGTGTATGTTTGTACGAGGATTTTACTAGTACTAACATGGCCCCCTATGGTGATGGTGATTTTGATATTTTAGGCTTAGATACCTTTCCTATATTTACAATCCCAACCATCAATTGTCCCCCCAAATGTTGACTATGAGTTAGCATCCTTAGTATCTTGTCTAGGTACAACCCAGGTGTTTTCAAAGGGATTCTATGTACCTTGGGCATATGTTGAGCTAAGCTAATAATACCCTTGGAGAGTGTCCCTTTCTAGGATATTTTCACCAAGAAGGGCTATTAGTGGAGTCATTAGTAACATATTTCACACCTATTTTGTTTGGATGTGGTACTTAATCAACCCACAACGAACTTTGAAAGGCCCTTTTTTTTCTTGGTTGATATCTATAGGATTTTTCTAGTGGTGTGCTCTATAATCATTGTGTTTTAGTTTTCCTTAGGTTTTAACTTGTTCTAAACTTTTTCTAAAGGTGGAAGACCAACCTCTCTAGTGGTCTAGGAGGATTCATAATCTTCCTCTGAACAAAGTGGAGCCTCCACTACCTCCTAAAATCCATCGACTGAGTACAATTGGTTATTTTGAGCCAGCATGTTCTATCGATTTACTCGGAGAACCAAAACTTATAAGAAATAACACTTATGCACCTGATACCACTAGAGTTCAAGATTTTTGCCAAACCCTTCAAACTTTCCTTAGTTGGTCCTAATGATCCATTTCTTGTGTGGATTCCAAGTTCTGTTGAATAAGGAACAAGTAGATATTGTATAAATAGATATTTGATTATGGATAGTCTAGAAGAAGGGTTGGAATATTTACATAATCCTACTTCAGCAAAAATTACAAGAGGATTTTCTCCTCCTCATGTGAGTTTCCAGATCTTAAACACAACAATAGTAATTACTTGTCATGTTATTACATTTGGTACTAGTTATTTACCTTTTGATTCCATGGTTACTCAAACTTTGAGTGATGGTTTATCTTCACCTTTTGGTCCTAGTTCCTTTGCATCTGGGATGACAACAATGAGTAAGCCTAGTTTCCTCATGACTTCCACTCATACTCCTGGATTTAGTGGTTCTTCTATACATTCCAAGGTTTTCATTGGAATGGAGGACATATTCCCCATCCTTTCATGTTGTTGGGAGTGGAACATCCCAATCTGTTGGGCCCATTTTGAGTGGAAACCCATTTATAGGTTGGAAGTCACAAACGGGTGGTTTTCAATCATCCTTCATGTCTGCTCGATCTACCACCTTTTCATTTTTTATTGGTCCACTAGAATTATATGTGGAGGCAATATTTCACAAGCCCAGTCAAATTGGATGCAGGGAAATCCTCTGCACAATCATTGGAATCCTTCTCAAGGACAATTTTCTTCGCAAGCCATGGTAGGGGGAAACCCCTACTTGTCATTTTTCCCACATAACACCCAAGAATTCCTTTCCTAGCAAATTTGAACTTGCCAAACTTATCGAAAATTGATTAATGACATGGTGTGTCATGACCCAAGGAAGCCTCTAGTTCCAACCAAACTTCCTTCAGACATTCCAAAGTTTGAAGGGAAAACTGGTGAATACCATGGATATCACATCACCATATTTCATTTATGGCATTCTTCTAACTCGCTTAATAATGACTCTATCCGATTAAGACTTTTCAATGCACACTCTGTAGAGTTGTTGTGAAATGGTATATTGATTTGCTTGGTTCATCCTATTGTTTCTTCCATGATTTAGCAAAAGTATTATTGACTTGTTTTCATCTTTTTGTCTAGTGTGATGTTGGAACTGATATGCTCTCTCAATTTAGACAAAATAGGGATACCCATATCTCATATCACATCCAAGAATGGTGTAGGAAGAAAAGGACGGTTAAGGCTAATACCCCCATTAATTTTTTGTTAGAAAGGTTCCTTAAATCCTTGTTTCCTTACATTTCCAAGGATGTTTCTACATAATGGGTAACTTCCAAGGAAGAATCCATCTTTAAATCCAAAAAACTAGAATTGAGTTATTTTCAGTCTGGGATTTTATATGAAATTATTCTTGATGCATTGAGATCTAGTTCAGACCCATCAAAACCCAATTTATGACCACATGTTGATGGCATAGTTGGTTTTGTTCAAAAATATGTTGTAGAACAAGTTAATAATCAAATAAAGAATTTGTCTATAAAAATTCTGCAGCAGGAGCAACTATTGTTGCTTCCTCTCCTTCTTCCCAAACAAATTTTGTACATACCATGTCGGCAAATAAAAAAGGAAACCAATAGCCTAGTGGGTAAAAGAAAAACAACAACAAATATAAAAAATGAGAGGGTAATCATGATAAACCTAACCAAAATAATAATGTTAGTGGGGAAAAGAAAGAGTGTATTAAATTCAAACTCCCTTGTAAAATTTGCAAGGGAAATCACCTTACTCATCAATACCCATTGATGGAGGAAGCTCAGAAGTTGAATAAAAAATAGCAGTAACCTGTTGTTTTGACTAATCCTTTTCCACAAGGACAACAATTAACTTCTAGTTCTTCTAATTCGACTAGAAATGCGTAAGGGGAACTCAAAATGATGCCTATATTGATCAATCTTTTGTCCATATGGTCAAATCGAATGTTATACTATCTACAAGGGAAAAATACTATGGAAATAATTAAACTTCATTGAAATATAAAGAAAATCCTAACCCACATAACCCTCTTCATATAGAGAAAAATGTGGTAGAGACAATCGTTCGAATATCGAAAGGTCTCTATAAAAGGGAACCATACAATCCTAATGTTAGAGTTTCCCCTAACTATTCTATTGTTGAGGATTTATCTCAAACTTCATGTGATATGTCTACTCTTGAGGTACTCCAAAGTTGTCCATCACAATGGAGTGCTTTATTGTTTTCTTTAGGATCCTTTGAACGATTAGGTTGTAATGTTTGATGTGTTTGATGTTAAACCTCATATTCCCTATCATGTTGCCTTCCACATCAACATGGTTCGTTACTCAAATATTATTGGAAAGACTTTTTTGGTTAAGGGTGCATCAACTTGTGTCATGTCTCTATCCATTTGGAAATCCCTTTGCTTTACAAAAATCGCTCCATCCCCCACATTGGTTACTACTTTTGATTGGTGTTATTTCAGTCCACATGGGATTATTCCATCCTTTCCCATCCAAATGGGTGGGAGGGGGGACTGTTTGTGTGGAGGTAGAAGTATTTGATGCTCCTATTGATTATAATATTTTGTTGGAATGTAGTTGGATGTATGCAACGACCACTATTGTATCATCAATATTTCAAGTGTTGTGTTTCCCCATGAGTAAAAGATAATTACTATTGATCAACTATCATTTAGTCAAACCAACCTAAATACACCTCCCGGATCAAATATTATTTCAATTGATAAGACACATCTACTAACTAAGAATGTAGGAGTGGGTTTGTATCCTTCATTATGGTAACTTTTAATATCCCTGCTCCTAGTGTCTTTATTAACTCTACTCCAGTTTTGAATAATAAGGAGGTATTTGTTTCATGAGTAGTATTTTAGAACAACTTACCTTGATAATCCTTAGGTAATTCATGCTCCATCAGATTCAGTGGAGGAATCCCAACACTTTGGAATCACTTTACCCTTCTCTACAACTGAAATATATTATCAAGCATTTCAAAAAAATACTATAGACAATGAATATCCATCACCTATTGAAGAGGTGGTCTCAACCGGTTTGGGTTGTTGATTCCTCCATTGCTTAGGATTGTCTAGATATAGTTATGACCTTATATGAGGCTATTCTGGAAGAATTAACATGACCAAATAAACCATGGGATGATTTACATCATCACTCTTATTTTGTTCCACCTATACCAAAGATTGAGAGTGGAGAGTTTTGTATAAACCTTCCAAAATATATTGATCGGCCATTAAATTTGTTGGCTCAACAGGGAGTATATCCCAAAGGTAATATGGCCAGCATTTTTAAAATGATCTCGATCAATATCTCTTTGAACCCTGATGTCATGGAGAAAGTATACATTGGTGCAAAGTGTTCTCCTAAAAAGATTTATATTTATACTAAACTTTTCAAAGAATTATGTGATGTCTTTTCTTGGTCATATGAGGAATTCTAGGAATTGATCCCAACATTATTGAACACAATATTAAAACCTATGAAAATGCAAAACCTATTCATCAGAAACTTTGTCTAGTCAACCCTAGGAAAGCGACCACTATCAAAGATGAACTTGAAAAAATTTGTAAGGAATGCTTTATTTATCTTGTTTCTCTAACATAATGGGTATCCAATCTTGTTCATGTTGATAAGAAGAAGGGTACCCTCCAAGTATATATGGATTTTAGATATTTGAACAAGGATTGTCCTAAGGAAAATTTCTCGATTTTGTTTATCGATCAAATCATTGATGAATGTGTAGGTAGTGAAGTATTTTCCTTTATGGATGGATTCTCCTATTACAATAAAATTCAAATATGGCATACGAATCAATATGAAATTGCATTTATATTCCCTTGGGGAACTTTTGCATTCCAAAAATGCCCTTTGACCTCAAAAACGTTGGAGCTACTTTTCAGCGGGCTATGTCCTTTACTTTCCTTTATATCAAGCACATAATTGGAACTTATTTTGATTATTTAGTGGTTTGTTCTTGCAAGAGGAAACATCATCCATCCCACCTTCTCCTTGTGTTTGAAGGATGCAGGCACTACAAGATTCTATTGAAACCCCATAACTATATTTTTGTGTCGAATCTGTATGCCTTCTAGGTGTTAACATTTCTAACAAGGGGATCATGGTTTAACCTTTAAAGGTTAAATTCATTGTCAACTTACCTCCTCACTCAAATTTTCACTAGATTCGAAGTTTGCAAGGTAAGGACAACTTTTTTATATGTTCCACTGTTAACTATGATAGGATTTCTAAAGGTTTTATGTGATTACTAAAGAAAGGAGTCCCATTTATATGGGACGAAGCTTCTCAAATCTCTTTTGAATCTATTAAACAAGTTGTCATGTCTGCTCCTTTTCTTAGTCCTCCATATTACACACATAGCCTTAGTTCAAGAAGATGGTAATCTTCAAGAACATGTCATATTATCGGCCACGCATTGGTTGGGATTGAATTAAAGTATTCTCTTCTCAATATGTTATCCTTAGCAGCTATTTTGTAGTCCAAAGACTATGTCATTATATATTGTTACGCAAGACCACATTCATTGCATACCTTAACCCATTTCAATATGTTTTGGCCCGATGAATAATCGAAGAAAATTCAATAAATGGATTTTGATCTTGTATGAGTTTGACTTAGAATTCCAATATGTTAAGTCAAAGAATTCCTTGGTCTTTATTGAACTTATCTCGAAGTTTACCTATGAAGAATATGACAATATTGAATATGACTCGTTCCCTTATGAGAATATATTTTTATCTCTTCATTGGATCCTTCGTATGGAGATATCCTTGTATATTTTCATACTCTAAAGTGTCATCAGTATTTTTCATGATATGAATGGTAACACCTTCATCATTATGTGAAGAATTATCTCATCATAGGAGATACTTTGTATCGTTGTGGATTTTATTCTAGTTTATGTCATTGTTTGACTCATGAAGAAGCTGATTATATTTTAAATGACTCTCATAGTGGAACATGTGGAGGTCATATTTTTGTTCTTGCAACTTCCCAAAAAATTTACATGTTGGATATTTTTTGGCCGGCGATATTTGCAGATTGCATAGAAGCAGTTAAAAAGTGTCATGCTTATCAAATATTTACTAAAAATGTGTGTGTGCGTCCTTCTCCTTTGTTTCCCATTGTCATTGTAGGTCCCTTTTCTAAGTGGGGGGTTGATTTTATGACTTACAACCCAAATTTTGTTGTGGGAAATAAATATATCATAGTTGTTATTGACAATTTTGAGAACGGGTGGAATCCATGCCTACTTTTCATATTGATGGGGAAACCACTACTTATTTTTTATTTAATCAAATAATTTCTAGATTTGGTATCCCACATCAACTTGTCACTGGTCATGGTCAACAATTTCAAAATCGAATGATGACTAAATTGACGACTAAGTTGGTGTCTAAACAAGGTCATTCTTCACCATAAATTATCCCCAAGCAAATGGTCAAGTCCAAGCATAAATAAAAATTTAAAGACCATGCTTCAGAGGGTAGTTAATGTAATTTTATCTAACTAGCATATTATATTATATCCTTATTTATGGACATATCGAACTATTGTTAATATTTCTATAGGATTATCTCCTTTTCAACTCATTTATGGGGTTTAATTAGTTATCCAGATTGAATGCAAAATTAATTCATTAAAACTATTCATCTAGTTGTTTGTCATGTCCCCATCCAAATAATACTACTTGCAAATAATGTTTCACCAACCTACTGGTTCCCTAGGTTGAGATGCAGACATAAATTTTGTAATAAGGGAAATATAGGACCCAAAAGGACCTTGGTTTAACATAATCACATTAAAATGGGTCACATAAATAATAAATGTTAAGAAAATAGGGTGGTGTTGGTTCATGGAGACAATTGGAAGCTTGTGGAGTCTTTGGGTGACTAGATTCCCCCACACACTTGGCATGACATTCATCCAAATTCAAACCCATGAGGAATGTAACATTCTTGGAGGGTGATGTGGTGTCACATAGCCTATCATGAGCCAAGGAATTAAAATTATGAGAGGAGAGTAAATCCTATGGAAGAGGAAGAGACTAAGAAGACAATGTGTGCCACTTGGAAGGAGATTCCATGCACTCTATGACAAATAATGATGAAACATTCTATGACAAATATGACAAATTCAGACCTGATTGAATACCTATGACAAATATGACATGATATGGATAAAAATAACCACCAAGAGGGTGCATTTTGGAGTTATAGGTAGACATTCGAATTGGGGAAAGAATTGGAACATGAAGAAGAAGACAAGTGTCATAGGAGTTACTAAACCACTAAGATGAGTTAGAGGAAGCCCATGGAGGGAAATTAGACTTGAGGAGGCCTCATGACGTTAATAAAATGATTTCATGAGGAATTATAATGGATTTTTATCATTTTTAATTGACCTTTGGCATTTTGGATATCTTTTGTTTGTACATTGCACGGTTAGTGTGTGACTCTCTGTGCTTGTGAACCAATTTCGAGGGAGTTGAATTCATTTACAAGTTCATTTATAGAGATTACATTCATACCTATAAATGGATATTATTTATGGTGTTTATTTTAAGGTTTAAGTTCCATACATATCGATTTCTCATCTATCTCCCTATTCTCTCATTCCTTCTTCTCCATTCCCCCATACTCTCATGTGATGGAGCACTTGTTGGAGTGGTGCTTGCAGCATGCTGAATATATTTGATTCCAAAGATTGGTTATATTATGTATTTCTATGTACTATTATTTCCATATTATTTTTTAAATCTAAATATAATAAATCCTTGTGTGAAAGGATTGCATTCCCATGCTCTTGAATAACTAGTTTCCATGAATTTGGCTTCCATCTTGAAAGAGTTTTATATCAGATTTTTATGGGGGTTATTCTTTGATTTTGATGATATTTTGGAAGCCATATATTATTTATGAATATTTATTTTCATTTCCATATTCTCTGTATCTCGAAATGCAAGAAGCTCATGTGTGAAAATCTTGTATTCACATGCCATAGAATCACTAGTTTTCATTACTTTGGCTTCATTCTTAAAGGAGTTTGATTAAAGATTTGTATGAGAGTTTCCCTCTGATTTTAACATGTGGAGACAGACATTTGTATTTTGTATATTAATACTATATGTAATTTTACTCTTAGAACCATCTATTCTACTTTTCATGTGTCAAATTTGAGCTAGTAATGAAATTTCCCCTTAAGCAATTTCCATGAAAGTTACCATACAAATGTTGCACATCATAATAAGTTTACAGAAATTAATAATCATGGTTAATGATAGTAATTTATGTCTTATATTCATCCCCATAATATTTTCTGAAATTTTGGAGGTTCGTACTTGAGTTGGAAAGCCATATTGGCCTCCACCCCTGGAGGGATTTGACCTCAATTTCCTAGGAAATTTGTACTTTCTCTCCTTAGCCCCAAAACAATTAAAGTCATATAGAAAGTGTTCATAGTTAATATTTGTATTTCATATGACTCATAATACCCTTGAATTTCAAATTCAATACTATTTAGAGTCAGTTAGAAACCCCTACAGTCTTGACTAGTAAAGCTCAAAAAATACCCAAATTGCACTTTTTCCAAAATTTCCACATATGGACACTACAGTGGTATCATATCATGGTCATTACACCTATGAAATAATACCATCCATTTACTAAAATGTTTCATACATGTATTTACTTCATAATAGACCCACTATTCCCACTTTCCTTCCTCCCTCGCCAACAGAAGAAGAAATTGCAACCATAGATATCGAAGCATTCTACCATGAGTATCAAAATTTTAGATGGAATATTTGTGAAAGGAATTATTTCAAATAATATATTTTCAAGTATGGATTTCAGCACAAGAAGAAAAATTAGGGCTCATTCAATAGCAAAGAAGTGGCCAAAAGAGAAGTTTCATTGGATGCATGTGCTTCCAACTTGTTGAGAGTTTTCGGACCTTCTTCAAAAAGAGGCTCCAATAATATTTATCCTAATTCAACGAAGGTTAAAAAAAAAAGTATCAATCAAATAAAAGCAGAAGAATTCCATGCAGAGGTTCAGAACGCACCCCAAGATGACCCTAAAAGAAGCAAGGACACAATCCTTACTAACAGGGGTTGTGAAAATCAAAGAGAATCTACTGATGGATTATTGAAATGTGAAGGAGTACCTACTGATGGGTGCTAAAAACTCTATGTTGGTGAAATAGATATCATATTTTAAAAATTTTCTACAATCCAAATTTCTCATGAGCATGAAGATGAAGGACTTGTAGTAGATAATGAAGAACCAAGATCACTTCCCCATCACCACTTGAGCTTCAAGAAGTTGATCAAATCAAGAAGAAAGAAGAATATGAGGTTCCTAAACAAGAACCTATTTTTATTGAAGGGTAATTTGGTATGGATTAAAATAAGATTCAATAGGCCCTAAATAATCTCCATTGCAACATGATTTGGTCTCGAAAAAAATTTGGAGCATGGAGGAGAAATATTCCATGGAGGACATCGAGAAAATTAAGAAGGAAATATCCAACATCAAAGGTAATATTTTTTATTTTTTTTATGATATATATTATTTAATTGATATTGTTATTTTTTATCATGGACTAACCTTGAATAATGTAGAAGATAATGACAATCTCTCAAATGAGTTGGAGTCCACCCAAAATGCACTCCAAAAATATATGGTGCAGATTGAGCAACTTCAAGAGAGGTTGCAAGGGTTTTTTACACCCTCCTACATATCAAACACTCATTCAATGGCTTAAATACTTTATGCCACAAATGAGAAACCTCATTTGATGGTGTAACATTATTTATATGTTGATATGCGGGTTCTTGAAGAGGATACAATCAAACAAGAAGGAAACCAAGCACTTGTTCTTGTTTAGAGGGGTTATGAGTTGCCTCTTTCTGAGAGTTGTAGAGCCTTGGAGTAGGCACATGATCTCATAAAAATTAGACCAGCCAATGATGGGTAAGAGTTGAAAAGAGGTAAGGTTGGTTCACAATTCTTCACTCCCTACATTTTCAGCCACATCAATTGGGGATGAAAATTGGGTGAAAGGTTTCTTTTTGATGGTGCCACATGAGGAGGCACATGATATCACAACAATTGGACCATCCAATTATGTATAATATGCATTAAAAATTTTGATGGGTAATATTTTCAAAGAGGTAAGGTTGGTTCACAATTCTTCACTCCCTACTTCATTTTCAGCCACATCAATTGGGGATGAAAATTGGGTGAAATGTTTATTTTTTATGGTTCCACGTGAGTATGAAACTTCTATCACTCCTTTTGATGATGAAATTATTAGAGCACAATATAAACAATTTCATCAACATATTTTGTTACGTTATGATGATGCACATCTACATGCATGCACCTATGATGTTCACTTGAGTTACTTGAAGACTCATGGTTTTCCTTGCTCCCTAATTAGTCCATTTGATGTTGGAGGAAATTCATCCAACACTTGGGTGAAGAGGTATATGATTGAAGCACATTATTATTGGAAGCAACATCCTTTTTTATTTCTTGATGATATACATATTCATGGGTGTATTTATGAGACTTCTTTGAGCCACTTGAAGTCTCCCTGTTTTCTTGGCTCCGTATTAAGTTTAGATTTTGGTGGAGGTTCTTCATTCACTTCTTGGATGAAAGAACACATGGCTGATTATTTAGATGCTTCTTACATTATTTTGGAGAAACATTATAGGACATGGGATCCTCACCTATGTCATTGGAGCATATTTGATATAATACTTTATGCTTGTGTGTATGGACCACATGATGATCTACTAACTTGGATGTACAAACACTTTCGTGATTATTTGATGAGGTAACTTCTTGATGTAAAATTTTATGATGTTTTTCTGTAATTTCATGATTTATATTTTGTACTCATGATGTTTGGAAGGGGTAAATACAAGAAATGGGATCCTGGTATTGCTTGGTTTCAATTTTGAGGGCAACAATCGGTATGGGAGATTGAGTCGCCACTTGAAAAGGTGATTGTAATTAGAGTAATGCAGTAGCAAGAATGGTGTTTACTCTCTAAAGTTTTGTTAATATACTAGAAGACTCAAAGTTCGGTAACTCGGTACCAACTTCAAAGAATTATAAAGGATTAAAAAGGGGGTTGAAAGTTCATAAAAGGTCTAGGCCAAAATAGGGAGGCAAAGACTATTTGTGCAAATTTTGTTTTGATGGAATTAATTAATATTTTGGTGTTTAGTGGTGACGCTACAGGAGATATCAATATGAAAAATCCACATCTATTTACTTTTGGAAACGAAAAATTGCATCATAGGAGTGCCACTACTTAAATGGAAGCTTAATAAAATTAAGGAGCAGAACCATAACAGATTACTTGGTGCAATGGAAGGAGTTACCAAGTGAGGATGCCAGTAGGGAAGATGAACAAATTTTGCAACATCCAAACTTGGAATTGCTAGAGGACAAGCAATATTAGGTGGGGACGACTGTCATGTCCCCATCCAAATAAGACTACTTGCAAATAATGTTTCAACAATCTACTATTTCTTTAGGTTGAGGTGGAGACATAAATTGTGTAATAAGGGAGATATATGCCCGAAAAGGACATTGGTTTACCATATTCACATTAAAATGGGTCACATAAATAATAAATGTTAATAAAATAAGGTGGAATTGGTTCATGGAGACAATTGGAAGCTTGTGGAGTCTTTGGGTGACTATATTCCCACACACACTTGACATGACCTTCATCCAAATTCGAACCCATGAGGAATGTAACGTTCTTGGAGGGTGATGTGGTGTCACACAGCCTATCATGAGACAAGGAATTTGAATTAGGAGAGGAGAGTAACTCCCATGGAAGAGGAAGAGACTAAGAAGACAATGTGTGTAGAAATAGTAGCTTTGATACTATGAACAAATAGAGCCTTGATGCTAATAAGAATCACAGGATGTAGATCTAGCTACAAGATAATTCTCAAAAGAATGCACAAGGAAAATAGAGAGAAGAATGAAGATATTGAATACAAGAGAAGTGATCCAATATATTTCCAAGTATTATTGATCAAAGGAATTTATAAAATAGTAATACGTCCTTATAAAGGAAAATTGAGTTTCTAGAAGACAACTCATGTTAGCTCATAAATCATGCTTAATAATTATGATAAACCCCCATAGGTGACTAAATCACTTTCCAACTCTATCAAGGACCTCACTAATTAGATAAAGCATGAGTGAGATTTCATGAGTGATGGGAAAACATGTTAATCCTGGAATCTGGAGATAAAATCATGGAGGATGGGTTGACAACAAAAGATAGCAGTTTTCTAGTTGACTAGCTCTACCTTATCAACTAAAAGGAAGTAATAAAGAAGGATAAAGACAAAATCTCTAGGAAGGCACAATTACTAATTCTGGCAGTAACCAGAATTAGGAAAAATGCACTCCTAGGGTATATATGGAAAGTGGTGCAAGTGGATGCCAACTATCTATGCTAGTAAGTAGGAAATTAATCAATGATGATTAAATATTATTATCCTAAGTATGGAGTGGGTTTATAATACCCCAACACCCCCCTTTAAGTCTAACTTTATGATGATATGTCTGAAATAATCATAAATATAGATGCATATAGGGACCATCAACAAGGCTATGGTTAGCCTTTACAATTATTTATGTCTAGAAAAGTGAGGAAAGAGGAAAAACCACATGGGGAAAACCCTCCCTCAAGAAAGGAAAAGATGCAAAAATTTGAACAATATGTCTTTATCTTCACTTGAATGATCTGAATGAACTACTTTTGGTGAAATACTTTGATGAAGAATTTGTGAACTCCATGATCATGAGCTAGAGTGTAGAATCTGCAAGAAAGAAGAGGAGGGACTCCTTGTAACTCATCATCTGATGAAGTAGTAGAATTATCTTAATACTTATTTATCCTAAAATACTCTGATCTACAAACACAATCTGAAAAGGAAAAGAGATATGTGCATACTCCTTCCCAAAGAGTAGAAAAATCAACACAATTAGTTCCTTGTATAGTTGCAAAATGGTATTGTGGATCACATATCTTTATTCTAAAATGTTGTAGCACCTTTTAGAATCTGAAATGAACCTGAAAATACTCTTATATACCATAAATATTATCATATGTAACAACAAATACCAACGGTTCAGTGTCTCCATGGGGATATAGGGATAGAGTAGGAAAAGGTTGAGCAACTGGGAAAAATTAATGAGTGTAAAAATATGAATGATGGATGGACTTGAGATATGAACCATAAGTGTTTGGAACATATCCAAAAATGTGTAATATAATTCCAATAATGACTAATTTAATGGATAGCCAACCATTGAAAAATAGACAAGACTTGAAATCATTAGATATAAGTAACACTGCAAAGGAAACCATTAAGGAATCAACTAGTGAACTTGGGGTTTGTATAGTCTTAGGAGTATTCAAAGGTACAGTATATGGTATGGATGATATCATTACATGGATATCATCCTGAAAATATTCTTCTAAATCATAATTATAACCATTTGAATGGAGTGAGTAAGATCTACTTAAAGACAAGTCAGGATCTAGTGATAAATCAAAAGTATTGGGAGATGAATCTAGGAGGTTGATAAGTGGATTATTCAAGAAATAAACTAAGATTAATGATTATGATATATCATAAAATGAATCTATATCAGATATATTTTAAATGGATTTAACTCTAACACTCAAGGCATTGTTTATATCACCTTGGAATTGCACACTATGACAGTGTTCTAAGGATTCAACAGGCTTCTCTAGCTCATATGGAACTTCAATGGTATGCTTCTCAAGTAGTTGAGACATGATGTATATATTCTTCTTGAAACATTTATTCTCTGGATGAGATCCCTTGATGTAATAATAACACTTGTATGTGCTCCCTTTCTTCTTGACTTTCTTTATTGAACCTTCATCAGTAGGCTTCAAACTTTCATCTTCATTATCTGACTTTGGCTTCTTGTCTTTCACAATTTGTTTCTCTTTTGATCTTGAATTCTTACTTCCTTGAACTATAATAGCATGATAATTTCCCTTGGATCATCTAAGAGAACCTATCTAGATTAATTTATGTTTCTCCTTTTTAAGTGAATCAAAGAATGTACTTAAAGAAGGCATTTTCCAATTAGAAATAGCAATCCTAGTAGCATGAAAAGTTGACACAAAAGCTGAGTATTCAAGACCCAATTTTGATAGAATGGGAAGAATTAATTGATCTTCCTTATTCTCAATCCCATATTGCTTGGTCAATAAGAAAAGTGACTTGAATTTTGTGAAGCGCCCTTCAATGGAATTGAAACTACTTGGACTCAATGAGAATAACTCATTCTCCAACTGATGCGCTCTTATCTCATCTTGTACTCCAAAGAGAGACTCAAGTTTGGTCCATACTTGGTTTGGAGTGGTAAAACCATATATATGAAAGAGTATATCAGGATAAATAGAGAGGCAAATCAATCTATAGGCTTCATCCAACCTATTATGCCACTTAGCTTTCTCAACAACATTATTGGGCTCATTCTCCAAAGCTAAAGTAACTCTGTATAGTCCCTTACTGCACAATATAATGCCAATTTCAGATTTCCATTCATGATATTTGAAGGGATTCAGGATTATATCTTAAGAGGAATCCATGCTAAGAAGTTGATGCACTCAAGAAGATACTCTCTACAACCTGCACAAATAAAGACTATGAGAAAATTTTGTAAGATCAATTCAAGCTCTTCTTTAGAGAGGAATAGGAGACTGGATGCGCTTTGATGTAGAGAAATAATAGCTCCTCAACTCTATAGAACTTAAGAAACCTTGCACTCTGATACCATGTATAAATAACAGCTCTAATACTATGAATAAATAGATCCTTTATGCTAAGAATAAGCACAAGATGTATATCTAGCTACAAGATAATTCTCACAAGCATGCACAAGGAAAATAGAGAGAAGAACAAAGAGAATGAATACAAGAGAAGTGACCCAATATCTTTCCAAGTATTATTGATCAAATGAATTGATTATTATAACAATAGTAATACATCCATGTAATAAAGGAAAATTGAGTTACTAAATGCAACTCATGCTAGCTCATAAATCAGGCTTACTAAATATGATAAAGCCCCATAGGTGACTAAATCACTTTCCAACTTTGTAAAGGACCTCACGAATTAGCTAAAGTATGAGTGAGTTGTCATGATTGATGGAAAAACATGTTAATCATAAAATCTGGAGAGAAAATCATGGAGGGTAGGTTGGAAACAAAAGATAGTAGTTTCCTGCTTGAATAGCTTTACCTTATCCACTGAAAGGCAAGAATAAAGCAGGATAGAGACAAAATCTGCATGAAGGAACAGTTACTAATATGTCAGTCAATAAAGTGGGCAGGATCTAATCAAAATTAGGAAAAATGCACTCTTGGGGTATATATGGAAATTGTTGACCAAGTGGTGCAAGTGGATGCCAATCATCTACACTAGTAGGTAGGAAATTTAACAATAATTATTAAATATTGTTATCCTAAGTATGGAGTGGGATTATAATATCCCAACAATGTCTTCCAATTGGAAGGAGATTCCATTCACTCTATGACAACTAATGATGAAAGATTCTATGACAAATATGAAAAATTCAGACCTGATTGCAAACCTATGAAAAATATGACATGATAGGGATAAAAATAGCCACAAAGAGGGTGCATTTGGGAGTTATAGGAATCCATCCAAATTGGGGAAATAATTCGATCATGAAGAAGAAGACAAATGTCATAGGAGTTACTAAACCACTATTAAGAGTTGGAGGAAGCCCATAGAGAGAAATTAGGCCTTAGGAGGCATCATGAAGTTAATAAAAGGATTTTGTGTGGAAGGATAATGGATTTTGATCATTTTTTAATTGTCATTCGGAATTTTGGAGAGCTCTTTCGTGTCCATTGCACGGTGAGTGTTCACTCTCCCTGCTTGTGAACCGATTTTGACGGAGTTGGATTCATTTCCAAGTTGATTGATGGAGAGTAAATTCAGACATATAAATGGATATTAATTATGGTTTTTAGTTTCATGTTGAAGTTCCATACAACTCAATTTATCATATGTCTCCCTATTCTCTCGTTTCGTCTTCTCCATTCCCTCGTACTCTCATGTGATGGCACACTTGTTGGAGTGGTACTTGCACTTTTCTGAATCTATTTGATTCCCAAGCTTGGTTATATGATGTATAAATATTAATATTATTCCCATATTCTCTGTAATTTGAAATATAAGAAATCCGTGTGTGAAAGGATTGCATTCCCATGCTCTTGAATAACGAGTTTTCATGAATTTGGATTCCATCTTGAAAGAGTTTTATAACAAATTTTTACGAGGGTTGTTCTCCAATTTTGATGATTTTCCAATTTTGATGATTTTTTGGAATCCATATATGATGTATTGATCTCTAATTTTATTTCCATATTCTATGTATCTCGAAATCCAAAAATCTCATGTGTGAAAATCTTGTATTCACATGCCATAGAATCACTAGTTTTCATGACTTTGGCTTCAATCTTGAAGGAGTTTGATGTCATATTTGTATGAGGGATTTTATCTAAGTTTAATATGTGGTGACATACATTTGTATGTTTTATATGATAACTATATTTCATGTTACTCTCGGAATCATATATTCTACTTTTCATGTGTCAAATTTGAGCTGGTAATGCAATTTCCCCTTAAGCAATTTCCATGAAGCTTACCATACAAATGTTTCATATCATAATCATTTTGCAGAGCTTAGTAAAAATGGTTAATTATAGTCATTGATGTCTGATATTCATCCACATACTCTGTTCTTAAATTTTCTAGGTCCATACTTGAGTTGGAGAACCAAGTTGGCCTCCATCCCTGGGGATCCATTTCTTTAGAAATTGCACTCTGAATAGGATGAATACGCTCCCTGGGAGAGTGATGTTGATCCTACAAAAGAAATAATAGAGGATATAAATTGAGCTAATTTATATCTAATACCATGTGAAAATTAATCCCAAGCTTAGATCAATTGAACTCACAAAATTGCTTGAAAAACATGCATATATCCACTCAAATTTGACACTAATATTGGTGCATAACACAAACTTTCATTGCATAAGTTTACATAAACCAACCTTATAAATTAATAGGCTGTCCAAATATATAATTACATCATATATTCGAATGCCTAGGGAGGCAAGTTGAATCCTCACAAAAGTAGGGTTAATAAAAGTCAAAAATCCCCCCTAGGTGGATAAAACACTTTCCAAACCAGTCAAGGAGGTCACTAATATAATCATGCTTTCAGGAGAGAAAAATATGGAGGATGAGTCGTGCAAAAAACAAGCTAGTTGTCATGTGACGAGATTTCATTGTTTTCCTTAAAAGCAGTCAAACTCATGATAAGGCAGGAATGCGCACTTACTAAACTAGGAAGACTGTAGAGTTGTCAGAATATTATCCAAAATCTCATGAAGGAGCTCCTGGAGGAATTTTAAGAAAGTTTTGGCCAAATGGTGCAAGTGGATGCCAACTAGCTAGTGTAGGACCTAGGAAATTAATCAAAAAGATTAATTATTTTATCCTAGGTATGGGAATGGGTTTTTGGTTATTCTAACAATAGGAGAAGACCATAAAGGAATGGAAACTTTGCTAAGCAAGGGTGGGTGCATTATTGCTGAGAGTATACACAAATCATTAGGAAAATACTTATGATACAGTGTTGTTGATGGAGATTTGCACTACCCATGGACACCTATAGGAGTTCATCATATCTGCGGGGTACTTATCTTGTCATTCACCATCATTATTCTGGAAATCCCTAGCCATTTTGAGCATAAGAAGGTAGTTGTATAGTCAACTGGAAAAAGGTTTGCAAATTCTATCAATTCACCTCAACAAATAACATATTCAGTAAGCTGCTACATGACTAGATAATGTACAACTGTTAGACCATTGAACAAACTGTCATTTTTTCTCTTTCTTAGTTATGCCAAGTATTACAAAGTTGAGTTTAATTCATTAGCTTATTGTTTTTGCATATGTTGGCATTGTTATTAATACTTTGATATCTTTCATTTCCAATATGTATGTCCCTTAAGCACAACTCATTGTCAAATATATATATATATATATATATATTATTTGTGTGGGTGTTGAAACGAATATCTAAAAAATATCATCCCAAACTAGCATACAACATAGTATATATATATACTATTTGTGTGGGTGGGCCCATGGTATTTGGTGGCCAATGGTATTTTTCCATGGTATTGGTAGCCAATGGTAAATAAGCCCTTATAAGGCTTGAGGAGGCTCCATTGTAAAGGGTCCTAGAGGTGAGTAGTGGCTAGCTCACTTGGCCCGTCTTGGTCAGTTTAGTTCAAGGGAGATAATAGATCTATTATGGTGGTTTTTCCCAGTTTTGGGTTTTACATGTAAACATTGTGTGTCTATCTTAAATGTGTTGCTAAGTGGTTTTATTTTTTCTCATTATTAATTATATGTATGCTCATTCAAATCCTAATAATTGGTATCATATCCATGGTTTGGCATATATTTGTGCTCGTTGTGTTGTACCTAATTTTTTGAATTAATTGTGGGGTGCATGTTTGGTGTTACCTGACACCCTAATAGTATATTTGGGTTCCTGGTTAGAATGTAATATCCCAGAGTGCTAGAAGTACAAGGTATCCCTCTTATGCGCACATAAGGGATGTTGTATCAAGTGTGGAATGAACCATTGGGTAGGTACAACGATGGTAGGTGTACTCGTAGCCTAGATTCATGTGGATCGAAAGGGTTGTGTCTTTGATTATAGGAGGAATGTGAATTAGTTTAATTTATGTTGTGGGACCAAGATTGATGAGCCATGTATCTGAAGAGAAGTCTTAGAGAACTAGTAGTTACAACAGCTGAGGAACCATGTAATCTAATAGATAGATTCCTCTTGATATGGACGTCAATGAAAAGGTTGGATGTAGGCACAAAAGGAGCATGGTAAAAATGAGTAATAATACGAGCATGGGAAAGTGTAAGAATGAAGCAACGGATGGTGATGTTGTAGTCACCATGAATACACATGAAAAAAATTAATGGATTTTTTTGAATGTAAATGGGAATATGGTTGTAAGAACTGTTAAGGCATACATACCCCTGGTAACTCACCGGTAAAGTCAGGAGATAGGCCTAGGTGATAGGGGGTGTATGTGATATTCCTCAGTAAAAATTTGAGGGGGGTTGGTGTTTACCCAAATTCAAGTTTAAAGGGGGGATTTTTAGGGTTAACATTGACTTGGAAATGAGTCAAAGGTGGTTTAGGTCTAGCACATGTTTTTGGGCCCATGGTATTTGGTGTCCAATGGTATTTTTCCATGGTATTGGTAGGCAATGGTATTTGGTGGACCATGGTATTGCATGTAAATAGGCCTTTATAAGGATTGAGGAGGCTTGATTGTAAAGGGAGCTGCAAGGTGAGTTGTGGATAGCTCACTTGGCCTGACTTGGCCAGTTTAGGTCAAGGGAGATAATAGATCTATTATGGTGGTTTTCCCAGTTTTGGGTTTTCCACATAAACATTGTGTGTCTATCTTAAATGTGTTGCTATGCGGTTTTGTGTTTTCTCATTATTAATTATATGTATGCTTGTTTAAATGGAAATAATGGAACAAGATATACGAATGGACATAATGGAATCCATGCAAAGGGAAGCAACACAAACATTCTAGTTCAGAAGAACACCTAAGTAGCCAGTTAGGGAACATCAAGGCCACTTTTCCCCTAGTTTGTGACAAAGCATCAATTTGGCAATCCATAGCATCCTATACCAAGTGATATTTGTAAATACTATTTGGCGGAGTATCAACAACATGGTGGAGATTTGCATGCCGTGATTCCCTTTCAATATTTATTCAATGTCAAGTATAGGAATAGACCTCATGACTTCAATAGGGGCCAAATTAATTTGGATATGCAATGGAAGGTTGGAAATTTGACTATTCCATCCTTATATGGGTCCAACAAGTGCATAGTGAGAGCATGGGTATATAAGTTGGATACATACTTCCAAATCAACTACATGAGGGAGACTGAAGCGATTCGGTATTTTACTCTGCATTTAGAGGGAGAAGCACATGAGTGGTGGTATCATTGATTAGCCACATTGGTGCATGTTAGTATTAATTCTTATTTGGATCGCATGCATAGATTGATAGACATGTTTGATAGGAAAGGCCCTGAGATACATTTAAGAGAGTTAGCACAGCTCAAAAAATTAGGTACCACAAACACCTACATCGCAAAGTTCTATCAACTAGTAATCATGGTGATATATATTTCAAAGGCCTGACTCATTATGTTCTTCATAGAGGGACTATCCAAGCCACTACATTGTTGGGTGAAAGCCTTCAAGCCCAGTACATTACATGATGTTGTTATATTTTTAACATGTAAGCTATATGATCTTAGGATCTTATTTGAGAGAATAACAAGCACAGTAATCAATCACAAGAGACAATGAACAAAAATATTTTCCTCGGGGAAACCATAAAGGAGAAAACCCTGCAACTTCCTCAGAGATAGATCAGCACCAAAAATAAAACCCAAAGACAGCAAGATGATCTCCCGACAACAGTAGTCTCTCTCTCTCTTGTCCCATATTCTTCTCTCTCTCTCAATTATGCGCTACAACTGAGTGTGAGTGAATGTGTATTAATGTGTGTTAATTAGAGAGGCTCCCTCTCTATTTATACTAAGTCCCGACTTGACAATAACTCACTAGGGCCTAATTCTCTATGAGAGTCTAATAACCCTAGGGCCCCACAACTGCAGGGACTTTAACCCTTGATCAATAAGGAGGGCTATACTCTATGAGTTTACATGACTTTTTTACATTATTGAATCTCCCGATCGGAACATCGGGGCATGACATGACTCACTTACATTACAGATACTTCCCAGAATAAAAATCGGGGTACAATACATAAGATATACAAGTGAATACATTCCGAAGTTACGAATACATCAACACTCCCTCTTAACTAGGAAGGTATTCTCTCGACACAATTTATCAGCACAAGTCTTCTTCTTTGTATCATCTGGATCATCATCAAGTCATATTCATCTTCAAGTCATCTTCATCTTCAATTCATCTTCATCGTCAAGTCATCTTAATCATCAAGTCATCTTCATCAAGTCAGGATCATCACTTGATCTGGAGCATCATTGGATCATCATCAAGTCTAGATCATCACTTGATCTGGAGCATCACTGGATCATCATCAAGTCTGGATCATCACTTGATCTAGAGCATCACTAGATCATCATCAATTTTGTATCATCACTTGATCTGGATCGTAAATGGATCATCATCAAATCTGGATCATCACTTGATCTATATCGTCATTGCTGGATCATCACTGTTGCTATCTCAATTCTACTCGTCACAGGAAGTTCTACAGATCCATCCCTTTTTCATGTTGTTTTTAGGCCTAGCCTTCATGCAGGTCTTCATTGTATTCAGCACTTATATCTGACCATGGAATGAACCATGTCAGAAAGACCCACCCAGTACTTACATCTGACCATGGGAGGAACACATCCAAGAACCTTGTCAGAAAGGCACGCCCAGCACTCACATCTGACCATGGGAGGAACACATCCAAAACCCATGTCAGAAATTCCCAGCACTCACATCTAACCTCATCTTGTCAGAAAGGCTCTGCACTTACATCCAACCTCATCATGTCAGAAAGGCTTTGCACTTACATCCAACCTCATCATGTCAGAAAGGCTCTGCACTTACATCCGACCTCATCATGTCAAAAAGGTGATGCACTTACATTCAACCTCATCATGTCAAAAAGGATTTGCACTTACATCCGACCTCATCATGTTTGAAAGGCACTGCACTTACATCCGACCTCATCATGTCAGAAAGGCTCTATGCTTACATTCGACCTCATCATGTCAGAAAGGCATTGCACTTACATCTAATCATGTGGGAACACATCCCTCAATCACATCAAAATGGATCTTCACTAATCATGTGAGAACACATCCCACAATCACATCAGAATATCTCTACACTAATCATGTGGTAACACAACCCACAATCACATCAGAGAATCTCTGCACTTATATCTGATCATGTGGGAACATATCCCTCAATCACATCAGAATGGCTCTACACTGATCATGTGGGAACACATCCCACAATCACATTAGAATATCTTTGCATTGATCATGTGGTAACACAACCCGTAATCACATCACAACATCTCTACACTTACATCTGACCATTTGAAGCTCAGCCTTCCACCATGTCAGAAAGGCCAACGGACACATCAATTCACTTTGGAGGGAACCTCGATCTGGAGAACACCAAGTTTCTCCCTGAAGTACTCAAACTTTATTCTAGATAATGTTTTGGTCAGTACATCATCTATCTGCTCATCCGTCGCAACATACTAGAGCTTCATTGTTCCTCTCTGCACCATATCCCTGATATAGTGATATTGATATCGATGTGTTTTTACTTATCATGGAACACTGGGTTCTTCGATAGCTTCACACAGCTCTAGTTGTCGTAATATATACAAGTAGCATCCATCTGGAGATCAAATAAATCAGGCAGTAGCTTTCTCAACCATGCTACCTCACAACTAGTCAAACAAGCTGCAAAATACTCTGCTTCGGCTGCACTCAGTGCCACACAGGATTTCTTTCTGCTAAACCAAGAGATCACACCTGATCCCATACTGAAGCAACACCCTAAAGTGCTCTTTCTATCAATGGAACTACCTGCCCAATCTGAATCCACATAACCTTCCAGGTTAATCTTTTGATTCGCCTCATACTTGAGCCCATAATCAACTGTACCCTTTAGGTACCTCAGAATATGCTTTGCAGCGATCAAGTGAACATGTCTTGGATCCATTAGGAACTGGCTCAATGTGTTCATAGCAAAGCAAATATCTGGTCTCGTATTCATCGGGTACATCAAGGACCCAATCATCTAATGATACATCATAGAATCAACCACTTATGATGAAGCATCATTCAATAGCTCCAGGTTCGATGCCATAGGTGTGGTCATGGTTTTGCATTCCATCATCCCAAACCTCTTTAGGATATCTATTGCATACTTCCCTTGTCCCATAGAAATTCCATCTGTATTCTGTCACACTTCCATGCCTAGAAAATAATGCATCATATCCAAGTCCTCCATTTTGAACTCGACAGCAAGCTTCCTCTTTGTATTATAAATCAACCCATGCTCACCTGTTACAAATAGACCATCTACATACATTAGGAGTGTCATTGGGTTCCCTTCTTCAACCTTGTAGTAAAGGTTGGAATCCGCTTTACTCTTGGTAAATCTCAAACTAGATAGAAAGCTGTCAATTCTGCTGTACCATGTCATGGGTTCATGTTTCAAAATGTACAGGGATTTATTTAACTTACACACATGAGTCTCTCTGTCATGTGTCTCGAAACCAAGTGGCGGCTCCACATATACTTCCTCTTCTACTACACCATTCAAGAAAGTTGTCTTGACATCCATCTAGTGTACTTTCCACTTCATTACTGCAGCTAAAGCAAGTATTGATCTGATGGAAGTATATCTCGCTACAGGAGCAAACGTTTCTTCATAATCTATTCCTTCTTTCTGGGAGAAACCACGAGCCACAAATCTTGCTTTATATTTCTCTATGCTACCATCTGCAGCATGCTTGATCTTATAGATCCATTTGGAAGTCACAACAGACTTCCCCTCTGGTCTTTTGACAACATCCCAAACATCATTCTTTGTGATTGATTGATACTCTTCGATCATAGCATCCTTCCATTCCTTCTTTTCTGTTGCTTCTTCATAGTTGAAAGGTTCTTTATCAATGAAGTCACATAATAGGGATACATAACCGTAGCAGGACCTAGTTCTTTTCCTTTCTCTGTGTATATCTTCTGGAACCCCATATTTTTTTGCACCTTGGATAGCTTCTTGTACCCAAGCAAGTTTCCTCTTGTGAGGATTCTTCTCCTGAGGTGGATCTACAGGTTCTTGAGGTTCTTCTATTTCTCAATCTTCTTCTGGAATTTCTTTGTTCATTGTTGTGTCATGAATTCTGGGTACTTTTGTTTCTATAGGTTCTTCAGCAGGTCTCTTTTTGGATTTGTTGTAAGCTAATTCTTCATCAAATGTTATGTCCCTACTGATGTCGATCTTCTTGAATCCTGGGAAGTATATTCTGTAAGCCTTCAAGCTTTCAGAGTATCCCACAAATATACTTTTCCTTCCTGAAGGATCTAACTTTGTCCTCTTTTCATTTGGAATGTGTATGTACAATGGACAGCCAAATATTCTGAGATGACTGAATTATGGTTTCTTGCCGAAAAATATTTCTTTAGGTGTCTTTTCCTCGAGTAATATATGTGGAGTATGGTTATGTACATACACAGTTGTTCTAGCTTCTTATGCCCATAGATGCATGGGAAGATATTAATCATGAAGCATTGCCCTTGCAGCTTCCATGATCGTTCTGTTCTTTCTTTCTGCAACCCCATTCTGTTGTGGATTATATGGAGTGGTAAACTCCCTCTTAATCCCTAAATATTTACATAATTCCTTGAATTCATTTGATGTGAATTCTCTGCCATTGTCTGATCGAAAAATCTTGATCTTCTTCTCTGTGTAGTTTTTTATCAAGGCTTTGAATTCCTTGAAATTGTTGAATACTTTGTCTTTGTTCTTCATGAAGTATATCCATGTCTTCCTATAAAAATCATCAATGAAAGAAACATAGTATACATACCTGCTTAATGAACTGGATGACATCAGACCACATACATCGGAGTGAATGATTTCCAATATTCCTTTATCCTTGCTTTCACTACTTGGAAATGTCTTCTTTGCGTTCTTTCCTTTCGCACATCCCTTGCATACTCGTTCATGTTTTTCTTGTATTTTTGGAACACCTTCAACAACTTTGCTTGCAAGTGGTAGTGCCCTAAATTGTACATGTGCAAGCCTTCTATGCCAAAGTTCATTGGGTTCTACTGAGTCATGAACCAAATCTTGTTCTGGTTGTCACTTTAATCTATATATTCCTCCCTCTTGTTCTCCAATTACTACTACATCGTCAATAGTCTTTCCTTTTGGCCACATGATGACTTGGCCATCTATAAATGAAACTCTTATACCTTTTGCATATAATGCAGAGATGGATAGAAGGTTCTTGTTTAGTCCTAGTACAAATAGGACATCCTTCATTTTCATAGACTTTCCAGAGTCTAATTTGTAGGAGGATTCTCCACTACCTTTTATTGGATACTGGTAGTAATCCCCAAGTTTCACCTTGTGGGGTGATTCATGTTCTGATAGTTTCATAAATGATTCTTTGAATCCTGTCATGTGTTTGGAAGCCCCACTGTCTATAAGCCAATCATTGCTTCCATGTGTGATGTTTCCAGTGAGAGCGAAAATCAAAACATATTCTTCATCACTTGAAGAATCATCACCGGCTTGTTTGATTCTCTTCTTGGAAGGCTCATCATCTTCTACAGCATGAGCATGATGTATTTTCTTGTTTCCCTTCCTCTTGTGATATCTATGTTTGTTTCTAGGACAATCTCTTGCAAGGTTTCCTCTTTCATCACATGTAAAGCAAACGTACTTAGACAAATCTTTGTTATACTTTCTAGTGTTTTTTTTTTGGCGAGAGTGCTTACCTTTGTGATGGTTTTTTCTGCTTTTCTTGGATTGTACCATGAGAGCTTGATCTTCAATTCCCATATTTTCTTCTCAAGCTGATATTCGAGCTTCCTCTTATGAGCATTCCTCCCACAGTCTGCTAAACTTGACTAGTTTCTTTCTCACACAGATCCCTTGAATGAAAGAGTCCCATGCCCTAGGGAGACCATTCAAGGTGGTCATCACAATTTCTGCATTATCTACTTCTTCATCTACCGCTTCTAGTTGTTCCTTGATCTGAGAGACCCTTGTAAAGTAAGACTGGGTCATCTGCACATTCTGGATCTTTACATTCTTCAATTGGCTTCTCAGAGTCATCTTTCGGTTTATGTTCTTCCCTTCAAATAACTTGGTCAGGGAATCAAACATATCTTTAGGTTTCTTTAGAGAGGACACATGTGGTATGAGGTGATCCTTGATTGAATCAGCAATAATCCTCTTATCCATGACCAATTTATTCTTGTGTAAGGCCTTAGCCTCATCTCCCTCTGGAACTAGAACCTCTTCATTGATGTAAGAGTCCAACCCATTTTCTTCCAGGACCAGAGAGATCCTATACTTCCTAGCTCGGAAGTTATCATCTCCCTCAATCTCTTCATCAAGCTTGGTATGATGAGACATTTTAATAGAGAACCTCAAATGGAAATGCAAAATATTTAGATCTTATCAGGTTAAGATGTCGGAACTAGATATGGAGCTGAATTTCTGCAGAGTTGGTTTTCTGGTTCAGCAGCAGATTAGGGTTTGACTTTCCCAGAGTTCTACCCAACCAAAAACTTTGATCTTGATCTCTAAACTTTGATTTTGGGGAGGAGATCAATCCAAGCCTGGGCTCGCTCAAAAATTCCACTTCTGTGGAAAGCCCTAATTTTCGACAGTAGTGTCGAGTCAAAAACTGAAAAATTATCAAAATCAGATTCTGCTTCGACGGAAAGATGCGCCCTAGAGAGGAGAGTCAGCCCAACCTCATTTTCTAAAAATTTGTGGAGAGAGATCCAAAAAGTAGGAAGCCCTAGCTTCAGTAGCTACATAGTGTCTTCTTCTCAAGTTAGCTCTGATACCATGTTAGATTTTTAACATTTACGCTATATGATCTTAGGATCTTATCTGAGAGAATAAAAAGCACGGGAATCAATCACAAGAGACAATGAACACAAATATTTTCCTCAGGGAAACCATAAAGGAGAAAACTCTACAACTTCCTTACAGATAGAATCAGCACCAAAAGTAAAACCCAAAGACAGTAAGATGATCTCCCAACAGTAGTAGTCTCTCTCTCTGTCCCAAATTCTTCTCTCTCTATCAGTTATGCACTACAGCTTAGTGTGAGTGAATGTGTATTAATATGTGTTAAATAGAGAGGCTCCCTCTCTATTTATACTAATCCTTGACTTGACAATAACTCACTAGGGTCGACTTCTCTAGGAGAGTCTAATAACCCTAGGGCCCCACAACTGTGAGGAATTTAACCCTTGATCAATAAGGAGGGTTATACTCTATGACTTTACATGACTTGTTTACATTATTGAATCTCCCAATCAAAACATCGTGGCATGACATGACTCAATTAATTACGGATACTTCCCGGAATAAACATCGGGGTACAATACATAAGATATGCAAGTGAATACATTCCGAAGTTACAAATACATCAACAAATTTTATTATTCAAGCAAGGGACATGGGGGATGCAGTCCCAAAGAATAAGTTCTATTCTAATCCTCATGCCCCTCAAAAAGGAAAGGACAAGAAGCCCTTGCATAAGATATGAACTAAGAAGAAAAAAAGGATGAAGAGACTTGAAACAAGCTGAAGAAGAGAAATTTATTCTTCATTTGCAAAAAACCTTGGGAACCATGACGCAAATGTATGGTAAAAGGTAAGGTTCACTTCATTGAGGTACGATTAGAATGAGGTGGAAGAGAAATCCTGGGATGAGGACTAGCCACAATCATAGAAGTCATAGGTACAACATCCATGGGTGCAGACACAAAGTTGAACCATTGTTTCTTTATTGAGTACCCCTAGGTTCAACACATTCCATGGTTAGTGGAGTTATATAGGGGCAACGAGTCACGATCTCGATAGATGGTGGGGCCACCCACAATTTCATAGACTCAACTTTAATGACTAGAAGAAGAATCCCACAAACTGTTTTGATGGATTTGTGGTGGAGGTAGTTTTGGACACATGATGCCATGTATGTGGAAGGATCCAAAATCGACAGTGACGATGGGAAACTATAGCATGACTGATGAGTTTTATGTGGTCAAGATAGAAGAGATCAATGTAATTATGGGTGTCCAGTGGCTCGGTATTTTGGGACCAATCATGATGAACTACCAGAACTTGGAGATTGGATTCAATGAACCAGATGAATTGAGGGTAGTTGTGCGAGGCATGTCCAATGGTTCTCCAAGAGTTGTCCTGGCTAAGATAATGGAGGCCATATTCCAACATGGTGATATAGATTATGTAGCAAAGTGCACAATCACATCTCATAATACTTCACATGACAACTAACAGTAGACATACAAGATTTATTGGGAAATCATGATAGGTTTTTGGTGGAGATTCCTCTAGGAAGACCTACTAACAATGGATTTGAGCACACTATTGAGATAGAGGAGGGAACCAAACCTATGATCACTACTCCTTACAGGAATGTAAGTAAATTTAAATATGATATTGAGAAGGCCATTAAATAATTGTTAGCCATGGGACACATCAGGCCTAGTTCCAGTCTGTTTGCATCTTTGGTGAATTTGGTCAAAAAGAAGGATGATATGGTGAGAATGTGCATTGATTACAAGGAGTTAAATAAGAAAACATCAATAAAATGTATTGTATCCCCCATATTGATGAGTTATTAGATGATTTGCTTGGATCAATGTACTTCTCCAAGATTGATCTTCAATTGGGATAACATCAGAACAAAGTCTAAGAGTAGGATGTGCACAACACTACTTTCATATGTCAATATGGACATTATGAGTTCTTGGTCATGTTGTTTGGTTTTACCAATGCACCAACCACTTTCTAGCCATGCATGAACCATATATTCAGGAAACATTTAAGGGAGTTTTTGTTGGTTTTATTTGACGACCTCCTCATTTACAGTAGGACATTGGAGGAGCATATGAGACATATGAATGAGATTTCGAGCATTATGGAGGAGAAATCCTTATATGTCAAGGACTCCAAATGTGAATTTGGCATTATAGAGATATTATATTTAGGTCATGTGATTGGAACACAGAACATTCGAGTTCACCAAGAGAATATTTTGTCCATTTTGGCTTGGTACACATTAAGGTCCCTCATAGATTTGTGAGGATTCTTTCAATCTCTACACATACAACAGACATTTTATGAAGAGATTTTCACAAATGGATGCACCCCTCACTAATATTATGAATAAGGGGGATTTCAAGTGGGTCGATGACCCTCAAAGATATTTCAACAACATCAAAGACGTGATGAGTACTTTCCCGGTGTTGGCACTTTCATGCTTTATCCAGTCATTCGTGCTAGAGTATAACATTTCAGGAATAGGTATCCAGGCATTTTTTATGCAGAACAGACACCCGACATCCTTCAAGAGCAGGAAATTTAGGGATATAAAGAGGCTCTACTCCATTAATGAAAAATATATGTTGTCCATAATGCATGCATTATCAAATTTCAGGCAGTATCTAGTGGGAAAGAGATTTGTGGTCAGGATGAATCACAATAGTCTGAGGTACTTCTTGGAGCAGAAGGACTTAAATGAAAGAAAAGATAAGTGGGTCAATAGGATATAATCCTATTATTTTTATATTCAGTATGTTAAGGGGAATAAGAATGTGGTGGCTGATACACTTTATAAGAAACCATGTGCATGCTCAATGATGGAGATTTCAGTTGATTGGAAATCCAACCTCCTGATGGAATATTCCAAGAACAACTTTGTTTGTGATTTGATCGATGGTCTCATACAAGATGGAAGGTACAGGTTAGTTGATGATGTCATATTCTATAGCTAAAATATCTATTTCATGCTATAATTCAAGATTAAGGAGAAGATTATGATGGCTACACATGATGCACCATAAGTAGGGCACCATAGTTATTTCAAGACGTAATGGGTAATCGAGGAGAGGTTCACTTGGAAGGGCCTCAAGGATGGCGTATTGAGGCATGTGAGAAAGTGCATGGTTTTTAAACATTATAATACATAGTACACCCATCCGACAGTATTATTACATCAATTTCCCATACCAGCACAGAAGTGGGAGAGCATTTCAATGGACTTCATCACAATATTACCGAGGGTATAGGGATGATATTGTATTTATGTTGTTGTGGATTGGTTGAAAAAATAACGCACTTATTTTTTATCTCCTCAGAATACGTAGTAGCTCAAGTGGCATAATTTCTCTTCATAGAGGTGTTTCAACTCCACAGGATACCGAAGCACAATGTTAACACTCAAGATAGAAATATCATGTGGGATTTTGGAAGGAGTTTTTTAGGTTGACATGCACGGAGTTGATCCTAGCACTAGTTACCATCCCCAAATAGATGGTTTGATCAAGATTGTGAACAAGTGGGTTGATGGGTACCTACGTAATTATGTCTCGAAGAAACAGAGAACATGGATCAAGTTATTGCACTTAGGGGAGCACTGTTACAAAACCACTTACCACAAGTACAATGGTATGATTCCATTTCAATATTTATATGGCTATGACACTCCATCATCCATATACATGGAATTTGAAGAAAATATAGGTCCCAAAGCTAAATAATGTATGCACAAGATTCAGAATATTCTTAGAGTTCTTATGGAAAATTCGTAGGTGACTCAAAATCAATGAAAGATATACGCTGACAAGAACATGACGTAACATAGCTTCGATATGGGAGACTTAGTCTTCTTGAGATTGAAACCCTATCGCCAATCCATGTTGAAGAAAAGCAATGCGAAAAAAATTGAAAACTCGTTTATATGGACCGTATAAGAATATCAGGAGGGTAAGAGAGGTAGAATACAAGCTTAACCTTCTAAAAGGAAGCAAGATTCACAATTTCTCCATGTGTCATGACTTAAGAAGGTATTGGGACAATAGGTCACAACCTCAGTAGAGTTACCTCCATTGGATGAACAAGGGCAGTTGGTATTGGATCCAGAAGAGATATAGATGTCTGGGAAAGGAAACTAAGGAACAGGGTGATCTATGAGTATTTAGTTAGATGGAGGCACATGCCAGTGGAGGATGCCACATGGGAGGGAGGGCAGGTTAAGAAATATCCTAATTTTCATTTTCTTGAGGGAAAATAATCTCGTGAAGTGAGGTATGTCATGTCCCTATATAGATTATCCATCCCTATATAGATGATCCACCAAAGGATGACTTATTATCCTATTCAGTTCCCATGGGCTACAGTTGACAAAAAGAGGGAATTAATTAGTTATTAATGTCACCGTATCCAAAATTATTTATAAAGTGACATTATATAAGTAATTCATAAAGTGACTTTATAAAAGTCACTTAAGTTTAAAATCGCGCATAAAAAGAAAAAATTGACCAAACTTGGTCAAAATGAGGATAGAAGGGAAAAAAGGGCTCTCTCTCAATCATTCTTGTATTTTCATTTCTGAGATATTGAAGATCCCTTAAGCTTGCTTTCTCTTGAACGAAACCCTGAGGGAGAGGAAATAGTTTTGGTGGTGAAACCATCCACCATAGCTATCTAATGAGGAGAGATCAGTCAAATTTCTCATATGCACAACATTATCGTGGAATGGAATTACTTCTTCACCTTCATATTTGAGGGCTTTTTGGTTTCTTTGTCCACTATTGTAGAAGGTGCTCTTGAGGAAGGGGATGTTACATTTCTCTCTTGTGGAATGAATTACCTATTCTTTTTGGAGGGTGTAATCAATATTGAAAGGGATGAGGAAGGGTTTAGAATTAGTTTGAAGCTAGTAAGAGAGTGCAGTCTCAAAAAGGTAAGAACATTGGGTTGTGGAGAGATCCAGAGAAGGGTACACTTCTTGTCTCTAATGGTTTATGAAGGCACATTTATCATTTTCAAGATCATTATTGTTACAGTCACTAGAGAGGTCACCCACTGAGATAGGAGAAGACCATAAAGGAAGGGAAACACTCTAACAAAGGGAGGATGTGTTATTGTTGAGGGTATACACAAATCATGAGGCCAAGACTTATGCTACAGTTTTATTGGAGGAAATTTGCACTACCATTGTCACCTACAGTATGCCATCATATCTGCAAGGTACTTATCTTGTTATTCACCATCATTATTGTGGTTGTCTTTTATCGTTTCGAGAATAAGAAGGTAGCTACAATGAACTGGGAAAAGGTATGAAAATTCTATCACTTCACTTTAGAAAATAACATATTCAGTAGGAAACTACGGTACTCCAATGTACAATTATTAGAGCATTGAAATAACTCTCATTTGTTATCTTTCTCAAGTGTGCCAAGTATTGTGAAGCTAAGCTTAATGTTTTTGTGTATGTTGGTATTCTTATGAATTCTTTGATATCTTGCATGTCCAATATGTTGATCCAGGAGGATATTGGTGGCCACCCACCTATTCCTCTTGGACCCCCACCACTATTTCTTTCAGTTTTCCAGTTTCCTTAATTGTAGCACAATTTACTATTTTTGGAATTTTTCCATTCCTAAACTTCTAGAGCCGTTTTGAGGCCCTAAACGACGTTTTTTTGGCATCGAATGGTCGGAAAAATATGAGTCTGTTCCAGACTTGATATTTGTCATTTATGGATGTAGTCCTTAAACACATATTTCTAATGATGTATCATGCGCGTCAAACGGAGGGAGTATGCTAAAGTTACGACCCCGGGAAATTGATGTACCAAGTTACCCAACGAGGCCCACATTAAGGCGTTTCACCTCCTAGGGTTAGGTTTTTGGATGTGTAGGGTTTCCATTGTTTCTCAATAATATATAGGCCTTCAAGCCTCATTGTAACATAGAGTTCAGAGGCATGTAGCCACCACATCTCTTGTCAGAGATAAGCTACCAGCACTCTAGCTAGTTTATTTCCATTCTGTATGTAAACAAGTTTCAGTTATTGATTAATGAAATGAAGTGTTATTTCCACTGCATATTTGTTTCTATGGTTATTTGTGTATTCTGTTGCATTCCTGCATAAATCCAAATCAGTGGTATCAGAGCAATCTGCTCTTTCTCGATCCTTCTTTGCATGTCCCCAACGCGGGCAGGGTATAAAGAGTTAGGGCTCGATCTGGTTGAACCTTTGCAAGATCAGCCTCGCAAATCCCGACGGCCACCCATGGGGGATGAAAAGAAAGACGAGGGCACAGAATATCCTATCAAAATGTTGCTCGAGGAGGCCCTTGAAAAACAAAGGAACGCGATGATGGATAACTTCACCCAGATCCTTCAACGACTTCCCACTGGCGATGCATCTGCATCTAGAAGCCACTCTGGAGGTGCAACCCCTTTTAAGGTACAAGTAAACTTTGACATTCCCATATTTGATGGTCGAATAGATGCAGACACCGTAGATAAATGGTTGAATCTATTAGAAGGATATTTCTCAGTTCATAACTTTTCTGACCGGAAAAATATTACTTTTTCTCTACTCAAAGCCACCCCCCATGTCAAGGACTGGTGGGAAACCTACTGTGAGAGAAAGGATGAGGAGGAACCCTCTCTGTCCTCAGCTGTACCCACTTGGAATTCTTTTCGAGATGCCGTAAAGGGACAATATTATCCAGTGGGGAGCTATGAGGACAAGTACATCCAATGGACTACGATGCAGCAACAAAGAGATCAAGATGTGCATGAGCTGATGAATCTGTTCCATACCCTATGCACCAAGCTGGGTATCAAAGATTCAGAGAAACATTTGGTGCTAAAGTACCACAGTTGTCTACACATATACATTCAGGAGGAAATGGAGTTCCTTGACATCTCCTCGCTTGGTACGGCATATCGGTATGCTACCAAAGTTGAGCAAAAATTCAAACAGAAAAAGCGAGACTTTGGATCTGCGAATCAGAAGCAAGGGAAAGGTGCCCCCAAACTGCAGAACCAAGGACACATCCAAGGCATGGCTACTCAAGAAAACTTGCCAAATCCGCAAGCAAAGAGCAACATTGCAAAGCCGAAGAAGGAAGCGGGAAAGTGGTGTGAGTTCCATAAGAGCCCCACTCACAACACAAGTGATTGTCGGGCTAAGTAATCACTGGTGGCTGAGATAAAGGATTCTGAATCAGATGCATACTCTAACACTGAATCTGAACCCGAGAAGGGGAATGACAAAGGGAAGAATATTATTGATGCAAAGCCCAATGCCACCATTGCCACCAGGAATATCCAAAAGGAAGAACCAGAAGATTTATAGGAGGAGGAGCGTCTTTTCCACTCCCATATGTTGGTAAAGGGTTCCCCGCTATAGTTCATCATCGATAGTGGAAGCCAGAAGAACATGATTTCAACAGAGGTCGTGAAGCAGTGGGGTTTTTCGACCACAGCACACCCACAGCCGTACACCATCGGGTGGCTTCACCAAGGATGAGATTTTCATGTCAGCCAGCAGTGCCACCTTCCCTATAGCATCAAGCCCTTCACCGATGAGGTATTATGTGATATTGCTCCTCTTGGTGTTTATGATGTATTATTAGGTCAACCATACTTATGGAAGCGACATGTTGTGTATGAGTCTCGGCCTCGCATTTTTATTATTACGTTGGGAAATAATTTGTACAGGATACCAGAGGTACCACCCCCTACCGCTATCTCTTTGGTTACTGCAAAACAATGCAGTAAGCTCATTTCCAAAATCGGGAAGTTTGTTTTCTTGATGATCCGCCCTTAGGGAAAGAATAATATCATGGCCACAACCTCCAGACAGGGCCCCTCCGCATGACAACAACAAATCGACAAGGTCTTGGAGGAGTACCGACACATATTCACCTCACCCACCGGGGTGCCTCTCCACTGTCAGGTCAAGCACCCCATCAATCTGACCCCAGGTACGTCACTGCCCAATGGACCGATCTATCACCGCTCTGTTTTGGAGAATGATGAAATCTAGAGGCAAATTTAGGAGTTTCTACATAAGGGTCACGTCTAGCCAATTTCATCGCCCTGTGGGAGCCCGATCGTGTTGGTATAGAAAAAGGATGGGACTTGGAGACTCTGTACTGACTATCGGGTGCTGAACAAGATCATTATTCGGAATAGGTACCCGATCCCGCGTATTAATGACCTCCTAGACCAACTTAAATGGGAAAAACATTTTAGCAAGATCGACTTAAAGTCTGGGTATCACCAGGTACCGATCTAGCCGACCGATGTGTGGAAGACTGCCTTCAAAGCCAAGGAGGGCCTTTTCGAATGGTTGGTCATGCATTTCGAGCTCACAAATGCTCTTGCAACCTTCATGAGACTGCTGGAGGACATCTTGCAGCCATTCACCAACCCATTTTTAGTAGTGCACTTGGATGACATCCTAATCTTCAGCCAGACTTGGGAAGAGCACCTCCACCACATCCGACAGGTCCTCCAAACATTGCGGCAGCACAAGTTGTGTGCCAATTTGGACAAGTGCACTTTTGGCATGACCCAAGTTCAGTATCTGGGATACATTATTGATGACTGTGGGGTACATGTGGATCCAGCCAATATCCAAGTCATTTGGGATTGGCCAGCCCCAACTACTCTAACAGAGCTTCACAGCCTTTTGGGCCTTGCTAATTTCTACCGCAGGTTCATGTTGGGATTCTCTCATATCACTTGGCCCTTGAGTCAAGTCAGTAAGGGAGGAGCAAAATCAAAATTCTTTTGGTCAGAAACTCAGCAGAAGGCGTTTGCAGAATTGAAACATCACCTCTGTTGTGCCCCAATGCTCACATTACCAGACTTGCAACAACCATTTGAGATCGAGACAGATGCCTCTAACTATGTTATTGGGGCAGTCCTTACTCAACAAGGGAATCCAATGGCATATCACATTGAGACACTGTCAGACACAGTCCGCAAATATCCCACTTATGACAAAGAGATGTATCCCATTGTACAGGCTTGCCAACAATGGAAGCATTACATTTTGGGGAAGGAAACGATCATCCACACAGACCACCGACCCCTACAGTTCATGCAGACACAAGGGAAGTTACAGAACGATCACCATTATAAGTGGTCCACATATCTACAACAGTTTCATTTGAACATCAAGTACAAGAAGGGAAGCACCAATAATGTTGCAGACCGCCTCAACTGACCACCAATTGTGGCAATAATGACCGTGCTCAACTCTTGTGGGCACGAGACTTCTGATTGGCCGCTTCTCTACAAGAGTGATTTAGAATTCAGCCACACATACTAGACGCTCTTGGAGGGAAACCAAGTTCCAAAATTTCACCTCCAGGATTTACTACTATGTCACATGGAACACCTTTGTGTTCCTTCAAGCGAGCATGCCAAGATGATTTGGGAAGTGCACTACAGTTGAGTCACTGGGCATTTTGGGGTCAAGAAAATAGTGGCAGTACTGTAGAAGTATTTCTATTGGCCGAACCTTCGATAGGACATCGGGAAGTACATCCGATCCTGCACTGCCTGCACCATATCCAGACCATCCATCAAGAAGCAAGGCCTCTATACTCTATTGCCTACCCCTTGTCGACCTTGGGAATCCATCTCCATGGATTACAAGTCAGGCCTTCCTTCTACTAAGCACAGCGATGACTGTGTGTTTGTGGTCATTGACCAATTCTCAAAGATGGCCATAATGGCTGCCTGCAAGAAGAATATCACAGCAGAAGCCACTGCTAAACGCTTCTTTGAATGAGTGTGGGTACACTTTGGTATCCCACAGTCTATAATCTCAGACTAGGATAGTAGGTTCCTTAGTACATTCTGGTCTAGCCTGTGGTCAATTCTAGACACCAACGTCACAAATTCCACAGCTTTCCATCCCCAGACTGATGGCCAGACAGAGGTCGTCAACAGGATAATCGTACATATTTTGCGCATGTACAACTCAAAGCATCCATGCACATGGGATGAGAGCCTCCCCTATGTACAACACAGCTATAATCGGGCCCTCCATAGCTCAACCAACCACAGCCCCTTTCAGGTGGGCTTCGAATTCCAGCCACTATGTCCCATTGACGTAGCCATGCCATTTGCAGCTACTCAAGCTGATTCAGCTCATATCCAGTCTGAAGTTTCCAAGGCAAACAGCTTCATTGAGCGCATTCATCACATTCTCCAATAGTTTCATGACATATTGGACATATCCAATGCTAAGTACAAGCAGTGACATGATCAGCATTGGGTGCAACACAACTTCCAGTTGGGTGACAAAGTGTGGCTACATTTACAGAAGGAGCACCTCGCTGGACCCCACCGCAAGCTTCGCCCGCTTCGATATGGGCCATACACCATCACCAAGGCTGTCAGGGAGAATGTCTTCAAGCTCAGTATTCCACCATTCCTTCATTTGTACCCAGTGTTCAATGTGGACCACCTTCGGCCCTACTTTCCACCTCTACTGGACACATCAGACGTGGCAGAACAACTGACACCAACAGAGTTAAACCCCAACTACATGGAACAAGCCACAACTGATTGGATTATGGACACACAGATCAATAACACCCACCAGCAAAAGATCCAGCTATATCGAGTTGTCAAAGCGGGCCAACTCCTTCACCAGGGAAAATGGCTCACCGGGGACCAAGTTCAACAGAAGTTTCCTCATCTCATGGAGGAACTCAACGCAATGGGGACCATTGCTTCCTAAGGGGGGAGTAATGATCCAGGAGGATATTGGTGGCCACCCACCTATTCCTCTTGGACCCCCACCACTATTTCTTTTAGTTTTCCAATTTCCTTAATTGTAGCACAATTTACTATTTTTGGCAGTTTTTGGGTCCTAAACTTCCGGAGCCGTTTTGAGGCCCTAAACAATGTTTTTTTTGGCATCGAATGGTTGGGAAAATATGAGTCCATTCTAGACTTGATATTTGTTGTTTATGGATGTAGTCCTTAAACAGATATTTCTAACGATGTATCATGCAATTCAAACGGAGGTAGTATGCTAAAGTTACGACCCCGGAAAATTGATGTACCAAGTTACCCAACGGGGCCCACATTAAGGCGTTTCACCTCTTTGGATGTGTAGGGTTTCCATTGTTTCTCAATAATATATAGGCCTTCAAGCCTCATTGTAACATAGAGTTCAAAGGCATGTAGCCGCCACATCTCTTCTCAGAGATAAGCTACCAGCACTCTAGCTAGTTTATTTCCATTTTGTATGTAAACAAGTTTCAGTTATTGATTAATGAAATGAAGTGTTATTTCTGCTGCATATTTGTTTCTATGGTTATTTGTGTATTCTATTGCATTCCTGCATAAATCCGGATCATATGTATGTCCCTTGAGCACAACTCATTGTTAATATATATATATATATATATATATATATATATTTGTTGTTTGTGTGGGTGTTGAAATGAATCTTAGAAATATCATCCCAAACAAGCATACAACAAATTAGATCTGCTTTTAAGGTACCTACAGGAAGTCTTCAACAATTCGTGACTCTCCAATCAAGTATTCGACAAAATACTAAAACCCATACTTATAAACACAATGAATTCCCTAATATTTTTTCTCAAATTGTGGGATACAACAATATATCAATGAAGTATTTAACAAAAGTGGTGATCCAAGCCACACCCACAGTAAGATTTAACACCGGTTATTATTAAGAAAAAAAACCTATGGGATTTAAATAGTGATGTTAACAGAGAGGTGGTCAATCGTTACAAATCAAAACAAACTAGTGTTTGGGTTACAATTATGTGTAGGGTTGGAAAGGGTCTGTTGGAGTAGGCTCCCGCAGCTACAGAAGAAGCTGCTAGTTTAGCGGAGAGATAAGTTTTGGCAGAAAGAAGATAAGACAGAGCTACGACGCCGTAGCACGTTTCCAGCTGCAGAGCAGAGCCGGAAACCATGACTTTTAAGATAGAGAAGTCAAGAAAGGCAATGGTACCTGAGCGGCTGAGAAGAGAGAGCTCACCCACTGCATTGAAGGCAGTGGTGGAAGACAGGAGGGCTCAGCGACCCTCATAAAGGAGAAGGAGCAACGAGGCTGAAGCATTGAAGACGAAGGATAGAAAAGCGAAGCGGTGCACATTACCCATGATCAGTGCCAGGAAGCATGGAATACTACACAGAGCTGTGGTGTGACGGAAAGCGGCTACCTCAAGTACAGACATGGCCGACTGTCACTAGTTAGGGTTGGGTTACTGTTGGGACAGGCCCACAGTGTTGTAATGGCAAGACCTTTGGGCTGCCTATAAAGGGATATATTTTGTATTGTAAAAGGTTGGCATTTTGGGCGTTAGGCCATCCAGCTAGTCGGATAACATATAGTAGCCATTGAGTCTGTTAGCTCATAGTATCTTGTATTGTAATAGAGTTGAGCTCTGGTTCTATTATTAGCGGTAGCAATCTTACTGTAACCAGTAGCTGGCTTATAGAGCGTGCATGTAACGATCCGCAGGGATCGACAGAGAGGGAAGATTATATTGTAGGAGAGCAATATAGAGGAGAAAAGAGATCTAAGAGAGAAGATCTTGAGCTGCATATGCGATGCAGCAGAACTATGTTTTACCTTCCCCTGAGCTATAAGAAAAACACAGTTCTATGGACGTAACTTCCATCCTGGAGGTGAACCACATTAAAATCAAGTGTTATGTGATTGGTTTATCTGTTATGTTTACTTATGCATTTCTCAGGCATTTCATTGACTTTGTTACAGTTTAATGAATGAATGTGTTAATCGGTTCACAGTAACATAGAAGGATAAATATAAATCGAAGTCTTTGGCATGTTGTATGTGGTTCATTTAAGCTTTGCGTGAACAGTCACAAGTTGCAGTATTGAATAGCCTTATATGTTAAGTCTTGCACATCGACACAAGCAATGCTAAGTGCGCTAAGCCGCGGAGGTAGGGTATCACAGATAGGTGATACCGCATAGGCAGAGGAGCTATGGTGCGTGATACCACAGGTTAAGGACTTAGCGTTGGGCAGGAGCTGCGTGTCGCACGCTGCACGGCGACGCGGTAAGGTTGGAGATATCGTAAGACAGGGAAAGTGCCCGACATAGAAAAGGACCACACAACGGTATAAAGGAATATCTCATGGCTAGAAGAGCTGCGAGACGAGGAGATCGCGCGATGCAAGCAGAAGATCGCGCGACGCGCAGAGGAAGAGACCTCGCAGCTAGGGGATCTGCGAGCCGCAAGTAGGATTTCCACATAACCTGGTCCAAGACACTTGAGTTCTTGGCAAACCCATTAGAATCACTTCGGGTGAGACTTCAGGCCGCTTTGTGGTCTGTCACCGAAAGGGCCAGTGAGCTAGGGGTGTTGTTGGTTGATTATAGTAAACCCGGGTCTGCCCAAAGCAGCCAACAAATGGTTCTGTTGCCGGTTTTGAACAACTTAGCGCTAATGTTCTATTGGCATCCTACTAGAGAAGAATTTCACCAGTGGCTGGATTCAAACTTAAGGGAGTTTTCCAAGAAAGAAAATCGGAGCCTTAAATTGAGCACAAAGGACTGGTTACAAAAGCATATTGCTTCAGATATACACGCGATATTTTTTGCAACCTATGGAAACGAGCTTTAGGACTGGTTATCAAAGTTGACAGATAGGAACATATTCAAAAAGAAGAGAAACATTGTCTGGACACCTGAGCTGATTCAGACCATGCAGAACCTCGACAATCCCATTACGAGAGCAGTGGATTTCTGGCTTGCGAGTGTGCTAGGAGGCTTCGTCATAGAGTTTGCAGTTGACCAGAGAAAAAGCTTCAGTGAGGCTGAGCGGTACTTCTTCAAAGGATATCGTGGTAAGTACCTAAAATCTCTAAACTTGTCCATTAAGATGCTGCTACATGAAAAAGGAGTAATGGACATGATTTCAGACGAGTAAGTAAAGATAGTAATGTCACAAGAGTTTGAAAGTGATTTTGATGACATTGGACGAACACGTAGTGGCAAGAAATATAAAGTAGCTTTCGGCTCTCCTATATTTGGAGATAGTTCAGACAATATTAGGCAACCGAGTCCTAGTACCACAGAAGAACCAGAGGGGGGAATCCCTTCCCATCCCTATACCCCACAGAAACAGACCGGGACTCAGAGTAATCCCGTAGGTACTCCATCCAGTAGCTCACAGACAGTACCTACTACCGCTACATCACCTTCAACCACACCGCCGAGTGGTAGTAATCTAATAAATCAGAACCCACCGCAGAGAAATAGAATGGGAGATGATATGAAGCTACCTACCTTTAAGGGTACAGGAGCAGAGGACCCAGAACAGCATTGGTTTCTATGTGAAGCCATGTGGACCATTAAAACAATCAACGACGATAACCTTAAACTTGTACAGTTGGTCACCACACTCAGAGATCGAGCTTTAACATGGTACATAAAGTATACCACAGTACCCAAGACACTGGCCCAGGTCAAGAACGCCATGATTAAAGAGTTCAAGAAACCTAAGTCTAAGTCTCAGTGCATAACAGAGCTCAAGGATATTAAGCAGCTACCATCAGAGTCAGTATGGGACTTTGACCAGAAATTCAAAGCTCTTATAGACCAAGTAAGCTTTGAGTTTGCGCTGGAGCAGCATAAGGAATGGTTTATTCTAGCGCTGCTCCCTCACATCAAATTGCCACTAATGCAGCAGAAACTCCAGACCTGGGATGATGCGTTGGAGATAGCGATGAAGCTAAAAGCTTCACCTTTAGCTGAAACCAGCGTAGGCATGACAACTCTACAAAACCAATTGGCCAACCTCACGTTACAGATACATGAACTTAAGAAAGGGAAAGAGGTTATGCAAGACATATGGTGCTTACGATGTAAAGCACAGGGTCATACCAAAGACAACTGTCCATTTCTTGCAGAATATTTAGTGTCAGGGGCTCCTAACCCCTTACCACGAACGCAAGGGCCATGGTGTGAAATATGCAAGACACAAGGACATTAGCCTCAGCAATGCCCTTTGCTTCAAAAGTATGTACAAACACCTAAGAACCTATACTATGTCTTCTGCAAGTCTGTCGGACATGATGAACAGGATTGTCGAGCCTATGATCTCATGTTAGATAGAAAACATGATGTATACAGAGTCCAGTCAGAAACACAGGGTCCAGCAGTAGGACCACAGCCTGATTCGGCTTACGGTGGCCATGGAGGAGGATTCAGAGGACGAGGCCGTGGAGGAGGATTTGCGTGAGGAGAAGGCTTCGGCAGAGGAGAAGGTTTTGGCCGTGGTCACAGACCAATCACTTGTTATAACTGTGGAATTATAGGACACTATGCTAGGGACTGTCAGAGCCCCACTACCACTTGTAACTACTACAAAACTTATGATCATACCATAGAGGAGTGTCCTACCTTGATAGCTAATATCAAAGACCCTAAGCTAGCAGCACACCAAAACATCCAACTTATTGCTACTGAGCAGACAGAGCCAGAACCAAGAGTCAATATTATGACTCGTAGCGGTGTTTCTACTAGTAGGACCTCGCAGGAGACCGACAAGAACATAGGGCAAGAGTGGGTGCGCAGAGCTCCTAGTAAAGCAATACCACTCAACCTGCAGAAGAATAAAGAGACATTTCACGAAGCCAAGGCTTCCTTTGATGAACCAACGCAATCAGGATCGTAGGTACCGCTAGGGGCGTACCGCAGCAAGCACCTTGTGGCGATAGCCCTGAACAGATACCGCAGGCTACCACATCGGGAAGATGCGATGAGGATGAATCGACAGGAAGTGTACAATCCTTCCTGCGTAGTTGCTTGAAACTCGTGAGAAATGAAAAAGCTATCGGTGAGCTACAGCGCATCATAGATCAGTGTCAGCAACCTTCTCTCCTGGGCAGTGCATACTGCGATGTTCATAATATTACAGGCCATACAAGGACTGGAAGAGAGATGAATCTCACAGCACAGATTGGAGAGTTTGAAATGGATGAGGTCGTCTTAGATCTAGGATCAGAGGTGAATGTTCTGACTAAGCAGACATGGGAACAGATGGGTAGCCCTCAGTTAGTCAGATCGCCTATCCACCTGAGATTAGCTAACCAGCAGCGAGTATCACCATTGGGTCGACTGCCACAGGTGCCAGTTGACATTGACAGAGTTCACAGTTTTGCGGACTTCAAGGTTATAGAAATCATTGGTGACAGTCGACCGTATCCAGCATTATTAAGTATCGATTGGCGATCGGTAGCAAGGCTGTCATCGACCTAAAGAGAAGACAAATGACCTTTGAGGATGCGCAGATCCGGGTCATCGCGCCACTGGATCCTCACCAGGGTCCTAGATACATTGAACCTATCTGAGCAGAGGAGGAGGCACAAAACATGGATAGTCTCTACCAGATGACTGCGAACCAGAACGACTACATCAATCCAACCAAAGAAGGGAACATTAGTTTGCGATGCAACAGCTCATGCGCATCGAATTCCAACGTTGGTCTAGAGAACTGGCAGAACAGACTTTACGAAGTCTCAGCGCGTAGATGTGCGTTTATGAGTAAGTCACTACGATGGATTGGCACAAAGATCACTTATATTCCATCATATCATGGTCTGACAGATATCCAGGACTTCCTTGAGTAGTTTGAGCTACAGATTCCTTACGAGCAGAGGATCGCAGCTATGGACCTTGCAGTACGAGCCACACCTGCAAGATGGTGGTATGCACATAAAGAGAATATCGCATCATGGGATGATATTAAAAGATTGATGGCGATCAGATTTTCTGTCGACAGAGAGTACGTCCAGCAGAAGTACACAGGAGAAACTGATCCCAAGGCACACATTTAGACATGTGAACAGAACTGGTCGGACATTCCCGAGGATGAATGGGTTCACAGATTCATTCACACATTGGACAGAGTTCCAAGGAACTGGTACACAGAGACCGAGTTGCGCAAGGGGACGACCACATGGTCACTTATGACAGACAGTTTCCTACTCACCTTTGCATTTGAATCAGAACATCCAAGTGTTGCTTAGGCCCTAGACATAATCAAGATCAAGATATTTGAGGACTGTACCATCTCAGTGCAAGCTCAACCTGGGTGGGCCATCCAGTTGCAAGCCGCGCTTGAGTGCTATAATTTCGCAGCAAAGCCAGACAATGAAGATAAGAATGAGGATGAGGATCCTCGCAACACCAACATTCCAGAGTTAGAAGGGACTCGCGATGTTGGGGGACCATAGTTATAGATTCCAGCAATCACTGAGCCCATCAAGATTAAAAAGATCAATATTGGCACAGACGCAGAACCTAAGTTTGCCTCTATTGGAGACTATTGGAACGATGAAACAGTCGGACAGATTGCAGATTTGTTACATGACTATCAGGACCTATTTCCCACCAAGTTCAAAGAGATGAAGGAAATATTTGGAGACCTGGGAGTTATGAGGATACCATTGAAGAAGGATGCTAGACCAGTCAAGCAGCACCCATATATATTGAATCCGTGCTACAAAGAAAAAGTAAAGGACAAAATCGATAAGATGCTAGCAGCAGGCATCATTGAGCCAGTAGAAGAAAGCAAATGGGTTATCCCCATGGTCGTGCAAGAGAAGAAAACAAAAGGGGCCATCAGGATCTGTGTCGATCTGAACAAGCTCAACGATGCATCGCTTCACGATCTATTTTCGACACCGTTCACTGATGAGGTATTAGACAACGTGGGAGGACAGGAGGTCTACTCCTTCACTGATGGCTTCTCAGGCTACCATCAGATCAGAATACATCCAGAAGATCAATCCAAGACCACCTTTGCAACAGAATGGGGCTCGTTCCAATATACGATAATGCCCTTTGGTCTTAAGAATGCACCAGCTATATTTTCTAGAGTAGTAGTTGTTGTATTTAAAGAATACATTCATCAATTCTTAGAAGTATATTTTGATGATTGGACTGTATTTGGACTAATCGACAAGCATATAGGAGACTTAAGACTGATGTTAGATAAATGTAGGCAGTACCAGATTTCTCTAAACTTGAAGAAATGTATATTTTGTGCACCATTTGGTATTTTGTTGGGTCACATTGTTTGCAGACAAGGCTTGATGGTAGATCCCGCGAAGATCGCCATCATTGTAAATCTTCTAGCACCCAACTCAGTCAAGCAACTGAGGACAGTACTTGGTCACATCGGGTACTACAGAAAGTTCATCAAGGGCTACGCAAAGATTACAGCACCAATGGATAAATTGCTAAAGAAAGATGTAAAATTCCTATGGAATGAGGAATGTCAGCAGAGTCTAGACACACTTAAAGAGAAGATGGTTACAGCACCCATCTTAGTATTTCCAGACTGGACTAAGCCATTTCATGTACATGTGGATGCATCTGGCATCGCATTAGGGGTTGTTTTAACACAACCAGGAGAAGGGGACATTGACCATCCTATTGCATACTCCAGTAGAAAGCTCTCGACAGCAGAAAAGAACTACACCACAACAGAAAGAGAAGGCCTAGCTATGGTGTACGCACTCCAGAAGTTTAGGCACTACCTGTTGGGTGCCTCGTTTAAGATGTTCACTATCCACTCCGCCTTGAAATATCCGGTCAATAAGCCAGTGTTAGGGGGGAGAATCTGCAGATGGTTACTCCTCTTTCAGGAGTATGATTTTGAAATCATCATGAAACCAGGTAGACTGAATTCCGGACCTGATCATCTGTCACGGATAGACTCAGGAGAAGAGCCAAGTAACCTAGACGACAATCTGCCAGACGCGCCGTTGTTTTCTGTCCAGATCGCAGATGAGTACTATGCCGATATAATTCAATTTCTCACTACAGGAGTAGCACCTGATGAGTTTACTAAGCAGCAAAAGAAGCAGTTGGTTGTTAAAGCAGCAGACTTCACCCTCATCGTAGGACACCTATACAAGTTAGGTCCGGATGAAGTTCTGCGCAGATGTGTGATGCCGCATGAAAAAGATGCTATTATCAGAGAGGCACATTCGGGAACCACAGGAGGTCATTTCACAGGAAAGCCGACTGCACAGAAAATCCTGGAGGCAGGATTATGGTGGCCTACGTTGCATAAAGACACCAAGGACTTTTGCAAATGCTGCGATATCTGCCAAAGGGTAGGAAAACCCTCTCAACGCGATGAAATGATGCTGCGACCATAGGTCACGCTGCGCGCATTCAACAAATGGGCTATAGATTTTGTGGGTCCTATCAACCCACCAGGAAAGCGCACTGGTGCGAGATATATTATCACTAGAATAGAGTACCTCACCAGATGGGCAGATGCCAAAGCGGTAAGAAATTGTGATGCTTCTACAGCTGCACAGTTCCTTTTTGAAAACATCATCAGTAGATTTGAATGCCCGGTAATTTTGATGAGTGATCAAGGCACACACACTATTGAGGCATTGACAGAATAATTCCATATTCAACACCATAAGAGCACTCCCTACCACCCCCAGGCTAATGGTAAGGTGGAGGCCTTTAACAAGATTTTAGAAAATGCTCTTACTAAGATCTGCAACAGCCAAAGGAACGATTGGGACCTTAGAGTTAACGTTGTATTATGGGCGTACAGGACCACATGCAAGAAACTTACAGGACACACATCTTTCAGCTTGGTGTATGGACATGAGGCTGTTATGCCTATGGAGTATATTCTTCCCAGTTTAAGAATCGCTCAGATTACTGGGATGACTGATACAGACACAGTGGAGGAAAGGCTAGCACAGCTGCTTGTCTTAGAAGAAGAAAGATTCATCACCGGATTCCATCAGAAAGTGCAGAAGGCACAAGAAAAAGCTTGGCTTGATAGACACATTAAGAATAAGAATTTCCAGATCGGAGACCTAGTGCTCCTCTATGACAGTAAATTCATTAAGTTTCCAGGAAAGTTCAAGACGCATTGGCTGGGGCCATATCAGATACAGCAAGTCACAGAGGGAGGTGTCGTTCAGCTCAGCCAGCTGAATGGGGAGCTTCTTCCCACATGGATTAATGGCAGTAGGCTTAAGCTCTATAGTGATAGCCACCCTGCCTCTCAGCCCTAGCTTAGCCAGTTTATGGTGGTGAAGATGTCCAGTGTAGTTGAAAGGAGGCATCACACCAAGAACTAGTCTACACCGGCAGGTATTATTCTAAGTATGAGGAATCGCATAAGGTCGGTTCATTTAAAAAAACAAAAAAAACAAAAAAAAAATTTACGCAGGTGCTGCAGAGTCGCATCGCGGCAGTGCGATGTTCCCCCGTGCCATGTACTCAGTTTTGCAACCGACAAAGGGCCAGTCAAGTCACCATCTGACAGGTAGTTAATGAGGAAATGACCAGTATATCTTACCGTAGATTTGGCAGCAATATAATAAATTTTTCTAGATTTGGCAAATCTCCGATGAGACCGGCGCCTGCACACACACGCTTCGAGGGAAATTCGATCAGATTTCCTCATTTATTAAGGATCGGATGACAAGTGTGGTCTTGTCCAGGCATTGATGACGACCAACGGGTTCAGTCTAGATGACCGTTGTGTCCTGGATTATCGTATTGGGTATAAAAGCAGAAAGTATTCAATTGGGACGGTTAAGTTTGCAGAATAATCGAGAGCTATAGAGTAAGTTGTTACGAATTCCCTGTGAACAGCTAAGTTCGTTACAGAGTGCTGTTATTTTCAGAAGTTGCAGCCATTGCCCATCCGTCGTTTTACACTGAGTGGGTTCTGTTCGAGGACGAACCTATAGAAAAAAATTTGAGAAGGTTTCAGCGTCACGGCCGTGCATCCGCCATGATGACGCCATCTAAGGGTGCTCTGCCAAGTTTGTCACAGCCCAGACAGCAACCACAGACGAGGATCCAATCTCAAGTCAATGATGAATCCGGTTCAGAGCATGAGGAAGAAGTTCATAGCACAACAGACTACATGATACCATGAGTTGAAGGCACACCAAAGGCAAGAATTCCTAAGAATGCTAAGTATATTGTTCCCATACCACCCATTGATTCTCGAGTAAAGGAAAATGGAGATCTAGTAAGATATGTTGCTGTTGTTAAATTTGTAGATTATAACCTGGGAGATGGTAAGACATATCCTCAGTTCAAGCTGGACAACTATCTAAAGATTGAGAAGAACCCAAGGATAGGGAGAGATGAATATGTTCCCCTGCCACATGTCCAGATTCTTGAGCGGTCAGGTCTGCTCAATTTGCTGAGATTACCTCATTTTGGACGGGGTGCAGAGGTTAATGCCGTGGTGCGCATTTTACTTTCTTGTGTACACGGAGGGTACCTCTGGCTAGGCAACAAGGTCGACCTGAACGTCAATTTGATACATCGTATCACCGGCCTGTCCAAGACGGGTAAACACTCTGATATACAGACAACAGGAAAAACCAAGGACTCCAAGTTACCACAAGCCCTAGTAACTAAGTATCAGCTACAGAGAGGAGGACGGGCTTATGAAATTTCAAGCATATCAAATGAGACACTTAGATTCACCGCCAGTCTGCTCGCGGGAAGACTACTAACCAAGGTTCGACCAAAGGAAGTTACAGGATCCATAATTCACCTTGCCATATAGGTCACAGAGGGGGAACAGTTCAATTGGTCCCTATTCTTATTAAATATGCTCCAAGCAGATTGCTTGGCAGCTCAAGATGAAGCAAACCACCCTTTCCATTTCTCGTGGTTGCTTATACTTTGCGCATTTGTCGGATGGAAGGAGCCGCCCCATACCCAGTTTCTGCAGATAGCAAGTGGCGCGCCCAGAGGAGTGCGCTATGCCAGCTTATGGGAGACCAACAGCCCAGCCAAGAAAACGGTCAATACGATGGTATTCCATGAATACTATAAGCTGTTGATGAAGTTCATTCAAGAGACACCACGGCTCAGCACGGAGACTGTGGACATATACGATAGCCGGCTTAATTTTATGGTAGACAGCCACTTAATCTATCTGCGACCGAAAAGGACTAAGCAGGATGATTGGGCTCCTGGCTCGTTTAGGATGACAGCACGGGACATCGAAGGAGTCACAAGAGACTTCAACGACCAATGGAAGTAGGAATATGAAGATACCACACCACTATCATCAGACACTGCACAGACAGAACCCCAGGACAAGGACAAAGACAAAACAGACACCAAGATGCAATCTTCAACAGAAACACCACTACCAAGGGAAAAGAGGAAACCTTCACAGCAAGTTCCATCAGAGGCACAGACGACAAAGAATGGAGAAGAAGGGCCACCAGAGGCACAGCAGAAGAAAAAACAGAAAACCTCAAAGCCAGTTCTGAAGACCGCATTGACAGACGATGACTATGAACTCATCGCAACAAGGACGTGTGACACATTGAAGGACTCACTTGACGTGATGAAGGAGTCGCAGGAAAAGAGACAGAGTGCAGTAGAAAAGTAGCTTCTAGACTTAAAAATAATTATAGAGAAGACTGGCATGAGGTACATTCCACCGGTAAAGGCGACCGCTGGAGAAACTTCGACATCGTCGATGTCCCGCGAGGAAAGCTTAGCAAAAGATCGCCTCAATACTGTGTTAATTCCACCAGGGAGTATCCGATTCCCTGTGACAATGAAGGACCCACCAGCTCAGTTTAGATAACCCATCGAGGTTAACCTTGCAGAGTTTCATATTGATCAGTTGCAGATGATCCAGCAGCAGCTAGGCGCAGAGCTCGGGAGTAGAGAGCTCGAGACTTACAAACAGAATACGCAGCTAAAGCAACAGAATGCAGCACTTGCTATCAGTGTTCAAAAAATGGCAGACGAAGTATGAACATATGAGGAAAGAGACCAAGATCTTTCTCAAGTTTTGCAGAGCATTGCATTGGAACTGCCCCAATGTAACATTGAGTTCGCCTTACCAGTTCCGCAGAAGCTAAGAAGAGTAGCAGACAGAGCAAAGGCTCTGGAAGAAACCGTGGCTAGGATGGACAAAGAAGTGGTCAAGATGAAGGCAGACCGTGAAGTGCAGATCGCTGAGCTTGAGGCTCGCATACGAGACACCTCCCAGGTAGACCAGAAAGCGCGAGTAGAAGCCCTTCGACTCACTTCTGCGCAGATGCAATCTCACATCGACGAAGCAGGGTTAGTACTAACCGATGCAACGAACACATGGGCCGAGTTAGATGAGCCACCGGAGAAAGTAGAAATCCAGCAAAGTATTCAGCAGATAGAGAATACTGCAGCAGCAATTAAAGAATAAATTAAGGGCTTAGCAGCTCTTCAAAAGATGAGGAAGACAAAGGAGATGAACTCCTTGCAGCAGGAAGCACAGCAATTAAGAACAAAGGAGATACACATTAATGACCTGCTTCAACCATACCAAGAGCAAATCGCAGAGATAGTCGATACGGTTGAACAGAAAATGAAGGAGTTCACTACCACCAGAGAGGAAACTGACACCACAGAAGACGCCATTATTAGTCAAGCTTTTCTTGACTTGGCACAAGAGCGTGTCAAAGTAATTCAAAAGGAAGTCGCAGGACTTCGAGACAGGTTGCAGAGGACTTCCCAGGAAGCCAAGGCAAAGCTACAGCAGGAGAAGCCCGCTGGAAGTGGCTCAAGGATGAGCCACAAGTAAGTGTTAGGGGACTATTTGAGTAGAGTCCTGCAGCTACAGAAGAAGCTGCTAGTTTAGCGGAGAGATAAGTTTTGGCAGAAAGAAGATAAGACAAAGCTACGACGTTGTAGCACGTTTCCAGCTGCAAAGCAGAGCTGGAAACCATGACTTTTAAGATAGAGAAGTCAAGAAAGGCAATGGTACCTGAGCGGCTGAGAAGAGAGAGCTCACCCACTGCATTGAAGGCAGCAGTGGAAGACAGGAGGGCTCAGCGACCCTCATAAAGGAGAAGGAGCAACGAGGCTGAAGCATTGAAGAGGAAGGACAAAAAAGCGAAGCGGTGCACAGTACCCATTATCAGTGCCGAGAAGCATGGAAGACTGCAGAGAGCTGTGGTGTGATGGAAAGCGGCTACCTCAAGTACAGATATGGCCGACTGTCACTAGTTAGGGTTGGGTTACTGTTGGGATAGGCCCACAGTGTTGTAATGGCAAGACCTTTGGGCTGCCTATAAAGGGATATATTTTGTATTGTAAAAGGTTGGCATTTTGGGTGTTAGGCCATCCATCTAGTCAGATAACATATAGTAGCCATTGAGTCTGTTAGCTCATAGTATCTTGTATTGTAATAGAGTTGAGCTCTGGTTCTGTTATTAGCGGTAGCAATCTTACTATAACCAGTAGCTGGCTTATAGAGCGTGCATGTAACGATCCGTAGGGATCGATAGAGAGGGAAGAGTATATTGTAGGAGAGAAATATAGAGGAGAAAAGAGATCTAAGAGAGAATATCTTGAGCTGCATATGCGGTGCAGCAGAACTGTGTTTTACCTTCCCCTGAGCTATAAGAAAAACACAGTTTTGTGGACGTAACTTCCATCCTAGAGGTGAACCATGTTAAAATCAAGTGTTATGCGATTGGTTTATGTGTTATGTTTACTTATGCATTTCTCAGGCATTTCATGGACTTTGTTACAGTTTAATGAATGAATGTGTTAATCGGTTCACAGTAACATAGAAGGATAAATATAAATCGAAGTCTTTGGCATGTTGTATGTGGTTCATTTAACCTTTGCGTCAACAGTCACCAGTTGCAGTATTGAATAGCCTTGTATGTTAAGTCTTGCACATCGACATGAGCAACACTAAGTGCGCTAAGCCGCGGAGGTAGGGTATCACAGAGAGGTGATACCGCATTGGCAGAGAAGCTGTGGTGCGCAATACCGCAGGTTAAGGACTTAGCGTTGGGCAGGAGCTGTGTGTCGCACGCTGCACGGTGACGCGGTAAGGTTGGAGATATCGCAATACAAGGAAAGTGCACGACGTAGAAAAGGACCGCATGATGTTATAAAGGAATATCTCGCGGCTAGAAGAGCTGCGAGATGAGGAGATCGCGCGATGCGAGCAGAAGATCGCGTGACACGCAGAGGAAGAGACCTCACAGCTAGGGGATCTGCGAGCCACAAGTAGGATTGCCACAGAACCTGGTCCAAGACACTTGAGTCCTTGGCCAACCCATTAGAATCACTTCGGGTGAGACTTCAGGCCGCTTTGTGGTCTGTCGCCGAAAGGTCCAGTGAGCTAGGGGTGTTGTTGGTTGATTATAGTAAACCCGTGTCTACCCAAAGCAGCCAACGGGGTCATTGCATCTTTTCACAAATTTTAGCATCTTCCTCCCTTGCATATAGACAAGTACAATGACTCAAGACAAGTTAATCCTTGAGAGGGAATGATAGAATGAAATCTAATTGCATTATTTCTAGAAATAAATTAGTCTCTCTCTTCTCTCTATATAAAATAGGTGAGTAAGGCCAACTATATTAAAGTAGATTAAGTCCACAATCATCCTAATCTAATCCTAAATATAATGTCTCTAAGTGAAGTTCTCTCTCTCTCCAAGGTGTACACATGTCAAGAAAAGACTCCTCAATTTCTGCACTCTCAAAGCATGGGATCCAATTGTCAAGCACTCCTCATCGCAAAGATCCTTTATTTATAATATAAGCATTCAATGATCCAATTGTCCTCCTCTACATGTTTTCCCTAGTTCCACATGTAATCCCAAGTGATATTCTCTCAAATAAACATCGTCGAGTTAAGAACCCATCCTCCTAAGTCATACCAAGTGGTTCTAGTTCTCCTAGGGATAATTTCCCTCTTTCCTAATGCTCGCCACTCCTCTTCCAAAATATATCTATCACACATGCAAGAAATCATCCTCCCAACATAATATAACCCCCTCATCAAGTAGTTTCTACATCCAATGGAAATTCCAAAGTTAAGAGGCCACTTATAGAAAGATCTACAAATGTCATCAACCAAATTTCTAAGATATGACTAAGAGTATAGGGTTTCACCATGGACCCCACATAACATGAATGCACCCCTAGCATGGTGCAAACAATTTCAAAGAAACCCAAAAGCTAACAATATGTTCATTAAATTGAAATGGTGGGATCCTCCCTAGGGTGTCATAGTACTTGTGGGCCTGCTAATAGATAGGTATGGTGGTCAATTAATCAAATGTGGATTATTTCCACTATTAAATAAGTCCAAGTTAGTATTGAATGTATTCAATGTGGCATCATTAAAGAAGGCCCACTAAGTAGTTAGAATTTGGTTGAAGTTAGGGTTTTCTAGGTAGCTATAAATAAGGGCAAGTTCCTTATGTGATCATATCTTGGGAAAGTATTGTATCGGATTCTATCTCATTGGGAAATTCACCTTTTAAAGTGGTAAGTGACCAAGAGTTTATTCTTTCATAAAAGGACCATTACAATGTTTCCCTACCTTAAAGTTTTTTTATTAATCAAGTATTAAAAAAATTCTTAAATAACTAATTTGTGGACATCTTATGTGCTAAGGATCATTACAAGTGGTATTGAATCATTTTCTAAGGTAAAAGGGATAAATTGTCTTCTTCTCATCTTTTGAAAATTCAAATTCAAAAACCCATGGGTTGATTTATGAACCTTCCTAAGTAAAATTTCTAGATTCCAATTGTAGATCTATAATCTTTGTTCAATATTAAATGATTTCAAAAAAGAAACTCAAAACCAAAGTTAGATGAAGAAGATATTCCACTTTGAATATTTGTTGTTTTAGGGATATTATATTATGGTCATGACACTTAAACTTGTTTTTGAGCACTTTTTTATCATTTTGAAAAACAAACCATGTATCTATCTTCTTCTCACAATAATACATAACTTCAAAAAACATTGCTCTACTCAGAGGTTAGATGAAGGAGATATTGCATTTTCATGATCTATTGGTTTTTAGAGAGTTTCAACAATGAACGTGATTATTATAGAGAAAATATATTTTGATAGAGTGCTCATATTGTAACTAGATTAATGTCATTTTCCAAAGGACATATGGAGCTTTTATATGGTATATTATATAATTTAATTTTGATCAATATTCAATGCACTACCAAACCTTAGTGAAACCATTGAATGGAAATTATGAAAGCTTTTAAAAAATAGAGAAAAGTGTGTTCAAATAAATGTTGGAGATAGACAAGAAAAACGTGGATCATAGTTTTCATCAAAGGGGAGTATACCAACAACCTATATGGAATGTGTAATTTAGAGGAGACTTGTGGATAATGGTATATGAACAGTTTTGGGAAGACAACTACTAATTTCTCTTTAATGCGCGTACCCCTTCAGATGAAGAGAAAATCATTGATGGAAAACATTAGAAGGTGGTTCCCTACTAGTATTATATGCTTCTTCTATAGTGGTAGTGTTGCTTCCAAAGCCACCATTTTTTGGCTATATAATTTTTATGAAGGCTCTTCTCTATTTGAATCCACATGACCATGATGAGCCTTTTGAGCACCATAACCATTGATTCATGTGTCCTCGTGAATTGGGAGTCAATGTGAGCACTAGTATATGGGACCTCGAACAATGGACAAGCTTCTTATATTATGCTAGCATTAAGGCTATCACTTGTACATGGAAACTTGACTTATGAATGAGTTATTGGACGGATTCAATGCTGAGGTTGACACTTGTATATCGTACTTTGGTTTCCTATACTACATTGGCATTGCATTCAACACTTGTACATGGAACCCTGGTTTATTGTTTCACATCATTGCTACAAGCGTTGAGGACAACACTTCTCAAAGGGGCATGGAGTGGTAGGACCCTCCCTAGATGTATATTAAGGGCCTATAGGTCCATTAATAGGATAGGTATGGTGTCAAATTAATGTAATGTGGTTTAGATCCACTGTTAAATAAGACCCACTAAGTACGTTTGGATTGAATATATGTAATTCGATCACATTAAATAAGGCCCAATAATTAATTTAGCATTGAATATATGTAATTTAGCCTCTTTATAGAATGATGACTACATAACTAATATTTGGTTAGGGTTAGGGTTTTCTATGTATTTATAAATAAGAATGGAATATTCCTTATGTGATATTGTATTTAAATAATAATGTACTGCATCCTATCTCATTAGGAATTTGTCCACTCAAAGAGGCAAGTGAATGGGAGTATATCCTTCCATACAAGAATCATTGTATGGTGTTTCCCTACCTTAAGGTTTTTTATGAATAAATTATAAGGGTTTTCTTAAATATTTGGTTCATTAAACGTAATAAAATTTCACTTACCTAAAAAAATATGCATGGATTTATTTGGATTCAAACTATGAAGTATGAACTATTTATGTGCTAATGATCATTACATGCATTTCATAGAGATTCCTCTAAAGATGAGGGGCTAAAAGTGGAAAGGATGACTTAGTTTCATCGAAACCCCAAGCAATTGTTAAAAAAAACAATAAATATTTCAAAATCCTCCTTAAATGAGACCGAGAAATGTATACACAAGTCAAACATCTCTATCAGACCTAACCATGTCACATAGTATTTACACGTTGGTGAATCCATATGTTCCCCTTCCTTCCCACAATATTGAGCACTCCGATTGGTTCTAACTAAATTAATGCTACAAATATTTTCTATCAATTATTTCATTGCAAACATTGAGACTAGTGTGCATTTCTACTCCTCATCATTAATCCTTAACAATATATAGGACGCAACAATCTACACTTCAAGATGAAATTAAACTTGCTTGGAAAGCGCTAGACATCCCAAACACAATATGTATTTAATTGTAATGGAGAATGGAACCCTTTTCCTTCTTTTTAAGGACAATATATAGGGAATCATTTGAATAGAATTATCACTTAAGTTCATACCACTTGACATGACAAATCCCCCTTCCACGCCATTCTTCCTCTGTGGTTATTGTGTGTTTTATTTTTCATTAATCAAAACATTAGCATCTTACACTAATAACAGCTTACTTTATCAAATGATCGTGACTAATGGGACCTTTACTAATTAATGAGAACATTTTATTTCATATATGACACATAAAGTTTCCATGGTCATTTATTTGGATAAGGGACCAAAATGGGGTATGCATTCCCTCCCCTTTAGAAAAAACATCAACATTGGTACAACATAATTCTTTAAATAATTGTGGGTAGTTCTCTTGTATAGGAATCCTCCATTTCTAATATATTTTATTGAGATTTTTAATTTCTCCATTAGTTATTTACATGGGGAATGACTCAATTCTAGAGCATCGTCACTTTCCTATCAAGGGTTTGTAGAGGTTTGAGTNTGTGTGTGTGTGTGTGTGTGTGTGTGTGTGTGTTCAGCAAAGAAACATAAAATACAACATGCTCCTTAACACTAGGTGATAACACAAGCTTATATGGAACCAAACCAATCATCTCTATAATCTCAAATTGCCCACAATATATGTTAATATTTTAGCAATAATGAAGATATTTGAACTTTAAAACTTTTATCAATGAAGTACTAAACACATGAATCACTTAATCATCAAACACATAAATCATTCATCCACGTGACGTAATATATACCCTAGGAAAACCCTGTCAAATAAGAGGATGAAAAACCCAACAATTAGTTTGAGTATACTTGATAGATTGAAGAGAATGGTTTACAACACAATAGCAGATTTCCCGATAAGAGAGAAAGCAGAGCAATAGAGAATAATGATCATCAACATCAACCATAATGAACTTACCAAGTGCTTGGCACTTTAATAACAAGTCAAAACTCATGCCATGCAAACAATAGTGTATGTGTGTGATAGAGAATGCTTCCCTAGTGCATAATACAGCACCTTTCCTTCACTAGTGCCAAGTCAGTTCCTTGGATTCTTTTCCATGCGAGGCATATGAACCATACCTTCAATCTTGGTCATTGACTAATAGTTAATTGTCATCGTAGTGAATTCATTATCTTAATTGAATGATGACCACCTAGTTAACATGCTAACATAAGTGTCATCGTGCTTTAACTTAGTGTCATCCATGCAAAACACTTTACTTAATATAATTATCTTTGCATGGATCACAAAAACCTTATAACTGAAGTTTACAATTCGAGTTTCACTTAGACATCATAGGTAATTTGAATTCTCTTATGTATTATATATTTTCATTGCTTATATCTTTATCTTACTGCATGGTCCTCATGTGTTTCTTAATTCATCATATCTTATTATACTCATAAGAATTGTCACAAGTTATGATCACATAATATTACTCTCGAACCATATGGTCATTACTAAAGTAATTCACTCTAGGGGTAGCTAATCCCTAAAGGATACTTAATAGTAATACATCACATAACATTTATGCTTCAACATGCAAATCATTTCACCTCTATGAGTATTCACCCTCTGTATGACCCATGAGAATCAATGACTTGACATTAACCAAAAGTCTTTAGTCTTGATATTAACCACAATACTTTACAATACAAAATCACCACCTCAATAATATGAGGATACTTAGGATTTGATATTAACCACAAGAATGACCTGATATTAACCACAGGTCCAAAGAATGACTCCTGATCTTGTACATTTAACACTCCCTCTCAACGAGGGAGACATTTTCTACCATACCAAGCTTATCTCTGAAGTATATGAACTTCGTCACAGACAGAGGCTTTGTCAACACATCCACAATATGCTCATTAGTACATATGTACTGAATTTTTATTATACCTTTCTGGACCATGTCTTGAATGAATTAATACTTCATTTGTATGTGCTTTTACTTATCATGAAACACCGGATTTTTGGAAATATTGGTGAAACTCTCGTTGTCAAACCTAATAATCGTAGGCTCAGTTTTTTCACCAAACAATCCCACCACTATATTTCTCAGCCACACTACTTCTCTACAAGAAACACTCACAACAATTTTCTCTTCCTCTATAGTACTCTGGGAACTTAGTCAATCCTTGTTTCTTGTTGGCCTAAGAAATCATGGCAGGACACAAGCTATAACAATATCCTAAAGTTCTCTTATGATATACAATTTGTCCACCCCAATCATAGTCATTATATCCAAGTAATAACACCCCTCCACTGGAGGCATACCTGATTCCATAAGCAACTGTATCACGGAGGTACCTCAAAACATTATTTGTTGCAACCCAATGCTTGTGCTTAAGATCAGACATAAACTGACTCAAAATGCTCATTGCATAACAAATATCTAGCCTCAAGTGTATCAGTTACATCATCAAGTGATGCAAGAGCATTAACCCTATCCCAAATCAAACAAACTCCAAAACCTTCCAGAAGGTCGACGTGGCCAAGAGGATGCGATTTTCCTGAATTTCATCTATTTGTTGTGATGTGGTTGTTGTATTTGAGCAATATGGGCAATTTAGTTAAGGATTTGATCTGATCCTTTCAGTGATCCGATCCATGATGTATTGTGTTATTTATGTGTAAGCATGTGTTCTTCGAGAGGGCAGCCAGACTCAACCTAAATCAAGCCAAGAGAGTGGCCATGTCCATCTTGGCCATATCATGTAAATCGAGTTTGATATCTATGCAATTATAAGTGTTATGGTGTTATTTTAAATCGTGTGCCTCTGTGCATAAATATGTGTGTTTACAAGTCTGAATGTGAAGTTCATGATTGTGTGAGAGAGGAACTGCAGGTATTTCACCATCTATCATAGGATGGATAGATGGTGATCCCTAAACTAATGATATCATGGATTTTCTAAGATCTCTGAAATCATTAAATAATTGGTGAGATCGTTTCTATCATATGGAGGAGCAACCGCTCTGGTAGATGATCTTTCGAGTTGTGCTCATGAGAAAGAAACCGCTCTCAAAGAGCTCGCAGCAAGAAGCCAAGTTGTCTCTCGAATTGGGAACTGAAGCACATGCCACCAAGGTTTACCTCTTTCACGTTTACACAGACAACTGAGATAAATAAAGGGTGATATGAACATTGTCCAAATCAGGGTTACAGGCTCATCGTCAAGTTCACAAGGAGATCATTGAGTGTGTTGTTGTGAATATTGCTTATACCCACTGTTAGATTCACGATATCAATGCCCCAATAGTATTATTTGAAATTTCCATTGATAGCTGGTGAAATCCCATTTAGTGTCATTTGAATTTTTCCTCTCATTTCATCACATTGCTAGTTGATTGGCAAGTCTACTAGTTTTGGAGTAGAGATCAGATTTAATGGAGGCATGAGTTTGATGTTAAAGGGGTTTCTTGTTTCTTCCATGGACGTTATCAGTCCATATGTGTGCTCATAATCCACAGGTCCAAGAACATGAAGGACCCTTGGATCTGTCTTCATCAAGTGGTGTCAGAGCAGGAAAAGATTTCCTGTGTGTGAAAAATAGAAACACTTCCAGCTATGACTAGGTAGAAGTTGTTGGGCAATTCCACAGTTGTAATTATGGGTATAATTGTCTAAGGGAGTGAGTATGTGCAGAAGCTACCTAAGAGCAGAGAATGCTCAAAAATTTATATAGGAGAGAACTTATAATACCATAGGATCAAGCTCCAGAAAAATCTTGATGTGGTATTGATGGAAATAATGAGACTTGCTACGAAATATTGAATGCAGCTCATTGACTCGGCATGAGGAGAAGCTCAGTGATGCATGAGGAAGGAAGTAGACCAGGTTGAACACGGAAGCAGCAATAGAATACATATGAACAGGAGGTCATAAAATTTTGTACTGCACGAGTCTAATGCAGGAGAATCAACCCTATCCCAAATCAAACGAACTCCAAAACCTTCTAGAAGGTCGATGTGGCCAAGAGGATGTGATTTTCCTGAGTTTAATCTATTTGTTATGATTTGGTTGTTGTATTTGAGAGATATGGGTGATTTAGTTAAGGATCTGATCAAATCCTTTCAATGATTCGATCCATGATGTATTGTGTTATTTATGTGTAAGCATGTGTGCTTCGAGAGGGCATCCAGACTCAATGTAATTAGGTTGAGAGAGTGGCCATGTCCATCTTGGCCATACCATGTAAATCGAGTTTGATATTCGTGCAATTAGAAGTGTTATTGTGTTATTTTAAATCTTGTGCCTCTATGCATAAATCTGTGTGTTTATTAGTCTGAATGTGAAGTTCATGATTGTGTGGGAGAGGAACTGCAGGTATTTCACCATCGATCACAAGATGGATCGATGGTGATCCATAAACTAATGATATCATGGAGTTGCTGAGATCTCTAAAATAGTTGAAGAATTCGTGAGATCGTTGCCATCATATGGAGGAGCAACCGCTCTGGTAGTTGATCTTTGATTTTTTCTCACGAGAAAGAAACCTCTCTGAAAGAGCTCACAGAAATAATCCAGGTTGGCTCTCGAATTGGTAATTGAAGCATATGCTGGCAAGGTTTACCTCGTTCATGTTTGTGCGGGTGATCTAAACGCTACCCAAATTAGCGTTACAGGCTCATTATCAATTTCAGGAGGAGATCGGTGAGTGTGTTGTTGTGAAGATTGCTGCTACCCATCGTCAGATTCAATAGACTACTACCCCAATAGTATTATTTGAAATTGCCATTGATAGCTGGTGAAATCCCATTTAGTGTCATTTGAAGTTTTCCTCTCATTTCATCATATTGCTAGTTGGTTGGAAAGTCTACTAGTTTTGTAGTAGAGATCATATTTAAAGGAGGCGTGAGTTTGATATTAAAATTGTTTCTTGTTGATTCCATGGATGTTATCAGTCCATATGTGGGCTCATAACCCACAAGTCCAAGAATATCAAGGACCCCTAGATCTGTCTTCATCATCAAGCCAATCAACTATCTATATAAAGTGGTTTCCACTAGATTTGATCTAGTATTCGAATGGAGTTTCATCAAGTTGGAAACCATCAAAGTACTCATGGATTTACAATCCATCATTCCAAATCTATGCAATTTTCCCACATTGTACTTCCCTTGAGATAGAAATATCTCATCATTTATCTTCCAAATCTCAAGGCCCAAAAATTAGTGCATTAGACCCAATTATTTCATATCGAACTCTGATGTGAGATCCCTCTTGCACTCAGCAATCAATATTTCCTCTACAGTGAGGAAAATATCATCCACATACAAAACTAATATTAAGAGTTGATTCCCTGCTACTTTGAAGTACAAATTTGGGTCGGCTTCACTCTTCAAGAAACCCAATTTTTGAAGATAGATATTAATTCTGGCATACAAAGCTCGGGGAACTTGCTTCAGCCCATATAAGGATTTATTTAATTTACACACATGGGAATCTCTCCCATTGATCACAAATCCCTCAGGATTCTCAATATATACCTCTTCCTCAACCTCATCATTGAGGAAAGTTTTCTTCAGATCTATCTAGTGAAATTTCCATCCTAGCACATATGCAAGAGATATCACAGCTCTAATTGTAGTATATATGGGAACAAGAGAGAATGGCTCCTCATAACTGATTACATCCTTCTAGGAGAAACCTCAGACAACAGCCCTATCTTTGTATTTATCTACACAGCAATTCACGGCATGTTTTATCTTGTAACTACATCTGGAAGTAACTGTGGACTTCCCCTTGGGTATGGGAACAATATCCCAAACATTATTCTTCAATACTGACTAATATTCCTCAATCATTACATATTTCCAAACTTACTTCTCTGAAGCTTCTTCATAGGATGAAGGCTCTGATTCACTGATATGATTCACCAACGCAACATACCTAGCATACATGTCATGTTGCTTTTTCTCCCACTAGTGCTCCATGCTTCTCAACATCTTTCAGTATATCTTGGCACCATGCATACCTCCTCTTGGAAGGAGATTCATTAACCATCTCTATAGGTTCATGTCACATGCCCATACCTCGTTATCATGCGGAATTAAAATTTCATCGAGAACCTTTACTATTCATCGAAACACGGGGCATCATCGCAAACCACTTCTCGACATTTCCAATACTTTCATGCTCCCTCCTTTCTTCCATGAATCAATCCAATGATTTGCAAGGAAGAATCTCAAAGGAGATTGAATGACGGAGATCAAACGAGATGGAAATCAACGATCACAAATGGTCCCACAATTGGAACCAAATCGACGGCTCAGAATTCACTCGCAAAAATCAACGGTGCAGAAAACCCGAGCTATGGGGTCGAAAAGTTACAAAAATTGCAATCACACTTCCTGCAACCCGCATCCTACATCCAAAATAGATCAATGGCAGCAAACTCATCCCACAAGATCAACGGCGTGGAAACTTAAATTGTGGAACTGGGAATTATGGAAATCGCAACACCGTGATCCCGCATTTTTCCTCAAGAAATTCCTATTTTGGATGCTGCAAAATTTCTTCATCTTCCCAAGTGGAATCCTCACTTGGTACTCCTTCCTTTGCACCAAGTCCTCTCTTATGGTTCTGCTCATTAATTTTCATTAGTTGGAATTTGAGTAGTGGAACTCATGTAATGAAATTTTATGTTTCCTAAAGTAAATATATGTATATTTTTCATATTGATATCTCTCGTGATATCACCACTTGACACAAAAATATTAATGCCTCCGCGTCAGAAACAACTGTTGCAGAACGAAAACCGCAAAAAGCCGTAATTCTCAAAAAAACATCCCGCAAGTTGCGGAAAGGGAATTCACGAAGGTCCAAATCTGCCAAAGAATGCCTTCCGCACCCCACCTGCGGAAAGGAAATTTGCGGAAGAAGGTTTCTGCTTGAACATTCGACCTGCTGATCGAAGTCTTTGAACATACTTGGCCATCTCGGCCCACATCAATTCGGCATTCCAACCCTGTAGCTTAGTTTAACAATGCATTGAAGGAAACATACATAGATTCCTATTTATTCAAAGAAATAATTCATCAATTCAACACATCCAACATGTTCACTACATTCCATCAAGCAATTACAGTGCCAAAATACAATTTCAGAGCTTAATATAGACAAGAACACTTATCTTGAGATTAACTTGTCCCACAACCATCTATGCCACTGTAACGTTCCACCTAACCATAGGCCAGTGCGCTCATGAGTCTATCAATGACACTTCCACCCCCGAGCTGGGCATGATTTCCTCAAGGAAAAAGGGAACACTAGCAGACTCATACATAGCCAAGGGTGCAATAAAACTTAGCCAAGACAACACAGTTGGGTTTATTAGGCTATAACAGAAAACACACTAACATATGGGTTTCATAGGCCACTCATCCAAGCCATCTCACAGTTGGATTTCACAATTTGTTTACTGTCAAGCCAGCCTTCACCTTAAGGACCAGTCAAGCCAACATATGGGTTTATCATACTATCCCACCAAAGGTTACTCACAAGGTCAAACGCAACAAGAAACAGCCAAGCCAACAGATGGGTTTATAAGGCTACCATCCAATCCATCTCTCCAGTTGGGTTTATCACGCTTCTAAGGAAATGGCAAGAAGAAATGATAAGCTAGTGAGCTCATATACATAGCTAAGAACACCTTCACAAGACCTATCTGGCCTGGCTTCCCCACTTCCTACACACCCAACACAATTGTTAGCACTCAGAATGTACCCAGGTTGTAAAAGGTACACCCCGAGGTAACAGCAAAACCGCTTTAAGAAGAAATTGGTATTTTCTTCCAGAGAGGGATCTCTCAATACAAATCTTACAAGACCAGATGGTAAACAATATTTGAAGATTTATTTGTTCGGTTGAAACAATCACATATCCATTGGGAACGGAGTCATATACATATAAAAAATCACAAATATGTATACACAAGACTTATCAAAGGCAAGATAATCACATAATTGCAGTCATTCCATTTATCAAGGTGAAAATAGAAAAGACGAGGGAACAGCCCATCAATACAGAGCGTCTAAGACGAATTCCATATCAACTTTAGTAGAAAAAATCATATAATACCTGAAACGATGAATAGAGCATAAGCATATGAATTCTAATCATCAAACACTATGTTCCAGATATGAAGAAAAAACAGAATGGAGCGTTACACAGGGGAAAATACAATTACGCAAAGAAAGAAAGCACGGACTGCAACATCAATGACACATGAATCTCTGAAAAAGCTCTCATGCATTCATTTTTGGTATTAAAATAAAACAGATATGTTCTCCACAAATCACTTCATTCGATGGGTTCCAACCCCCATCTCATAAAAAGATACAAATTTATAGATAAAACAATAAGCCTGCCCCCAGCAGATCAATAACAGAATGATCGGCGTAAATTAGAGTTTGTAACTAAATTCCTACACCACTAGGAGGTTGTTACAACTCCATTCCTAACAGATCACTAAGTACAAATCAACTGGATAACAAACTTTCGGCCAACAGCTCCACGTCTTTTCCCCAACAGCTCCACACCTTTGTCCCATCAGCTCCACGTCTTTGCCCCATCAGCTCCATGTCTTTGCCCCATCAGCTCTTCAGCACCTGACACCTGTTCCTAGGGGGAAAGAATATACTTTGTTTTCCCAAACCGCTCTACAGCTTTCCACTGCTCCGAACTTGGGGTGTCACACTCCATCATCTCCCGAATAGCTACCTCGAGCTCCATATATGCTTCATAAGATTTCTTGGGCAATCTGGCTCTGATAACGACGAACTTCTGCAGGACTTCGAAATCTTCTATTAACATGTCTACAATGGTTTGCCCTGTCAGGTTTTTCTCCAAGCTATTAAATTTCGAGTGGTCCATGCGAGCCCAGACAAGCAGGTGATGATAATGCTCAGGCGGAAGCATCCTACCTTCTTCGTCCCAAAATGATGGCAGTCCATCTTCGAACAACTCTTTAAACTCTTGTTTGAACTTAGTGACCTGCACAAGCAGTTCTTCTGACTTCTCTTGGACAATATTCATTAAATGGTGTTTGTGGATGATCTTCTTCGCCGACAGCACTATTGAGATTCTGTCCTTTATGCCCATGTCGTGCAGCTTTTGGTATGTTAGTGAATTCAGAAAATTTAATGTATTCTGAGCTGTAGTGAGGGGTCTTCTTGCCATGTTTTCATCCACCAGTTTCAGTATTTGTTGGGCCAACTCTGTCAGCTTACACAAATCATCAATAAAACTCAAGTAATGACGGAACTTGGTAGTCTCTATAGTCAGGGTATCCCAGATAATATGTTTCGCCCCCTGAAGAGGGCCTTTCCCAATGCATTTTTCTTTTAGCTCATCGAGCTTTTTCTGTAATTGGCTCCTATCATGCAAGATCTGTTTTCTACTTTCACTCATCTTGGTTAATTCGGCCTTTACTTTTTCATTCTTGGATTTCAACTCCTTAATGGCTTCCTCCTTCAAACTCACTTGGGACATAGACACCAACAGGTCATCTGCAGAAAAATCAGCTAATGGCTTCTGGATGTTTACAATAGATAAGTCATCACCGGTAGGGGTTTGGCTCATTAGCTCTTCCATAATCTCCTTTTCCTCAGTCTAATATTTCTTCATCACGGAGATTTGGGATAGCAGCTCCTCCCTCTCGGTCTCCCACCTATCCTTTTCCTCTTGCAGCTCTCCAGCCTTTCCTTTGTATTCCATCATCTCCTGATGGATTTTATCTTTCTCCTCCTAGAGAGCTAGCAATTCAGCTGATTGGACATGTTCTAAGCCTGGTATCTTCAACTTCTTCTTCAAAACCTGGAGCTTATTATCTTTCTCTTCCAGCAACTTCTTGACAGCCTGGGTATTGTCTGAGCTACCAATGTCCGCATGCATTTTTCTGATCTGAATAACATTTGCCTTATTTTCCACTTTCTCATGCTTTAACTGGATTTCCAATTTGTCTACCAACACCTGTAATTTGTTTATCCTCACCATGGCCTGCAGTAAATCTGAGTAGATGATGTCGCTGGTTTGTTTATGTAGCTGAATTTTGTCTGGGGTGTTGATTTTGTCCAGCCTGACTTCTATCTCAGACATCCTCTTGTCATTCACGATGGCCATCTTAAAACTATTTTTCTCAACATCCCTAGCCGAAACTAGAGATGTTTTCGAACTGTACAAGTTTCTTACCCTCGGGAGCAGACTTCTCGTTTCCTCTAGGGACTGCTTCCTCTTTTCCATGTAGCTCGCCTTGAGCTCTTCTCTTGACTTAAATAAGGGGTTGGGTTCTGGACTGTCTACACCACATTCTAAACCTTTAAAGGAGAATTGATCGACTTGCACGGTCTTCACAGGGACTAAGGCGGCTTTTTTGGAAACATCGGACACTTCTTCATCTACAGTCTCACTTCCTCCTAGTAGCCTTGCCTTTTTATGGGATGCCTCTTCGTCCACTTCCATACTCTCAGCATCGGACAAACTCCTCTTAACCACAACACTAACACCCTCTGTGATTTGGATTGTTGTACCAGGTGCAGGATGTGTCTCTTCATCGGACTTTGACTCGTCAGTAAACTGCAGTAAATTAGCCATTTCAGCTAACCCCTCAACAGCTTGATGTTCAAATGGCTTATTCCTGTTAGCTTGTTTTCTCAGTGAGATCACTTGGTGGGGGTCGTAATTCACATTTGGTTCTTTCATAAAATCCATATCTTCCAGCAACTTTTCTACAAAAACCAAGGAACCCTTGCTTTTAAAAATGAAGGTGCCAACCTTAAACGGAAACTTGATGTTCGAAGACTTCTTGAAAGCACAAAAATGTTCCTCCTCAAACAGCAATCTCTGTCTCATGAATTCCAATGCGAAGATTCTCGGGGTCAAGAAAGAAGGTATCCTATAAGGCTGACCAATGAAGCCATATATTCTCAACACGGTATAATCTCTGTACAAAAACCAGTCTCCAACCCGATCCTCTGGTGAAGACTGCATTAAGCTCCTCATTTCATCCAGGACACGGGGTAATTCTTCATTGAACAGCATTTTGTACATCTCAGACATGATCTAATTGGAAAATTCAAACATGTTGATTTGTTTCGGTAAATCAGAAGAGCACAGAGTACTCAGAAACTTCAACTCAGAGATATTGGAACATAGTAGCATATTAAGCAAATAAGTCTGGAACCTGAAAAACCGGACCTTGGGGAACTCGCTTAGCTGAAGATGAATTGCTTCGGCCAGGTATTCGTCTAAATTAAAAACTGGGGTTGACTGAGACTCAGAAACAGGGGAACTCATTCTCAACAAAAATCTGAGAATGACCTCGCCCACATGACAATCCTCATCTAGGCCTAGTACTTGACACACTAAAGAAATGACCAATTGAACTTCACTCTTGAAAATATGTACAGGGTAGGGCATGAATACACCATCTAAATACTGACCATCCTTTAAAACACTCGACAGGAATTTACAGCGGGTTTCGGCTTCGCACTTCTTGTACAATTCGACTAGGACTGACTCATTTATCACTTCACGACTATCTGGGTAATTTTCTGGCAAACTAAGCATTTCTCGGATGACCGCAGCATCGACTCTACACAATACTTTGGACTCAGACCGACTGACAATAATTCTTTGAGACGGAGAATAATTCACAGCACACCACTCTATGAACTCTGGGAAATGGAGGGTTTGCTCGATGGCGAAATAGTACAAGGAAGACTTGCACACGTTCAACACATCGTTCCCTCGTGAATGGTAATGCCATAATCTCTCTTTGCTAACAGACACGCTTTCCACAGAGAGGAAGGGGTCGCATACATTCCTATCCCTGTCTACTAAGAATTCTTCTCTATCATCTACGACCTGACCCAACATTTGAGCTTCTTTTCCCAGGTCCATTACTGAATTTCACACTGGTAACTTTGAGAAGGGGAATTACAGAGTTACTGGGTTTCAGTTTTACCTGGTTTACTGTGGAGGCGTGTGCCCGGAGTGTGTTTGCACCTGATGAATAGAAGTTGAGCACTAACAAATGGAAGCCGACAGATAGACCAGTGCTTTTCGCCTGTTCCCAACGAATAAAATAGCAATGATGTGGGTCAATGTTACTTTTATAGGCTGCTTTTATCCCTGGAGCCTACCACAATTCACCACGTGGACGATCATTAACTTTCCGCAACCACCTTCTACTATCAGCCGCGCATCTTTTTCCTCCGGATTCATTACCAATCGTTGATCTATTCTTTGCAATTTTCTGGCCCTCGGATCGCATGCCACGTATCTTTTTCCGTCGGGTGTCTTGGCGCTAAACACCATGCACGTCTCCATCCCGGAATCGCTCATGACCGTAGATGTGACGTACTTCCACCCTTCACCGTTGGATCAAACGCCACGTCCCACATTCCACTGAGCCCTTTGACTTTAACCATCATGCAACTCTGAGTCCCGGACTCATCCACATCCGTCGATCTGACATACCTTTACCGGTGGGCCATTGGATCATGTGGCGTTTACCAAATTCCACTGGGTTCCTTCGCTTTAACCTTCGAGCAACTTTGATTAGCGGAATTATTCCCAACCGTCGATGCGATATGCCTTTAACTACACACCGTCGGATCATCCGCCACGTACCCAATTTCGTCGAGCAATCCGGGATTATCTGCCATGCACGTTCGTCTTCCGGAATCCTTTCCAGCCGTTGATGTGATTGCCCGGCATTTGTCAGCCGTCAGATCTATCGACATCTCCCAATTCCGCTGGCAGCCTCGGACTTATCTCTCGTGCAATTTCACCCCCCGGAAACCATAATGGCCGTCGATCCACTTCGCCTCTGATCCTCGGCCGTTGGATTAATCACCCCACACACATTCCGCTGGACGCTTTCGGCTTATCTGCCGTGCAGGTTCCGGTTACAGAATCAATCCCATGCATTGATGTGACCCGATTCCGCCCCTCCACCATCAGATCGAGAGGAGTATGCATGATTCCGCCAGCCTCCATTTCCTTAACTAACTCGTACTTTCACAAGGCGGATTTGATGTGAGCCGTGGATCTGCTTAGGACAACTTTATAGCCTTTGATCTGTGCCACTGGTTAAAAGTCCGAACCTATCTTATCCTCCTCGCATGTTTTGAAGAGCGGAGGGAATACCAACCATTGATTTGCTCTCCTCTTTCATCACGGCCTAGGATCTTTACTAACTTGGCCGATCTTTTGGTTATCATTCCACCTTTACATTATATCCTTAAACCAAAGTATTTAAAAACATAATATTACCTCCACCACGGTCTTATTTCTGCTTTGCTAAATACAGGTGTTAACAACAAGGAAGTGTCCCCTTCTCTGCTCCACAGTCCCTCGGGCTACACCTTCCCTTCCAGTGCTTTTCAGGATGTGCATAGCAGGTTCACCAGCCAATCTTATCTTATGGTGAGGTTCCACACTAGGTTTATCAAACACATTCTACATCTCTCCCACTCCTAAGTATTGCACATAGTTCAGACCCGAACCTGGGTGCACAACACAACAACCAGAAGGAGACTCTACAACATAGGCTTACTCTGGTACATGAGTAATAGGGCCTCATACACTCTGTAGTTTAAGATAACACTGCAACACAACAATCACCATTTTTCCAAGGGAAAAAAACTCACATAACGAGAAGGATACAAATAGTAAGAGCTCCGTTACTGCAGAGATTTCACACGAATGGAGAATGAAGATGGTGAATTCGCTTCCCCCCCTAGCATCCCCAAAACTTGAGATTAAAACCCAAAATGTGAACACGTGAGTCAAATTGTCATACGGTTCTGGTGTTTTCTTTTCCATGCAAGCAAAACATGACATTCAAAACTGGGTGCTCTAGCCAATTCGAATTTCCCATACTCTTCCCTTCTTCCATGCAATAACTACCTCAACCACATTCTGGCAGAAATAAATGGTTGGGAAGAAAATACAAGAAAGAGGGTAGTTGACAGTTTTGATGGGTTATCCTCGTGACACATGGATTTTTCCCAAACAGGTTCAAGGTTAATATTCCCACCCCCTTATCCTTAGGAAAATCATGCCACCATCTCATTATTCGTTGCATTGACATAGCTGGCTGTGGGTTTTTCATTAATTTGCATATTTACATTATGTTTACAAATGTGCTTGACTTAGCACAGAATCCATAGGCATCAACAATGATATCCTATATTCCAAACATTAATCAATGACACGGTCTTTGCCTTGAGCTCCTTGTCATGATTCCATATAATATTTACATCATATACATTAATGCAACGAGGTCAAAACCGGGGTGTTACATTCCTCTCCCCCTTCAATAGCACTGTCCTCAATGCTTTACAACATTGAACAAAAATGCTACACTGGTACCGCCCTCAGTGCTCTGCAACTTCAAACAAAAATGGATGTGCCAATCACATGGCATCCTCTAGCTCCCATGTAGCCTCTTCAGGATCGTAGTGCTCCCATTGCACCTTTACCTGTCCTATGGCTCGGCTCCGAAGCATGGTGACCTTCCTGTCGAGGATGCACATTGGATAGATTCGGATCTCTCTCTCGGGTTCCACCAAAATCACACCCCAATTTATCTCATGGTTAGGGTCATGTATATATTTCTTAATCAAAGAAACATGAAAAGTATTATGAGCCCTAGTGCTAGCAGGAAATGCAATTCTATATGCAACTAGCCCTATTCTTTCAAGCACTTCGAACAGCCCACAATATCTAGGTGACAGCTTGGCACAACTCCCAAGATTCAAGGAAATATTCTTTTCCCTCACTCTGAGATAAACATGATCCCCAACACTAAACTCTATGTTCACCCTATGCTTATCTTTACAACCTCCTATTCCATCTCCTTGAGCAATTCTAGACCAATCACAACTCTGTTCACTGGATTATCCCAAGTAACTGGTGTCCTACACCTCCTTCCATACAAAGCTTCATATGGACTCATCCCAAGGACGCTTGATGTCCATTGTTATAAGCAATGTCTACCAAGTGTAAATAATCTTCCCACTTGGTTGGTTTGTCCATCACGTACATGCAAAGCATGTCTTCTAGCACTTGGTTAATTATCTATGTCTACCCATCAGTCTAAGGATTGTACATGGTGCTGAAGTTTAGCTTTGTACTCAAATCTGCAAATAATCCCTTCAAAAAATTGGAAGTGAACTTGACATCTCTGTCAAAGACTATTGCCTTTGGAAATCCATGCAATTTGAAAATTTACTTCATGAAGATCTTTGCAATGTCATCAGTCTTATTCGTAGACTTAACTGGTATAAAATGGGATGCATTTCTCAACTTGTCCACCACAACCATGATGGAGTCATGTTATCTCCAAGTCATTGGAAATCCTGTAATGAAATCCATGGAAATAACTTCCCATTTCCATTATGGAACTAGCAAAGGCTGCAACAAACCCACTAGGTGTTGATGTTCAACCTTCACCTGCTGACATTTCATGCACCTGGAAATGTATTCAGCCATATCCTTTTTCATTCCTAGCCAAAAATACTGCTTTCTAGCGGTAGCAATTGTCTTTTGATATCCTAGGTGACCAGGATATGGAGCTTGATGGATCTCATCCATAACAACTCTCCTCAAATCTATGACATTTTGAATGTAAACTCTGTTCTTATAAGTAAGAAGTCCATCGTCTTCCAAGTTATATCCCTCATACCTCTTGTCAAGGCTTTTATGTTGCAATTTGTCCTTGACCTGCACATACAATTCATCTTCAACAACATGATTAACAATCTACTGCCTCAACTCCGATTGGAAAACACTAACGAATGCCACGTGAATTTCCTACACCTTCCTGTTGAGCACGTCAACTACCTCATTCTCTTTCCCCTTTATGTGCTTGATCTCAAAATCAAACTCACATAAAAAAATCCATCCATCGAGCTTTCCTAGCTTTCAGAGTAGCTGATCAAACAAATACTTCAGACCACAATGGTATGTCCTTAACTCAAATATTTTGCCCATCAAGTACTGCCTCCACATCTTGAGAGCATGTATCATGCCTGCAAGTTCCATATCATGAGTAGCATAGTTCTTCTCATGTTCCTTCAACTTTCTTGACTCATAACATATCACGTGGTTGTCCTGCGTAAGGACTCCTCCAAGCCCTTGACCACATGCATCAGTGCACACCACAAAATCTTTCTCTGGGTCTGCAACTTTCAAAAATGGTGCACTTGTGAGAAGATTCTTCAATCGATGGAAGCTTTCTTCACACCTCACTGTCCATCTAAACTTTATGCCCTTATTTTGCAAAGAAGTAATGGGATGTGCAACCTTGTAGAATCCCTCAATGAATCTCTTGTAGTATCCTGCAAGTCCCATAAAAGTTATCACATCTGTCACATTTCTTGGAGTATGCCAATTCATAATGGCTTAAATATTTTCAGGGTCCACATATATACCCTCTTCTGAGATAATGTGATCCAAGTATTGAATTATATCTCTATAGAAGTCACATGTGCTCAACTTTGCATACAACTGATGCTCCCTGAGCAATTGCAATGTCAATCTCAAATGCTCTTCATGTTCTTCCTCATTCTTAGAATAAACAAGAATGTCATCAAGGAAAACAAGAACAAATTTGTCCAAATACCTGTTGAAGACACTATTCATAAGGTACATAAATGTAGCTAGTGCGTTTGTGAGACCAAATGGTACCAGTACAAACTCATAATGCCCATACCTTGTTCTGAAGGTTGTCTTATGTATGTCTTCATCCTTTATTCTCACCTGATGGTAACCCAAACTCAAGTCAATCTTGGAAAATACCTTTGCTCCTCTCATTTGATCAAAGAGGTCATCAAACCTAGGAAAAGGATACGTGTTCTTTACTGTGACTTTGTTCATGTGTTTGTAATCAATACACAATCTGATTGTACCATCTTTCTTCTTTACAAATAGAATGGGTGCTCCCCAAGGAGACACACTGGGTTTGATATACTTCTTGTCCAACAACTCTTGCAACCACATCTTCAGCTCTAGCATTTCTGGTGTGCTCATCCTGTACGGTGTCTTGGACACTAGTGCTGCTCCTAGCACAATTTCAATTGTGAAGTCAATATCTCTCTTTGGAGGAAGCCCTGGAATCTCATCAGGGAAAACATCCCTAAATTCCTACAATACCTGGATGTCCTCCAACCTAGGGGTTTCATTCTCCGTTGCTTCTGCAATATGAGCTGCATACAACTAGAAACACTTCCTACTTCAACTGTATTGCTGAAATCTGCTTCATAGAAATTTCCCTTGGAATGCCTCTTACCATTTTTGGGTTCCCTTCTTCATCCATGCATTCAAAAGTCTTATGGTAACAGTCAATCTTTACCTTGTGAGATTCTATCCAATCCATTCCAATGAGAACATCATAGGAACCAAGGGGTAGAACATTCATATCTACACAAGTAACCCATCCATTCATCACCAATAGGAACTTCTCTACCACTTCACTAACCTTCCTCTTAGTTCCAATGGCTAGCTGAACTAACCATGATTTGTTATGCTTCCCTTTCTTGAAAGCACAAACCTCCACTACTCTAGGGGTAATGTAACTGTGAGTAGAACTAGGGTCAATCAAAATAGAAACAAATTGCTCAGCAATATTACCTGCAACTTCAACCACAGTCGATTGGTGATCTGCCTGGCGGTCCTCCAGCGCTGCATAAATCCTAAGGACGACCCTCGCTACTTGACCAACTATTTCTTCCTCTTGAAGGTTGTAAGTTGTCCGTGCACTCTCATTCTTGAGTGGACAATTCATGTGCATGTGGGGTCCTCCACATCTCCAACATTGGAGCGGTTCTCTGATCTGTTGTGGATCTCTTGGCTTTTCTCCCACCACTCTAGTTGGTTGTTTTTCAGCTTGGGATGGCTGCTTCTGCTGATTTCTGAAGTTAGAAGTTTTAAAACCTTTCTTCCTTTGGTCAGACTTCTCATTCTTTCTGTCCTTCCAATTCTTCTGATAGTCAGGTTTTCCTTTGATTTGCTCATAGCAATACTTATCTTTCCTTATTGCTTCTTCTAGATTTCTAGGCTCATAAAACTCAATTTTGTCTTGGTAAGACTAAGGCAATCTACTCAAGAAACACTGAATTTTCACTTTCTCACCCTTAATGTACCTAACATATCTCAACAGTTCTAGGAACTTGTTTGCGTACTCTTCCATGGTCTGCTGTCCCAATCTCAGCTCATGAAATTCCTTGATCTTATCATAATATTACCTATCAAAGAGGTATTTCTGCTTGAAATACTTCTAGAATTGTTTCCACACAGTTTTCCATTCATTAATCTTCTTTACTTTCCTGCAGTGCTCCCACCATATGGATTCCCTTCCATTCAAATTGAAGATGGCTTCTCTAGCCTTCATATTTCATAAATAGTCCTGGACTTGGAAATAGTTCCTGATCCCGAGAAGCCAAGCTTCAGCTTCTTGACCATTCTTTATCTCACCATTGAAGGTAGGCGGCCTTGCCTTCTTAAACTCGTCCCATGAGTTGTTCCTATAATGCATCTTTCTCTTTTCCCCATGAGATAAAAAGCTAGAATCCTCAGTGGATCCTTCCGAGTATGGAGATCTACTAGAAGACCTTCTTCTTCTTCTAGTACTACTCTTACTACCTTCTGGTTTTGTTGTACGTCGCCCCGAGCTCATCCGTCGTTTTATGTCTATCAAACTTTGAAACATGGCAGCATTCAACTGATGCTACTCTTCCTTATCTTTAATCAGGCTTCTCATGGTGGCTTCAATGTCCGGTGGTGTCTCTTGAAATATCCTTCCATTAGATTCTATATCATAGTTTCCATCTCGGACGTTTTTCCCCATAGCGTCTTGCGCATGCTCGTAGGAATCCCGTGAATCATATCTGTCGTAGGTTCTCATGGCTAAGCCAATAGCCCACTTCTCCAAAATGTACTATGACTCTGCAAAATGTGTTATCAACACCATTTGTTAGATACATCATAATTCAAAATCAAAACCATTTACTTACTGTCAGCTGGCCTATCTAGGCCCAATGTTGTAACCGACAGCTTTGATTAACTGATTCCCAGCCCATCCAGGCCCAATGCTGCAACCCGCAACTCTGATACCACAATGTAGTGTACTACAAGTTGGTATTAGAGGATACTCTTGATTTCTTTCCGACCCATCCAGGCCCAATGCTGCAACCCGCAGCTCTGATACCACAATGTCACATACCCATACCCTGTTATTATGTGGAATTAAAATTTCATCGAGAACCTTTACTGTTCATTGAAACACAAGGCATGACCATGAACCACTTCTCGACATTTCCAATACTATTAGGGTCCCTCCTGTCTTCCATGAATCAATCCGATGATCTGCAAGGAAGAATCTCAGAAGAGATCGAATGACGGAGATAAAATGTGACAAAAATCAACGATCACAAACGGTCCCACAACTGGAACCAAATCGATGGCTCATAATTCACCTAAAAAAATCAACCGTACGGAAAACCCGAGTTGCGGGGTCGAAAAGTTACGAAAATTGCAATCTCACTTCCCGCAACCCGCATCCCACATCTGAAACAGATCAACGGTGAAGAATCATCCTGCAAGATCGACGGTGCAGAAACTTGAATTGCGGGATTGGGAATTATGGAAATTGTGACACCGCGATCCTACATCCCACATCGAAAACAACCATTGCAGAATGAAAACCGCAGAAAGCCGTAATTCTCAAAAAAAACATCCTGCATCCCACATCCCGCAAGTTGTGGAAAGTGAATTTGCGGAGGTCCAAATCTGCCAAAGAATGTCTTTCGCATCCTGCCTTCGAAAAGGGAATTTTCGAAAGAAGGTTTCTGCTCGAACATTCGACCTGCTAATCGAAGTCTTTGAATAGAATTGGCCATCTCGGCGCACATCAATTCGGCATTCAAACCCTGCAGCTTAGTTTAACAATGCATTGAAGGAAACATACATAGATGCCTATAATTGTAGTTATTCAAGGGAACAATTCATCAATTCAACACAACCAACATGTTCATCACATTCCATCAAGCAATTACAATGCCAAAATACAATTTCATAGATTAATATAGACAAGAACACTTATCTTTAGATGAGCTTGTCCTGCAACCAGCTATGTCGCTGCGACATTCCACCCAACCATAGGCTAGTGCGCTCATCAGTCTCTCAGCGACACTGCCACCCCCGAGTTGGGCATGATTTCCTCAAGGAATAAGGGAACACTAGCAGACTCATACATAGCCAAGCGTGCAATAAAACTCATTCAAGCCAACACAGTTGGGTTTATCAGGATGTAAGAGAAAACACACCAACAGATGGATTTCACAGGCCACTCAGCCAAGCCATCTCATAGTTGGGTTTCACAAACTATTTACAGTCAGGCCAACCTTCACCTTAAGGACCAATCAAGCCAACATATGGGTTTATTAGACTATACACGGTTAATCAATATCACTGTTGTGTTTATCATATTGTCCCACCAAATATTACTCACAAGGTCAAACCCAACAAGACACAACCAAGCCAACAGATGGGTTTATCATGCTACCAGCCAAACCATCTCTCTAGTTGGGTTTATCAAGATTCTAAGGCAATGGGTAGGAAGAAATGATAAGCTAGTGAGCTCATATACAAAGCTAAGAACACCTTCATAAGACCTATATGTCCTGGCTTCCCCACTACCTACACACCCAACACAAGGAAGTGTCCCCTTCTCTGCTCCACAGTCCCTCAGGCTACACCTTCCCTTCCAATTCTCTTCAAGATGTGCATAGCAGGTTCACCAGCCACTCTTATCTTATGGTGATGTTACACACTAGGTTTATCAAGCACATTCTACGTCTCTCTTACTCCTAATTATTGCACATAGTTCAGACCCGAACCTGGGTGCACAACACAACCACCATAGGGAGACTCCGCAACACAGGCTTACTCTAGAACATTAGTAACAGGCTCTCATACACTATGTAGTTTAAGATAACACTGCAACACAGCAATTATCGTCTTGCCAAGGGAAAAACACTCACAGAATGCAAAGGATACACATAGGAAGAGCTTTGTTACCGCAGAGCTTTCACGCAAGTGGAGAATCAAGACGGTGAATTCGCTTCCCCCCCTCCCTAGCGTCCCCAAAATGTGAACGCATGAGTCAAATTGTCATATGGTTCTGGTGTTTTCTTGTCCATGCAAGCAAAACATGACATTCGAAACTGGGTGCTCTGCCCAATTCAAATTTCCCATACTCTTCCCTTCTTCCATGCAATAACTACCTCAACCACATTCTGGCAGAAATAAATGGTTGGGAAGAAAAGATAAGAAAGAGAGTAGTTGACAGTTTTGATGGGTTCTCCTCATGACACATGGCTTTTTCCCAAATAGGTTCAAGGTTAACATTCCCACCCCCTTATCCTTAGGAAAATCATGCCCCCATCTCATTATTCGTTGCATTGACATAGTTAGTTGTGGGTTTTTCATTAATTTGCATATTTACATGATGTTTACAAATGTGCTTGACTTAGCACATAATCCATAGGCATCAACCATGATCTCCTATATTCCAAACATTAATCAATGGCAGTGCCTCGGCCTTGAGCTCCTTGTCATGATTCCATATAATATTTACATCATATACATTAATGCAACGAGGTCAAAACCAGGGTGTTACAGTTCATCAATCACTAATAGCTCTATTAGATTCTCCCTCTGAACATTTGTATGAGTAGAATCAATCTTTGGGGCCTCTGACATAAAAGTATCATGCTCCTCTATATTGATATCATACGGAAGCTCTTTTGATATTTTGAATGCAGCTTCTTCATGAAAGTCACATCACGTCTAACCTCTATATTTCTCTCACCATGTATATATATCCGGTAAGCCTTGGATGTCTCACTATACCCCATAAAGGTCCATTTCTTTCCAGAAGGGTACATCTTAGTCCTTTTCTCTTTCAGTATATCAATATATACCAGACTCCCAAAGATTCTCAAATGTGATATGTATGGCTTCTCACCAGTGAACACCTCTTTGGGTGTTTTCTTGTCCAAAATGGCATGTGGACTTCTATTTTGGATGTACATGGTTGTACTAGTAGATTATACCCATAATGAATCAGACAAGCCCTGATCATGTAACATGGCTTTTACAACCTTGCACAGTCCTATTCATTCTCTCAGAAGCCCCATTTTGTTGGGGGTTGTATGGAACTGGCAACTGTTTACATTTCCCTGCATTACTATAGAACTCATTAAAAGCACAGGAATTAAATTCACCTCCATTGTCATACCTTATGACATAAATGTGCCTCCCTTTCTAATTCTCTACTAAGGCCTTAAATTCTTGAAACTTGCCAAAGGTTTTCCTCTTATCCTTAAGGAAGTAAATCCATAAAGAAGTCATCAATAAACAGTACATAATAAAGATAGCCACTAAGGGACAGGGAGGACATGGGACCACATACATTTGAATGCACTAGATCTAAAATCCATTTATATCTATTATGGCTGCAATAATAACTCTTTTTCACATTATTTCCAAGTGCAGAACCTCAGCATACACTATCATGCTCAAAATAAAAAGTCGGCATACCTTTAACCATTCGTTGTAACCCTGGTAGTGCTTTATAGTGGAGGTGACCGAGCCTCCTGTGCCATGGGTCGTATTGAATGATAATGTGATATACCATAGCCTAAAGTTACTTCCTGAGGGCCTTATAGAGTCATCCCTCTCGAACTCGAATCACTGAAGAAAAATCAAGACTCTTGTTCTTCGACCATAAAAAATCTTTATTATCCATGAAGATAACTTGGAATCCCTTATCTTCAAGAGCCGAAATCTAAAGTAGCTTCTTCTTTAATCCTAGAACATAAATAATGTCCTCCACATGCAATATATCTCCCAAACTCAGCTAGAATGAAGCGGATCCAACTCCTTGGATCGAATATGTTGAATTGTCCCCCAACTTAACCATGCATGTTAACTTCTTCTCTTTTAGGTTAGAGATTGTGCTCTTGTATACTGACATGTACTTGGATGCACCATTGTCAATCATCCATGTATATTCACTTGTGATGAGAGATCCAAAAAGCGTTGAGACAAGATAAAACTCCCTCTTTGTCTCTTTTTCCTCAGATGCATTCTTCTAAGAGTTTTCTTCTTTTACTGTCGTAAATGCATGAAAATTTCATTGATTCTTTTTCTTCGAATGGAACTCTCTTGCATAATGGACTTTCTTATGACAATAGTAGCATCGAATCTTTGATTTTTCAAAGTCCTAATTGAACTCTTTCTTATTTGCATGAAAAAGACTTCTTGGGAACAAATTGCTTCCTCCCTTTCTTTATCCTTGTCGCAAGGGAAATATTATCCTTCTTGTTGCATACTGACTTATTCTGGATTCGACCCTCTTCTTGGGGGTATCCATGCCATAATATATTGAATTTTGGTTTAACCTTTCAACCGTTTACTACAGCCAAGAATGTCTCCCATGCGAATGGGGTACCATCAATGGTGGTTTGAAGAAGGTCATCTTCATCTACTACCGCAACTCCAATGATAACAAGTTGATCACTCACCTGAGAGATCTTGGTGAAGAATGATGTTATTGATTCATCCTTCTCTGTATTTAGGTTCTAGATCTATTCTTCAAATCCCTCTTTTGAGTCAGATATTTCTTCTCATACAAGTTCATGACTGTATCAAAACACTCCTTAGCAGTCTTCAGCGAAGTGATCATGGGCATGAGACTGTCTTTAACTAAATCATATATGATATGTTTGGCCTTTTCTTGATTCTTCTTAAAATTGATTCACCCTGCATTAGTTGATGGCTCCTCCATCAATGTGGTCACATAGGAATCTAGATCATGTTCCTCAAGAATTTTCAATACCCTCACCTTCCATGTTTTTAAGTTGGAAGTGCCCTCAAGACGATCTTTCTTTCGGAAGGAGATCGATGTCATGGTTTCAAAACTTTGATCAACCCCTAGGATATACATAGGCTTCTAGTTGCTTGCACAAACTCATCTCCTTCACGCCCTGATATCTGATACCATGTTAATATTTGAGCAATAATGAATATCTTTGAACTTTAAAACTTTCATCAATGAATTACTAAACACATGAATCATTGAATCATCAAACACACAAATCATTCATCCACATGACACAAGATATACCCTAGGAAAACCCTCTCAATAAGAGGATGAAAAACCCAGCAATTCTTTCGAGTATAATAGATATATTGCAGAGAATGGTTTACAACACAATAGCAGATTGACCGATAAGAGAAAACATGGAGAAAATCATTTCACTTCTATAACATCTATGCTTCAACATGAAAATCATTTCACCTCTATAATTGGAGGCTTACCTCTATGAGTATCCACTTTGTGGATGACCCATGAAAATCAATGACTTGATATTAACCACAAGTCTGACTTGATATTGACCACAAGTATTCAGTCTTGATATTAACCCCAAGAATTTACAATACAACATCACCACCTCAATCATACAAGGATACTTAGGACTTGATATTAACCACAAGCCTAACTTGATATTAACCACGGTTCTGAAGAATGACTCCCGATGTTGTATATCTAACAATACAATCGTTGCAACTTTGAGAAATTTGTAATCTTAAAATATCATTTCTTATATTTAATAATTAGTAACACGGTCTCTAACAATAAGTTATTTATAACTCTATAACCATATGCATATCTCTTTTGATGATCTTAAGCCACCTTTAGATGTTTCCTAATTTTTGTAACCTACTTTTCCATATCATTAAGCATATCCTTCCCAATTAAAATTGAAGCGGTTAGGTCATTCTAAATAAAAGGAGTATTGTATTCCCTCCCTTGAAACATCTCAAAAGGGCCCATACCTAGTGATGCCTAGAAACCATTATTGTAGTAAAAATCAACCAATTGATTATACTCATCCCACTTAAACATTTTATTCATGGAATACATTCACTGACATTATTTCCAATGATCCATTCTTTATTTTTACTATACATCTTGTTGTGAACATTAAGTTGTATTGAAATTTGAGTAATTACCAATGGTGTGAATCATGTTCCAAAATTTGCAAGTTGAATTTTTTCTCGATTAGATACTCTCCTTTGATACTTAATGTAATTAAACACTCCTACAAATTTCTCAATTATGTCAAAATCCTTGCAAGAAGTGTTTAATGAGTATGAAATGTGCACGCTTATGGCATATATCAATAACCACCAAGATAGTATCATTCTTCTGAAGAGATTCATTGACATTAATATGGAATTTCTCATTTTCACATTAAATCAAACGCTTGATTAAACTAGGGTTTATGATTAAAAATTTACTTCTTGAATTTGAAATGTAAACCACAATAATCAAGAACTTCTCAATACTAAAGCAATCACTCACACATGAATACACATAAATTTTGGTCAAAGAAAGACCGGGAAAAACCCCAACTCATGGGGAAAACCCTAGAAAGAGAAAATTATCACTAAAGGAGAATCTCACAAATTTTTCCAACAAGACAAAAATTATTTCTCTTCCAACCCTCACAGGAAAAATCACCCAAACTGAAACAATAGCGAAATACCTCGAATCATGTGCAAACAATCTATTATGCAGTCTGTTGTACGAATTCACATGTGTTGTATGAAACTGTACTTTTTTGCCTTGTGACTATATGGACTGTACTTTCATCAATTAATGATGCCTCGAGAATCATGCCCAACCTTTAATCAATGCAGCATGGCCTATCAGATTGTTGTACGAATCTTCCTCGGTATTTTTTCCCACATGTGTTGTTGTATAGATCTAACAGGATGCAATTAATGATGTATGGTTGTTGTTGCTTGCATTAGGAACCATGCCAATCTTATAAGGCATTTCTCTCTCCTTCTATATCAATCTCCTCTCTTTCTCTTCATTGATGATGTCTTTAATTTGTCCTTTACCCTAGTTTTATACTTTAAAAAGTGTAATACCCATGTAACCACATAATTTATGGTTGTTATGCTTTTACAAAATCTAGGGTCATCATTTAATGCACCCTTATTTAATAATAACTCACTTTAATTATTAAATAACATTTAATTGAGACCCAATACAATAAAATACAAAACATCATTTATTTATATATAAATCAACTTGATACATAAATACATAAGGGACAATTTACATGTCCTCTTTATCACACCACACCAAAACTATAAAGAGGACCATCAGAGTTAACTTTCTAACACTCCCTCTTAACGAGGAAGGTCACTAGCACTATCTCCATCTCTGACTCCTGCAACATCTCCCTCTCTCTGGAGTCAATCTCATAAACATATGCTCTACCTCGAACTGAAACTTTGAAGCCTAAGACTCGACCTGACCCTCATCCAACTGCTTGTATGTACCATCACTGGACTGGCTGAGCCTCCTTCCAGTACTATGGAGAGAGTCACTCTCCTCTTCAGAACCATATCTATCAGATGCAACACCATCCGCATTCTCTGACTCGGATAGCCACCCTCATGCTCCTGCTCCTGGTCGTACTATATGCACTCTCAGGGCATAAAGTCTGTCTTTATGATCTCCCAATAAAACAGTGGTCCCTACTGGCTCATCGCTCCGATACAGGAATACATGGCCAGACCTAAACATCATTCCATTTCCTTCATCCTCAAAGGATGACACTGAGATTTTGCTAACTCTCATCCCAGGTACAAACAACACCCCATGTATTTCCAGGATCTCACTGAGGTCTAGTTGGAACCTGATTGTTCCAACTCCTTGTATTGCTATCTGAGGACTGTTAATATCTGTCTGGATGAAATTTCATGGACCAAACATTGTGATCATCTGAAAGAAATCATAGACTACAGTCACATGTCTAGTTGCACCACTGTCAACAACCCAGATATTCTCAAAGGCTGAACTTCCTACACTGGAATCAATTGAGATGAGAAAACTATTGCTCAAATTTCATGGCATAATCTTCTACTGTTGCAGATGTTGCCATATCTCTTTCAGTCTTCTCTTTCACATTCTTCTTCTCAGGACATTTTGAGGAGTAGTGTCCCATCTGCCCACAATGGTAGCACCTAATCTAACTGGTGTATTTATTCTTCTTGAGTATCTTTGCTGCAAGGGCTACATTATGCTCCACCTCTTCATTGACTTGACTACCCAGAGCTCCCTATCAAATCTCCTCTTGGGTAAAATCATCCCAAATCCTAGACTAGTCCGGAAGTTTCTCTCTACCAACAATACACTTGACAAAAACTTCCCATTTCTTGGTGAATCCCTTCAGGTCTATCCTTAGCAACTTTGAATATGAGACAGTTTCTACTACTGCTTCTAACTCATCTTTGACTTGAGCCACTTGAGTTAGGTAGGAGGTTACACTTTCTTCTTTGGTCATCTTCACATTGTGCAACTTGTCCTTCAGCGCCATCTTTCGGTTCTCGTTCTTTGCTTCGAACAACTACCTCAGGGTATCCCACATGTCATTAGCAACCTTTTTCTCTACCAAACGTGGAATCATATGATCCTTTTCCCCATCTAGGATCACTCTCTGGGATCTAGCTTCAAGGGCTTCGTGTTCTTCTAAGTCATCCTTGTCAGTAGGCTTTGTCAGTTTGGTGTTTTCAAAGTTCCATATCTTCCATTCTTTGACAACTGCAGTTATCCTAACCTTCCAAGGTAGATAGTTGGATATGCCATTCAACCTACCTTCATACCTAATGCTCATCATCTAGAAAACAACTCACAACAAATATTTAAACTGGAAAGACAACACAACTCTTCAGTGATTCACAACTTTGAATACTACTTCAACTTCACTCTAATACCATGAAGAAATCCTTGACATTAATATGGAGTTTTTCATTTACACACTAAGTCAAACACTTGATTAAACTAGGGTTTATGATTAAAAAATTACTTCTTGAATTTGAAATGTAAACCACCATAATCAAGAACTTCTCCATATTGAATCAATCACTCACACATGAATACACATAAATTTTGGTCAAAGACCGAGCAAAACCCCAACTCCTGGGGAAAACCCTAGAAAGAGAATATTATCATTAAAGGAGAATCTCAAAAAAATTTCCAACAACACATAAGTTATTTCTCTTCCAATCCTCACAGACAAAATCACCCAAACTGAAACAATAGTAAAATACCTTGAATTATGTGCAAACAATATGTTGTATGGTTTTTTTTACGGATACACACGTGTGTTGTACGGAACTATACGTTTTTGCCACGTGATTGTACGAACTATGCTTTCAACAATTAACGATGCCTTGAGAATCGTTCCCAGCCTGTAATTAATGCAGTATGGCCTATCAGACTATTGTATGGATCTGCCTCAGGATTTGTGCCCACACATGCCACTGTACAAATCTGACATGTTGCAATTAATGTTGTATGGATGTTGATGCTTGCATTGGGAATCATGCCAATCTTCTAGGGTATTTCTTTCTCCTTCTGTCTCAATCTCCTCTCTTTCTCTCTTCATTGATGATGTCTTTAATTTGTCCTTTACCCTAGTTTTATACTTTAAAAAGTGTAATTGCCCATCTAACCACCTAATCTATAGTTGAGATGTTTTTACAAAATCTAGGGTCATCATTTAATGCACCCTTATTTAATAATAACTCACTTTAATTATTAAATAACATTTAAGTGAGACCCAATCCAATAAAGTACAAAACATCATTTATTTATATATAACTCAACTTTATACATAAATACATAAGAGACAAATTACATGTCCTCTTTATCACCACACCAAAACTATAAAGAGGACCTTCATAGTTAACTTTCTAACATCTTCTACACCTTCTTAGGTAACCATGTGATGAAATCCATTCAAATATTCTCCCATTTTCACTTAGGAGGGGAGGAAGGATTCAATAGGCTAGTATAATGTTGATGTTTCATCTTTACTTTATAACATTCAAGAAATCAAGCAACATATTATGTGGTATGCTTCTTCATATTTGACCACATGCATTGCTTTCTCAAAGATGTTATAGTTTGTTTGATATCCAAGATGTCCTGCATGAGGCACATCATACACTAATATCAAGACCCTCTATCTTTTTTTTATCATTACAAACATAAATCCTAACCTTGAACATGAGAAATACATCCTCTAAAATATTCAAGTCTTCGCACTTCTTTGACAAATTACCTTTAATTCTCAATATCTCCTCCTTAACGCCTTAGGAGTATTCATCTCCTACCAATTATTTAAGTATTGGTTGCTTGAAATCAACATTGAATGAGCTTATCACATTTGACATGAACCAAGGGGGTATTAACTTATATGTAATAGGGTAAGTGTATATGTAATAGGGATTGGCCTATTAAAGGGCCAATGTGTGCAATGACTAAGAATAGGTATAGATAGAGGTCAATATAGTCATTATAGTCATTACTATCAAATAAACCTATGATTTGTATATTATTAATAGGAGCAACCTATTTTCTATGTTTTGGACTTTTCGGTGGGTTTTGGTCAGGATCTGATAAAACAATTATGGTAAAATCCAAACTTGGAAGTGTTCAAATTGTGTTTTTCGATCCATAAATATATTTACCACCCTCAAATACCCCCATGGGACCCAAATTATGCAATTTCCATAGCTAATATATGTGATTCTAATATTTTTATAGATTTTAACTGGACTCTGAACAAAACAAGACACAAAAAATATACTCAAAAAAGGTTGAAAATGTAGAATATTTAGACTACACCTTATGAATATATTGGGTTATTGGAGGAGGTTCTCCTATTGTACAAGGAATTATTGTGTAACTCATCTCTATTATCTATTTTAAAGTTGTGCTCCAAATTCCCATCTTGTGTACATTGTGTATCCTTTACTTTATTATGTTATTTTGACGATTTGGTAACAAGTTGTATCAAATATCTTTCTTGGGCCAATGGGGAAGAATTGGTTTTCTTTTTTTCTTATTTTTGCATATTTTCAAGAGGTAAAAATAGGTTTATGACACTTGGATCAATTTCTAAATCTTTTTGTGTGGAATTTGAAGAAATATATCATAGATCTAAATTCCTCTTTAAAAAACCCGATTTAAAATAAAATGACAAATCACTCAAATCAAACTCCAAAAGTGAAGATATCATTGAATAATTTATATTTAGTTATTTTAGGTTTTTAGTGAGGATTATGAGTATTGCGGAACATATATATTTTGGCAAAGCATTCAGATTGCAACTTGACAAGTGCTAGTAGAAGTAGAGTGACTATAATTTCAAAATTGGGATCATAATGGGGAATCAAAGAAGTATCATGAAAGTTACACCTATTTCTAGTTGACATTATTGCAACGCAATTATCTCTTTGCTTATGAACCAAATTGCAGCAAAATAAATGTCAATAGAGACAAAGTAGCTATGGAATTTTAGAATTGGGGTCATAATAGAGAATCGTAGAAGTATCATAGAAGTTACATCCCTTTCACATTAAAATTATTGCAATACAATTATCTCTTTGTTTATGAACCTGATTACAACAATTCTAATGCCATTAGTTGCAAAGTGGTTGTGTAATTTCTGTATTGAGGTCATAATAGTAATTCTAATGAAAATTAATAGATTTAGGGCCTTTAGCCCGCACAGGTGTGGCTCAATGGCATCGCTTGATATGAAGTCACTTGTTGTAAAAGAGGTCACAAGTTCAAATCCCACGCGGGTTTACCTGTGTCCCATGGCTTGTGGGTTGTTGTGGGGCACCTAAGGATATTGTGGTAGCGGGAATGGATCCCTAGACCTCGTGTCACGTGAGTACTAGCCCAGCCCCAGTTGTTGATTCACCTAGTCAAAATAAATAAATAAATAAATTTATGGCCTTTCAAAAAATTTAGTCTCAAAGAGCTTAATGAAACCAAGGAATGGCTATGTTGAGGGGCATGCAATGGGAGGATCAAATGGAACTATACCAAAACTTGCAAAATTCACTTAACCAATGTCAAGAAACTATGGAGGAGGGATTCCAACAAATTAAGGAGTTTGTATCATTGGTGAGACGTATCCTTTCATCAAAATAGAGTTTACCAAATTCATATATGCATGTGATGATTTAGAAAGTCTTATCAAGAATGTTATATGAAAAATGGTTGTTTCTAGGAAAACAATTACTTCTAGCTTCTCTTTGATGACTCTACCCACCATATGAAGAGAACACCATTGAGGAAATTTAGGAGCCTATTATGACTAACTATTTTTTATTACATATCCTCCAGTGGTAGCAGTCTTTCCAAAGCCATTAATTATGTAGTAGACCAAGATAATCTACTACATAAGATGCTAAAGAAAATGGATGTTTCATGTTTTTGCAAAAGTGATCACGGGGTACCATTGATGTTATAGAATAATCCTGAAGTAACCCTATGTTATGGAATGCCTTGGAGCTTAGGATACAAAAAAAAAATTATCATGCACCATGTAATGGCAAGGTTGTATACTAAAAAAATGGCAATGATGCATACAAAATCATGAGTTGGCAATGGCAATGTGATTAGGGAAAAAACATGTGTTAAGGACTCCAACATTCTCAACAAGTTATTGTATGTTCAATGGAAATGTTGAGGCCTATTAGGTTTAACATATAGAAGTCTAAGAACCAATCAGGTATCTACATAATCTTCTTATGTAGTTTCCTAGTTGGAGAAAACTAGGATGTTCCATGGCAAGTTTGTTTAAGCAGTTAATGCAACAAAAGAATTGCCAATGGCTAGTAAAATGATCGGTTTGGTATTTTGGGCATGGGCCAATGGAGGATCAATTTGCTGGAAAGAAAGGAGAAAGAAACCATTTTTCTTTGTTGAAGAATAGGATATTGATTAAAGACTCTTGAAGTGGATTTTCCAATGTGAGTGTTTGGTTGTCCTCAAGAATAAATGGGTGGGCATTTTAGCGAAGAGAAGTGGAGAATAGTTGTCATAGAGGAATAGAAGTGGCTCTTCTCATAAGAAAATGATTTTCCAAACCAGGGAGGGGATATGGGAATTCTCTAACAACATCATTTTCATATGTGATAATGAGAAGAATGGTTGCGTTCCATGGAGAAGTATCCTGGCTAATGAAGAATCGATTTACCTAAGAGGAAATCACCCTTACTACATTGCATGACAAAAATGAATTGGGCATTGTTTATTGGAAGTCATTCTGTCCATTGACAAAAAGAAATGCCTTGAACAAGAAGAATTGGGCATTTACATTATTCTAGCAGAAATCATTTGGCATGAATAGAGAGCGCGGGAACCAAACCATGAGAGGAAGAGGAGAAAAAATGTGCTCTTCATGCACCCTTTTAGTTGTACATATCATAGAATAAAACCAATCTACAACATTTTGGAAAAGATACCACCTTTGTAAGATGAAAGGAGTAGGTCCACATTCAAGGAGAAGATAATGAGGATAATATAAGAAGTAATGTCAATGAGAAGACTTATTTAATTGTTGGAAGCATTGAATCCAAAACTGGAATGGGAGTTAGCGTTATAACGAAGATCCAAAATTGAGAGCCATGTTTTAGAGAAGTTGGACAAAGGGAGGATTGTTGAATAAGCTCGATTCCAAGTCCTAAAAAAGCAAGAATCTAAAACAAATACCAATTTTGTCTAACTAGTGCTAAGAATAGATAGAAGGTATATTTTACCTTTCTTGTAGCTTAAATTCAATGCATAGGAACAACAATGCTCAAGTTGAGTCTGGAATGTAATTGAACCCTTGTGCAGGATTTTCTTAGAAGAATGACCCTCCCCTTAATGTTGGTGTTCTGAAAGGGTTCTCCAAAGTAAAATTGTTGTGTTAAATGGTTTGAATGCTTGTGTGAGATTCCTATTTGAATTTTTTGAAGACTTAGTATGCACAAATAGACTATGTAATATTCAAAATAATACACGGGAAATAAAAATCAATATGTTGATTAACAAAATTTCATTAGCGAACAATTGTCATATGTGTTAATAAAGCATTGGAACATATGTCTCTCGTTTATAAATAATATTGTATCTGACAAGTTGAATCCAAGAAGTATTCAACGCTATGCAAATCAAAGACGAGATTTGACACTCGAAGTAGAAAATGCAAAAGTTTGACAAGAGGATAGAAAACTTAGAAGAGGACCTTAAGACCTCTATAAAATTGTTGAAATCGTTAAAGGAACCACTAGTCAAACAACAAAACTTTCTCACCACATTTAGCGCTACAAGGAAAAATGCCACCAAGCATATGTGTTTGTAGAACATCACCAAAAAATTTGCAGAACATCCCTATCGAGGTTTTTAGTGGAGACAAGTAGTTGGAAGTTTGGGTAGATGTTTTTTCCTGGGTGCGCTTTATCCATCTTACCACACCAATGCACCCACCTTTTAATTCTTGCACTAGTGTGTGACCCTACCACAAGCACTAATGTAGGTAAAAACAATTAAAAAAAATATTATCATTGCACCGTATACATATAAACACACTTATGCATTTGTATATCATCAAGCACACTGCATAGGTTAAATTTCATTATTAGAAATAAAATTATAAGATCTTTAACGATGTAACAGCTTTAATCAATGGATAAGGTTTGATCGTGTAAATAATTTAGGTTCAAATTGAAATAAATGTTGAAAGGTGTTTCCAATGGGTTGTAACTTGTAAAAGTTTTTTTTTATTATTATTTCATTCCCTTGTCGTACATATAATCAATATTTCATTTGGCAATGAAATGTTCTTTGTAAATTAGACGTTGTCTTCAAGTATGTTGTGTTGTAGATGGGTCGTTGTCCCAAACTTTTTGGAAGACTAATTTGGAAAATTTGAGAGTATGCACAGATGTGCATGGGTATTTGAATTGATATGAGGATCATTGGATTCTTAGAAATCTATAATGGAGTATTGCAACCCTTTTCTATAAAATAGAGTTTAGTTTATAAACTTTGTTGATATTTTGTTTAGATTTTAGCTTCTAAACTAGATTTATTTTCTGTGCAAACTACATGAGAGTTGAGAGTTGTGTTTTCAGGGTCTCTATTTTTTATTATGTAAACTTCTTTCTATTCTTCATTTTATCTAAAATAAAAAATTTATCACATGTCCACTAAAAAACAAATTTAACAAAATAAAAAAAACTAAAAAGAATTTACACATCCAGGTTTAAAATAAATCTATATTAGTATATAAATACTTCTACAGTCCTTATATATATAGTTTTTATAAATAAAATAATTATCAATTTTAATCATTTAAAATAAAATAAATCTTAAATAAATCAGAATACTTTTAAAATTATATAAAATAAATTTTAAATAAATACTAAAATTATACAAAGAAAACATGAGAACTTAACTATCTTTATTAGAAAATTTGAATTAAATCGCATATTTTCCTATTTCAATAAGGTTGATATTTTTTTTATTTTTTTTTATATTCTTTCAATCTGTATGTCATTGATGATGTGTAGAAACATTTAGATGAGGAAGGCACATCAAAGCAATGAAGAAGTCTATAATGAGATTAGTTGGAATGGATTTAAACACATTGGAAGCCTTTATGCTCACCCACAATTCATTTATGCACTGGAGGTCAATTGTATTTTGTTAATTAAAAATAGAGATACAATGTTTTGATATGATACTTTGTTAGAGCGAATATTAAGCATAAGCCTCCAACTTAAGAGAATGCTTTTTGGTTAATAAACAGTTGATTTATCAATCATCTTATTATATTGCAATTGACATGTACAGCTCAGTGCTATCACCTTACATCTGTAAAATGAGTATTTAATGATACATTGTTATTCAGTTTATGAGTCATGCTCTTCTTATTCTTTATTTTACAAGCAAAAGCCCGTGGTTGGAGCTTTTAGAACAAAATTACAGAATTTGAGTAATAAGGACCTTTCTTAGTAATAAAGACATTTGATATTTGCAAACTGTTACAAAGCAAGATGTATAATATGATTGTTGTGACAATTTGTTATGGCCAATCAGAATTGGATGGAAATTTTTTATTGTATAGACAGGATGGAAGAAATTTTCTAATATAAATTTTTGGTGGCGAAACTTAAGCCCCAGACAGACTTTCCAGAGAGCGAGCCTGTGAGGGGAGCGTTGGATCCAATGGTGCTCTCCTCACAAGCTCAAGGTCGCTTCTCAATCGGAGTTTGTCTAGAGCAAATTTTGTCTATTTGTACTCATTTTGATATAGTATTATTAATGACTAATTCATCTCAAATACACATTTGATATATTGATATAGCCCCAGATTATACTGTTGCCTAGATTTTGTATTGAGCATTAATGAAAAAGACATGATCGCTTCACTTTTACTTACACAACCATATTTAACCCTCTGCTGAAGTTAATATGATCAGCATCGGATTTCAGTCATTAAATCATCATAGAATTTACCAATTTTCGGTCATAGTTAACCCTCTCTTGAAGTTAACATGGTTAGCGTCGAATTTCAATCATTAAAACACCACAAGGATTTACAAATTTTCCGGTCTATCCGCAACTCACAAGATTGAGATTGTAAATCAATCCTCTACTAAATTCAAATACAAAGGTCATATTCCTCGATAAACAACAGTTCATCATTCCCTTCAGTTTCATAAGAATCAAGCTGAGTTGTTTGTTTAAACCCTAATATATCTACAAAAGTTCCACTTCACTTCTGGTCAATATGGATGTCCTGCATTATTCACTGGTATAATTAGGAAATTTGCTCGATATCATTATGTTTGAGCGGATGCCAATTTTCATTAGTATCTTGGTTTTTTGTTTTTGTATCTTTAAAGTTAAATGTAAGACTTATAGGCTATTTTTTAATACCAAAAGTAATAAATGGGTTTTTATCAAATCCCTCTCCAAGTTTAAATGGAGAATTTAGATAGATCTATGTTAATTGTATCTACTCGGCAAGTCTTGTAACTGAATCAAATTACAGTTTTGCCTCAACAAAACTATTAAACTATATTTAATTTTCCAAAACATAAATTTCAAATCAAAAATATGTTAAATGATAACATAAATTTCCATGCGAAGACATATGTTAATAGATCATAATGTCCCTCAATGTAAGCATGCATTTTAATACTACTAAAATAAACCTATAAAATCAAAGCATTGCAAGAATGATATAATACAATTCTATTAGACCAGAAATAGGGATATATCAAGCACCCAAAGAGATCCAATTTCCTGAGGTGCAAGTGATTTTCATTACTTTACATGTCCATAAAAAATTACATCGCATGAAATTAAATCCCTCTTGATAGATCTAGGTTTAAGATTGATATTTTATTTATAAATTTTATGAGTTAACATAGATTTTTTAATAACTTATTCTTTAGTTTAAAGTATTATTTTATGAATCAACGTGGATTTTTTTTAATTATATTTTATTTGGTTTTAATTTTTTACTACATTACATAACCCCCAATAATGGAGTAAAGCACCTCTCTACTCAGCAATCGTATTACATTTCTCAATGCAAAGATTCCAAATTGTAAAGATAATATATAATAATGCAAAAAATATTAGATCATAATGTAAAAATCCCATCTAAAAATATTGATTAATAGATTATAGATATCCTTGATGTAAACAATGCATAATTAATTAACTCAATTATTGATTAATATACAATTATTACAAAGCTAATATCTAACTTATTGTTTTATTATTAACTTAACAATACATAATTCAATATAATTTCCATTATAATTATCCACCTGCCAACTATTCCAATTTGGAATTAACTTGAAAATGATAACACATAAATTCTACCAATAGGGAAAAAATAAATTAATGTAATTATGAAGTAAAATAGTCATTTACTCAATAATAATATGTAACTCATTGTTATATTATTATTATTTTCTATTATAATCATACATGGGCCAAGTATTCTTTTCTAACTTGGAATTATGTTATAAATGATAACACATAAATCTTCAAGTTGAATTCATTGATTAATTATAAAGTAAAATAGTTTCAATTTACCCAATTAATTTATTTGAAATCACCACAAAACTAAGACCTAAATAATTCTATTATCAACTTAACACTACATAATTATAGCCCCAAGGGGTAGCTCAATTAGTTGGAGTCCAGGTCCAAAGATCGTTGATATTGAGATCAAAGGTTGAATTTTCACGAATCCAATTCTACGAGTCCTTCGGGTTTAGGCAACCCAAACTGGAGTTGATAGAGCAAGGCCCCTTTAGGTGGGCCCCCTATAATTGTTATTGTAAATGTCGCGAGCCTTGGACCATAATTGTCGAGGCTATGGGCCACGCAAAACTAAAAACAATACATAACTTAACAATAAATAATCCAATATAATTTAGATATTTATTATATGCATGTCATAGTTTTTAAGCTGTATAATGTCTTAATCATATGTAGTGAAATTTTGTTTTGAATGTCTCTTTTGTATATTTAACTGTATTGTAACTATTTGAAAAAGATTTATTTAATATATATATTATATATATATAATTAATTTGAATTTGAAATTTGATATATAATTATATAAATGTTTATATATATATATGAAACCGACATGTAGCACATCAAATATATATATGGGATACATCCACCCACTTGTATCTTGTATTGTACAAAGCACTTCTCAAACACAATAACTCTTTTTAAACAATGTTTGTAAGTGAATGATTTTAGATGCACAATAAATCCAAAATATAATATTTCAACTTTAAAATGGAATTGCCCTCCCCAATCCATTTAAAATTTCCATTGTGTTCTTTATCCCAAAAAAATATTTCAACTTTGAAGGGAGGTGAATGGAGTTGCCCTTTCCAGTTCATTTAAAATGGAATTGTCCTCCCAAATCCATTTAAAATTTCCATTGTGTTCTTTATCCCAAAATGATAATATTTCAACTTTAAAATGGAATTGCCCTCCCCAATCAATTTAAAATTTTTAAAATTTCCATTGTGTTCGTTATCCCAAAAAAATATTTAAACTTTGAATGGAGGTGAATTTTGAATGGAGGTGAATGGAGTTGCCATCTCCAGTTCATTTATAGTTTTTAGTATGCCCTTAAACTACATTAAATAGCCACTATATCTATAGCATTCTCCATTTTCCATACGGATGATATTAATGAAATTTATAAGTAACCGTTTCTACAGCGTTGTTTTCTTTTTTGAAGATATACATCTCATATAGATTTAATTAGAGTTACATCAAAATGTGTATACTCATATATCCATCTTCTCCGTTCTCCTATACTTAATGAACAGATGAAATTCATGAAATTTATAAGTAACCGTTTCTATAGCATTACCTTTTTTTGAAGATATGCGTCTCATAGATTTAATTAGAGTTACATCAAAATGTGTATACTAACAGATATCCAGCTTAAACTTGAATTTATCAAACACCAAGAAGATCAAATTTCTTTAGTTGTAAAGTATGATTTATTAGAGTTTTATCAAAATGTGTATACTAACATATATCCAGCTTAAACTTGAATTTATCAAACACCAAGAAGATCGAATTTCTTTAGTTGTAAATTTTTTTGTTGACATGTAGAAATTTACACTGGTTAATTTTAATTATTTTAAAATGTGTAAAATTTAAAATTGACCAATCATAACTACCATAACTTCCAGTAGATTTATCTAATTTGTATTGACAGACACGTAGGTTAAATTATCTTCATGACATCACCTCCCATAATAAAAACGGACCCAAAAATCATGGTAAATTTGAATCATTCCTCGCATGCAAATTGTTGAATTCTGAACCATACCTTTTCACGTCAATTGCAATTATTTGCATTTTTTTCCAATGGAATAGAACGTTTCCATCATATTTCCGCAGCATGCATCATTCTATAAGATCATCAAAAGATCATACACCAAACATTATGTGCAGCTTCACCATTTTTGTAAGAAACACAGGCTGAGGTCTTCACCTCAAGCACGTGTACATATCGATAAGATGATTCAGTGGGACTTTTCTGCCTTCCAGAAAAAGCTCAATGTCTATCTGCAAGTTAATGGACCAATCAACCACGCTCCAATCTCCAATCCAGAAAGGGCTGTTGCAAGTTGCAACCCTCTATAGATTTTGCATTACTGGTCCAGGAAGCATCATTCGTCAATGCAATTAAAAATTCATATGGTCTTGAAGAATTCGCCAAAATAGTTCAGCTTGATCTTCCAATCGACAGCTAGTGCGTCCATCACTAACAATTCAAATTCAGCCTCCATCCAGACCAAATGAGCATGCTGACACTAATTCATTCCACCAACGTTTCTATCTTGCAGAGCAGAACTGAGATAGTGGAACAGTTAGCTTCTCTTAGACTTGTCACATGATTGCATGGTGCCAAAGGTGGGAGTGAAGTTGCCTTGAATCAAGGGGCATATGTTGCCCATTAACTCTGCACTTCTACAAAATATGATGGACTTCATTATGTCAGAAGGCAGGTGTCCAAAATGGGGTAAATTAATAAGTGGACAAACTCAACCATTTGTCCATCAAAATTATTTTCTAACTCTGGTAAGAAATTTGCTGGAAGTTACCTGTTTTCACTTAATTGCTGGTAACTTTGACCATAGAACTTTGCCCTCAAAGCGTTTTTAGCCCATTTTAAAAAGACCCAGATCATTAAAATTTCAAAGAAATAGTATTTCAAGATGGCATTCTGCCTCACGGGAACCCAAAAATAAAAATTAAAAAATAAAGACCACAAGTCCACTTTTTAACTCTCCATCTGAAAGGTTGAGTTTGTCCACTTTTTAACTCACTCCATATGAAATGGTTATTGTTATCAAGAACATAATTAACTTTGCCACATAAAGAGTATCAAGATTCCAAACAAATTTTTGTCATATACAATGTAATAGTTACGGTTCCTATTGTATAGTATGTTTGAACAATAGTGTTGCATGTTAAACGTTCTCATTACTTAACACGTTACTGTCACCTCACCTATGCCCAATAATGCCAGTGAAGTTTTAAATAACACCCCTTTGTACAAACCCACAAATCAAGTCTAGGATAAAGACACTATTTTCTTGAAATTTAAAAATAAAAAGATCTATACTTGAAATAGTGAGAACCTTCCATCAGAAAGCAATGATATGGACAAATAACGATTTCATAATATACAACAATACCTCCAAACCCCCTGCATGTTAGACAGGTTGATTAAATGCACTCGCTATGATCAAATGGGTAAGCATGCTGTAAGAAATGATCAGTTTCGATGAGAGCAAAATATTTCAACGGCCAGAATTTAAAATGTTGTAATTTAGAAGCTTGAGATCCAAGCTACCAACAATCCAAACCGATCACTGTTGTGCTTGTTTGTTTAATTTTGCTTTCTCGGCAGCCTGCAAGACAGAAAAACAGTGGCAGATATTAAGGGAGTGCACAGAGTCATTCCACGCACTTTTAGGATGCATGAGATCAAGAACTTTGACAGGAAACAATTTTGAAAGATCAAAGCTCAGTTCACAACCACATATGGCCCTACCACACTCACCATTCCCTTGCATGTTTCATGTTTGTGGAAAATATGAGGTGTTCTCTAAGGTCAGGCATAGACTCACAAAATTGCCAACAGTAATGTCAACAATCTCAATGCAAAAATCAAATTGTTGTCACAGTAGCATACATAGATGACTTGAGAATCCAGAACAATAACTAGCAACAAACATAAAGAATACGAGACTGCATGTAGAACTACGGATATCGTCTTTCATTTGCATGACAATTTATGACTATCTGTATTCAATAATAATTACTCAAGGACCGTCTCCACTTTTCCAATTGACATAGGCTACTTGCAGGAAATGCATATGGCTGAACCAAGCACAATAGAAGCTGCAGTGTCGTAATCCAGGATTGGGATTTCCACTTAAGGACCACCTAAAAATTTTCAATCAACAAAGGCTATTTGCAGGAAATGTATACTGCTGAACTAGGCACAGTTACTAGCAGAAGCTGCAATGCAATGGTACATGATCTTTGCAAGAAGCTATTTGACAGACTTAAAACTGTGTAAAAAGCTCAACTATCAATCAAAGAAGTGACACTAAGTCAAAGGCTAGTCAAACCAGCATAGGATAAGGTGTTAAAATGAGAATGACTTGAATTGTATGAATACAGAAGCCAAACCAATTTATACAAACAAAGAGAGTTTGAATAGCCCTACTGTAATAGCATTAGTTCTACATGCATTTACAGGGTCCAATCTAATAGCACGCAACCAATCTAATAAATGCATGTAGAAAGAATTAATGCAATTACATTAGGGTTACGCAAACTCTTAGGTCTGTATAAAAACAGAAGCCAATCTAAAATCACAGACAAACCCCAGAAATGTATGTACTAAAAATTGATACAATTACAGTAGGGTTATATAAACCAACATTGCAATATCGTGTTGCCAAATAGATCGTCAAGGGCCCCCGAAATATAACTTATCAGCAATATTGGGGACAGCATTAGAAAAAATCAGAAAATATTGACATATATATATATATATATATATATCCTTTGATGACTTTAGGCCCATTTCCCTTTGTAATTGTATTTACAACATCATTTCAAAAGTTATTGCAGTCTGAATTAAGCCAATTCTCTCAAGGGTGATCTCTTCAGAATGGTTTGGATTTCTGCAAGGTAGATTGATCCATGAGGCTATTGGTTCGGCACAGGAGGTTTTGCATTCCCTTAAGATTGATCAGCTCCCTGTTGCAGTCATTAAACTTGATTTATCTAAGGCGTACTATCAAGTCTAAATTTGATTTTTCTGTGGCTCCTGTTACTTTATGTCGGGTTTAGCTTGGATATTGTTAAATGGATTATGGGCTCTGTAATCTCTTCATTCTTTGCTGTGCTCATTAATGGTGCAGGGTCTGATTTTTTTAAGCCCAATGTCTCCTTACCTTCTTCTGTTGGTTGTGGAAGGCCTCAACTGGGCTATTCATGCTGAGCGTAGAAGACAAAAGATTCAGGGTATATCTTTTGGAGATCATGTGTAGCTGACCCATCTGCTGTTTGTTGATGATATCCTATTATTCTCTATAAATTCTCTCGAGGAAGGGAGGCACCATAAGAATGTGATTGATTTATTTTGGCAATGTGGAAATTGATGTAGCTAAATCGGCGTTGTATTGCTCAGGTGATTCTATTCAGAGGAGGAATGACTGGGAGGGTTTCTTTCCTTTCTGTTCATAATTTGGAAGAAGGTATAAAGTATCTAGGTTATATTCTCAAGCCTAACAAGTACGGAAAAGCTGACTGGGGGCAGCTCCTATCTAGAGTTGAAAAAAGGATTAACTGCTGATGCAATCACTGGTTATCGAGGGATGATAGATCGGTATTAATCAAGTCAGTATTGGAGGCCATTCAGGTTTACTGGCATTTGATGGCCCATATTCCAATTGACCAGATTAGGCAATTGTGTTTTAACTATTTATGGAAAGAAAGCGGTGAGTGTCATGGGTCTCATCTTGCAAGCTGGAAGCTGATAGCTACGCCAAAAGTCAAGGGTGGCTGGGGGATTAAGAAGCTTTAGCGGCCAAATCACTATGGAACTTCCTGTCCTATGACAGTCTTTGGAGACGGATCTTAAAGGCCAAATATATTGCTCCAGACTAAGTCATCGACTGGGTTAGGAGGAGGAATAAGTCTGTGCACTTGGTGTTTAATCAACTGAAGTTAATCTCTCTTGCTTTCCCAGTTCTTGGTCATTTCTTGGCTTCGCATGTCCGAAAGGGGATTGAACTCTACATTGGGTTGTGGCCAAGCTTAAGGTTTTCGGCTGAGTTGTTCACCAATCTGCAGTCTCATGAGAGATGCACCTCAACAAATTCATAGACCCTCGTTTACCAATTTATGGTGTCAAGGATGGCTTCAAGCAGTGGGACAGCTTTGTTAGTGAGCTTAGAGGTGCTCATGTACGGATCTATGATAAAGAGGACGAGTTAGTATGGGTATATCCCTATTCAGGAGGGATATACACGCTGCAAAGTTGGGCTATCTCTCCTTGAGTAATGAAGGTTGGGCAGATTTATGGTGGTGAAGGAAACTGTGGAAGATTGCAGCCCCTCCAAAGTGTTTTATTTTCAAGTGGCTGGTTTTATGTGGGAGAGTTTTGACATGGGATCAGTTGCAGAGGAGGAATACACAGGGGCCATGTATGTTGTGCAGGGTTAGAACCAAATCAAAAGATTATATTTTTCTACAGTGGTCTTTTTCTAAGCAGGTGTGGAAGGAAATAGAACAGAAATTGGGACTTCAACATCTTTAGGCGAGGGATTCTATTGTGGATTGTTTCTCAGAATAATATCTGCACAGGGGGCACATTACAGATTACAGATTGTTTCTCAGAATATTATGTGCATGCTCTTCCTTAGTCAACTGGGGTCTCTGGCTTGCTCAGAACGCAGCCATATTCGAGGATAAATTGCCTCCTTTCAAAATCTTGGCTAAAGTTTGAGCTCTGTTTTGGCACTACAGTCCAGTGGCGACTAACACCAAAGTTCAGATGGAGGGTGAGCTGGAGGTAAACAAGTCAGTTGCCTGGGGCTTCTTCGACGGTGCCTGTCAGGGGGCAGATTACAGATGCGGTGTCAGTTTTGCTTTGTTTCTTTCAGACAAGCATTATTTTCAGGGGAAAGTGTAAGTTTTTGAGTGATTTTCCCACCCCGGTTTCAAGTCACTTTCTCATTGTTTAATACCCACCCAATGAACATTTCTGCTGCATATGAATTGATTTCTCATACACAAATTGTACAGGAAACACTGGGAAAAATTCACTATTTAATGAACAGAATTTTAATGACAGCCACAAATGAAATATTTGAGACACAAGATATTTTGGCAAATTGCCCAGGCAAAACCCCAACTTGGGAAAAACCTGTGAGAGAGAGTGTGTTTTTAATATTTATTTCTTCTTAAATGAAATGTACAGTAACAAATTAAATCAACAAAATGCACTACTAATCTCAACCCCAGTTTTTCAGCTTTCTCAGCAAAATGACAGTCCCAAAATCTGCCTAACTCATGCCAGATTTCAACAGAACTATACGGACTGGTGCATAGAAAATCGTGCTTATGTCTGGAAAACTCAGACAGAAATTACACCTCGAAATTTGTGCTGCATACCTCAAATTTCCTGTCAATAGTACAGACTGCTCTCCTGGACTGTACAGCCACAGTAATAAATGCGGATTTTCTTCCCTTGAAGTGTGTGTCAGCTTCCTGGGAATTCATGCCCAGTTTCCTTACTTGAAATGTGTGCCAGCTCTATCCTTGCTCTGCTGCTGTGTATCTGCTGTGAGGGCCTCGATTTCTGTGCCCACAGTGATTCTCTCTCCTGCTGCTCCAACTGTCTAGGAATTCGTGCCAGCTATCTCAGCTGCTCCTTTCTCTCTTGCAGAACTCGACTTGCTCTCTCAAAATGCTCACCAACTCTCTTGGATGATAAAATGAAGAATGAGGTGCCTTTTTAATTGTTTCCCTTGTCTTTTCATTTCACCTTCCTAGGGTAGCTGAAAGGTCACTAGATCAAGGGCCCACATTTGATCTAGTGTTTTCTCATCAATGAATGAGAAAAATCACTTTTCTGTCCATTAAATATTCTCTCTCAACCCCACTTAAATTTATTTAAAAAGACACTTTATTCTCGAAAGTGCATTAATTACTCATCTCAAGTAATTAATACAAGGGTCACGTATATTGTCCCCTTTTAGGAACTAAGGCACAAAGTCACTAGGGGAACACTTCCCTAGGTACAAATATTCAACAAAAAGGACATCTAGGTCCTGGCATTAGATATTGGTTTGGAGCAGGTTAAGTATATGAGAATTCATCCTATATATATATATATATCTTAACATTAACATTAATATTATTAATATTAATATTAATAGACAATTAATAATGAATGATTAATAATTATTAAAGAGTCATGACTTTACGCCCACTGGGGTTAGCATAATTGGTAATGGGTACTTGAAATGAGAAGTTGTAAATGGAAGGTCATGAGATCAAATCCCTCGTGGGTACTTGCTTACAAAAAAAAAATCATGACTTTACAGTGGAAAGTCACAAATGGACTTTTATATTAGTCCAACCCTTGTAAATGTAAATCATCATCAAATATTTATCAATTATATTATTATTATCCATTCATGGAGTTTTTAATTTATTTATGCTGGTTATTTTTATAAGAAACAAATTTTACTGTTTCATTGGTATCAGAGCGATCCAGCCCTTGGACGTAAAACAATACAAAGAAGAAGAAGGAAAAAAAACACAAGGTTTATAAAAACCACACTTTGTTTTATAAACAAGACATAGAATCAAAAAAATAAAAAGAAGGAGAAGAAGAAGAAAAGGGAAAAAGAAAAACAACCCATTGTATTATGAAACCACGCTTGGTTTTTTTTATAAAAAAACATTACATTAATAAAAACGGGTTTTATGATAAAGGAAAACGAATTAAATTACAGGGTGAAGGATCAATCATATTTTTAAATTGACATAGATTAAAGTGCCTTACAAGTCTATTAAAGAAAATATATTACAAGAGTGAGTCCCAAGGCTTAATATTTTTTTTTTATAAAAGTAAATCCCCATGATTTGAAACTGGGTGGGGAGGGTAACATTCTTTCTTCCCAACCACCCAATCTACACAATCCAAAAAGAAGTTTTAAGAGAAAAAGCAATCAAAGTTGAAAGAAGAATACCTTCCAAGGAAACTACATTAGGGGTTATTACGCTCTTCGTTCTACCTCTTATCAAAGGAGTCAAAATAGCCAATTCAAAGGGGGGCCGTGAATTATAAGAGTCATGACTTTACGTTGGAAAGTCACGAATGGACTTATATAAGTCCAACCCTGGTAAATGTAAATCATCATCGAATATTTATCAATGATATTATTATTATCCATTCATGGAGTTTATAGCTTATTTATACTGGTTATTTTTATAAGAAACAGATTTTACTGTTTCACGTCCCTTGGCATTCAGTGGATGAAGGATGACATACAGGTGCAGGATCCAGATCTCATTAAATTGGATAAAATTTTGAAGGAAATTTGTAGTCTGTTTCAGAAAGTTACTTTTGCTCATGTATAGTGAGCACAATACAGTGGCAGATCTGCTATGAAAACAAGATTTACTCATGAATACTGGGTATATGCAGATAGATAAGTTTTGAGAAGGACATTTGGTGTCCAATTGAAACTACATGTGATTTTGTATAGTATTTTGAGATGTGCTTATCTGATGCAATTTGTAAGCACAATGGCTAGGTGCTAGGATGGACTCTTTGTATGTTGTTATATATGCGAATTGCTATCTGAAGATACTATGGCAGTGAGCTTTTCTGTTTTAGATGCGCAAGAAGCCCCTAAAGACCGTATTTTCCTTTCATTTTTTAAAAGAAGATATAATTTTTTTCCTCAGAAGAAAATATATATTCATTGGTAAAAAATACAGGGAGATATCAGCAAAATTATTGTTATCAAATATATCGGGATATATTAAGGCGATATCGTCACCACCTTAAAAATCTCACAATATCAGCTATAATATCACGATATTGGTAACACTAATTGTAAACTCAGTTCATTGCTAAATATTGCTTTAGATATGCTACTCCTCAATTTTAATCTGTTGAGAGAACATAATTTAAACCAATACAATGTTAAAGTTAGTGTAGTTGCGAGACCCATTCTTAGAGAGGATGGTACCCTAGTCAGTTAACAAGGGCAGAGTAAGACCCTAGAAGGTACCCTAGAGCCCTAGTAGTCTCCTGGGGTTTTTGGTCTGGGACCAAGCATGTTGATGCCATGGCAAAGCGCCCCTGGCATGTGGTTAGGGCCCCTATGTGCCTCCACGGTATTCTAGTCTGGGACCAGGGACACAATGTCCAAGTAGGCCCTGCAAGTGGTTGATCAACTTTCAGTCTGGGACTGAAGCTCAGCTTAGTACTAAGAGCCATTCTCTGGGAGAATGGAGGCAACTGGTCAGTTATCAAAAATTTGATTCAGTCTGAGACTGAAACTCAGCTTAGTGCTGAGAGCCATTCTCTGGGACAATGGAGGAACATGGTCAGTTACCATGAATTTGATTCAATCTGGGACTGAAACTAAGCTTAGTGCTGAGAGCCATTCTCTGGGAGAATGGAGGCGCCTTGTCATTTACCAGGAATTTGATTCAATCTAGGACTGAAGCTCAGCTTAGTGCTGAGAGCCTTTCTCTGGGAGAAAGGAAGCACCTGGTCAGCTACCAAGAATTTGATTCAATCTACGATTGAAGCTCAGCTTAGGTCTGAGAGCCATTCTTTGAGAATGGAATATGATGATGTGTGATGTCCTCTCTCCTAATCATTATTGCTAGGTTGCTTCTCAAGGGACTGGACACCCCTTGATGATGTCACTAGCACGTAACCCTTAGGAGTAGTATTGAGGACTAAAGGATCGTACCATCCGGTTTGGATCTTCCCCTTATACAGTGATGACAAAAATATATAACAATCTACCTTGAGAGAGAGAAAAGATTACTAAACTTGTTAGTCCTATAAAGAAGTTGTTTGCCCACCTTACATGATTCACCTTGATTTTGTGGGTTTGTCGGATGTTTTATTGTGGCCCCCTTGTTGACTCATGGTCCTTTATCTTACTTGGTCCTAGCACTCTATAAAGAAGTTGTTTGTCCATAACATGAATCACCTTGATTTTGTGGGTTTGTGGGATGTTTTATTGTGGCCCCCTTATTGACTCATGGTCCTTTATCTTACTTGGTCCTAGCACTCTTATTGTGTGTGTATCTTTGTTATGATGACTCCTACCTTATGGGTTCTTTTGGTACACCTGTTGAATTTTAGCATTAGCATGATACTTTTAAAAATTGCAAACTAACTTTAAACAAATGACAAGTGCAGTAAGATAACATTCATCACATCAACACAATGGACACAAGAGTTTTTCACTGGGAAAACCTTTACAGGACAGAAACCCCAAAAAGCATTAGCAACTCATCTCGTAAATGAGATGACTGAAAATTCTTCAAAAAATTCCACAAACCCTAATAGGGTTTTCCACAATGACAGAAGATCAAATTTCCAAATCACATAAAAAAATTTCCAACTAGGGATTTTCTCTCTCATGCCCCAAAATTACAATCTGCCCGAAATTATGTCTGCTGCCCAGATCTGAACTTAGTTGCCCAATTGTACCCTGCTAGCTGCCCGGCCGTACTTCTCTGTCTGCACTTGTCCGTACGGTTGTCCGATCTGCCTGACCTGCTGCCCGGGCTGCCTAATCAGCTACCTATCCGTATGTTTGTCTTACCCGGCTAACTGTGGCAGCTTCTGTTGCTTTCCGAAGGGCTAGCAGCCTAGCCCATGGCCTTTACGATCTAGCTCGTGGGTTGCCCTAGGGCCTGAGCAGAACCAGGCTACTACAGGACCCTCATGAGTCTGCCTACATGCTGCCTGGAGAGCCTGTGTAGCCACGGCATCCCTTAAAGGTCTTCCCAAGGGTTGGTTGTGAGCCAAACCCTCCCGAGAAAGCCTGTAGCAGGCTGCCCGAGTAGATCTGCTCAAATCTAAGGGTGCTTGCCCGGATCTAATGGTCGCTACCCAGATCTGATGGTGGTTGAAGATGAGGGGTTTGAGGAAACCCTTAAGACAGAAAAAGTAAGAAATCCCTAAAGATCATCAATGGAGAATGATGATACCCTAGCTAGACTCATCCATGCTAGGGCACAATCATGAACTTTTCTTCTTCAACCTATGAGATCTTCAAAATAGCAGTTGTACCTATGAGAACAAGTGTGTGTAATAATGAATTGGCTTGATCTTCTTTTATATCTTTGAGTCACCTATAAGTGGACCAAAATTAGAAAAAACAAAATAATATTCTGTTATTCTTTTCTAGTTTTCACTTTTACCTTTTAGCCTTCAAAAAGGTCCTTTATGTATTTTTTACTTTCGCTTTTAGCCTTTTTCCAAGTGCCCCTGTGGTCTTTTAATTCCATTCAAAGTACATCATCATAAACCAAGAGAGTTACTAATGCTTTTATCTCACACTCTGTGTGACACCAAGATCAGGTATTAGGGTATCTTAACCAAGGGTAGCTAAGCCTTGGAGAAGGCCACAAGCCCATTGACCAAGGGTCAAAGTGTCACACATGCCTAGACCAAGTCTAGGGCTTATAGTGCCTTCCTGATAACAGACCAGGTGCCTCAGCCATAGGCTGCATAATTTGACCCTAGGTCAAATACTTGGTAACAGACCAAGTGCCTCCATTCTCCAAGAGAATGGCTACTCAAAACTAAGTTGAATCTACCAGTACTACACTGGTCCACATCGTGGTCCCGGACCAGATGTCTACCATTCAACAGAATGGTCACTCAACACTGGGTTGAGTCTACCTAGGGCAAAGTTGGGTCCATATCATGGTCAAGGACCAGATATCTACCATTCAACAGAATGGTCACTCAACACTGGGTTGAGTCCACACCGTGGTCCCGGACCAGATGTCCCCATTCTCCTAAGAGAATGGCTCTCGATGTTGCTCAAAAAAATCAACACTCCCTCTCAGCGAGAAAGGCATTCTCTGCCATACCAAGCTTGTCACGAAAGTACACGAACTTTGATGCTGACAGAGGATTGGTCAAGATATCTGCAATCATCCGTATGAATGTTACTTCAAACAACCTCTTTGCACCAGGTCTCTGATGAAATGATACCTCATTTCAATGTGTTTTGATCTATCATGAAACATTGGGTGCTCTAAAAGCTTTATGCAACTCTGATTATCGCAATGGATGATTGTTGAGTCAAGGTTTCCCCCGAACAGATCAGATACCAGTTTTCTGAGCCAAACTACTTCTTTGCAGGCATCACTTGCAGCAATATACTCTGCCTCAGTTGTACTCTGAACTATGGAACCCTTCTTTCTGTTGGACCAAGAGATGATTGTTGATCCCATACTGAAGCAAGAACCAATAATACTTTTCCGGTCAACTGCATTGCCAGACCAATCTGAATATCCAGATAACAATACTCCACAGCTGGAAGTATACCTGAGCCCATAAGTGATAGTACCTCGCACATATCTGCGCACATGTTTGGAGGCTACCAAGTATATGTGCTTCAGATCTGACATGAACTGACTCAGTGCATTCACTGTGTAACAAATCTCTGGCCTCGTATGCACGAGATACATCAGGGATCCAATAAGATTCCACACTCTATAAACTTGTGGCTAATCTCGCAACTTTGTCAAGTTGGTGGTCATGGGTACGCTCATGGACTTGCAACCCTGCATCCCAAATCTCTGCAAGATATCTGCTGCATACTTTCCTTGTGCCAGGTAGATCTCGCCTGGCTTTTGCCAGACTTCTAAGCCAAGGAAGTAATGCATCAATCCAAGATCTTTCATCTCGAATTCAAAAGTAAGCCCCCTTTTACACTGATCTATCAACTATTCATCACTTGTAAGAAACAAGTCATCCACATATAGAACAAGTACCAAGACATGATTATGAACAACCTTAAAGTACAAGTTAGAATCAGCTATACTTTTGGAAAACCCCAAGCTATGGAGAAATCCATCCATCCTGGCATACCAAACTCTTGGAACATGTTTCAGTCCATATAATGCTTTTTCAATTTACATACATGGGTCTTCTTCCCATGAGTCACAAAGCCTTCAGGATGTTCAATATATTTTTTTTCCTCAATCTTACCATCGAGGAAAGTTGTCTTTACATCCATCTAATGTAACTTCCATCCAAATACTGCAGCAAGTGAAATGATGGTTCTAATGGTAGTATACCTGGCAACAGGAGCAAATGTCTCATCATAGTCAATGCCTTGTTTCTGAGTGAAGCCACGAACTACGAATCTGGCTTTATACTTCTCCACACTGCCATCTGCAGCATGCTTCATCTTATTAAGCCATCTGGAAGTCACAACTGACTTTTCTGTTGGTCTAGGAACAACTTCCCAAACATCATTCTTCAATCATGGCATCAACCCGTGTTGATTTTGTACCTAGGAAAGTGTTCCCCTAAGTGACTTTAGCCTGTCACTTAAAAGAGGAAATAAAGTGACCCTTGCATTAAATGACTTAAGTGGAGCATTTTATGTGACTTTCGAGATTAAAGTCAAGTTTGATCAATTTAAGTGGGTTAGAGAAATTAATTTTTATGAGAAATTAAATGGAGCATTTATTCTCATCCCTAGATCTAATCTAATCTCACCCATTGGATTAGATGCTTCCTCACCTACCTAGGGTTTCAAACAATAGCAAGGGAAAAGGCAAAATGACATTCATTCTCGAGAAAAGAGTAAGAGAAGAGAGAGCTTAGAGGAGGCACGAATTTCGAGGAGCTGAGTTTTCCAGACAACACGAGATTCGAGGTGGAGATGTTCAGATTTGGCACTCATCCCAAGGCAGTGGTACAGTACGGTTTGAAGGGCACGAATTTTGAGGTCAAGCAATGCACATAAATCTAGAAGGTTGGTTGCATTTATTAGAGGTCGTACCCTGCACGAATTTCAAGGCCGTACATAGGCCATACAACACAAGAATCGAGGTCCACACAAACTGTACCTTTCTATGCGTTTTTCGAGGTAAATCTCAGGCACGTTTCTCGAGGCAGCATACTTGTTTTTTAGGCATAGAAATCGAAGGTCGTAATGCTACATTTATTACGGTCTGTACGGCACGAGTTCCAATGCAACTCTGGCACGTTTTTCGAGGGCAGAACAAAGCTATTATTTCGACACGTTTTTCGAGAAGAAAAGTTGCACAAAAATTGAGACAGCCTTGCACAGAAATCGAGGCAGCTTGCTGGGTCATTTACTAGGTTGAGATAAGTTGTATTTTTTACTGTAAATGACTGTCTGATTTTTCCTAGAAGCATAATTAAAACTCTCTCTATCTGACTGGTTTTCCCCTTGTGGGTTTTTCCAGGGCCATTGGCCAAAAATTTCTGAGTATTGTGTTGAATGGCATGCATTTTATTTACTTTATGTCCATAAAAGAATGAAGTTACAGCAGTGTTTTTATGTCTGAAATTTAAAGTTAATTCCGGCGTTTTATTTTTCTGGGTTCAGCAATAACTGAGACAAATTTTTACATCTAAACCGGAGGCTGAAACTTGTGAAAAACGTACATGGTATCAGAGCTGAGTGGGGCAGAAAACTAATTTTTTGCAGATAGAACAGTCATTTCCAGAATTCAGAAAAACTCTTGTGACAGTAGTACCATTTTGTTGAAACTTGTTCTTTGAGAAAAATGACTTCTTTTGGTTTGAGAACTGATGATAGATTGGATGGGGCAGGGAACTTTGTCTCATGGAAGGCCCAGATAGTGCTTGTGTTGAAAGAGAATGAGTTGTGGGATGAGGTAGTCAATAATACTACAGCTCACCCCATTGTCATTCGCAGTGCTACTACTAATCTAGTAGCAACGACTGCCTTTGTGAAGAAGGATATTAAGGCCATGTTATCTCTTAAATAAATTTAGTCTTCAATAGGTCAAACTCATTAAATTTATTTTTGCATAAGTGATGAAGATTTCAGGGCACATTATGAAATATTTTTGTGTGTCTAACAAAGTTGGAACGCCTTGTACTCTGTTCTTTCATAAAAAATCAAAGTTTAGCTTTCGGTGGCTTAGGCGAACTTCTCAACAGTTCATTAACCACCGAAAAGCCCAGCTTTCGGCAGCTTAAAACGGGATCCCGAACTACCTTAACCACTGAAAGCTCATTGACCCTGTTTTCTGATTTAATGTTTGAAGATCAGCTTTCGGTGGCTTAGGCAAACATCTCAACGTTCATTAGCCACCGAAAATCCCAGCTTTCGACAACTTAAAAACAGAAGCTAGGGTTTCCAAGCCACCGAAATTGGCGTTTTACTGCGAAAAGTCATCTTTTTAAAATAATGATTCTGAACGACTAGAGAATCATTTTGCAAAACACTCGAAGGTTTTTGTTCCTAACATGTCAGAGAACAATAACCTCTCTCAGTTTTCCTACAAGTATTGCATATTGGGAGAATCGAATCCATCTTTGAGCCCTAATTTGCGGATCTCAAAATTTCCCTGTTTTACACATGTTTTTGAAATACAGATCTCAGGAAAATGAAAACGATTTTCAAAAAACTGAGAGGTTTTTGCTCACAACAAACCAATCTTCAAAAACCTCTTTCGGTTTATACACAAGTGTCACAAATTTGAAGGACCAAATCCATCTCTGAGCCCCAGTTTTCAGTAGTTTGACCAAATTTTTAGGGCAAAAGATGACCTGTCAGTTCTCCAGGTGGCATTTTCGACCTCGTCTATCAGTCCATGAAGATTTGTTGCATATGTAGAAGAAGTTTCAACAGCAGACAGAAACATACTCAACCTGCCTTACTCAAACTCTGAAGATCAAGAAGAACAGGAAGCCAACCTAGCAGAACAGTTTCAAGTAGGGCAAGAGGAGTTTCCATCACCCACACCAAAGGAGGACTAGGGTGAACCAGTGGCAGAAGCTTCCTCCAGTAAACCTAGGTCCCAAAGAATCAACCAGCTATTAGAGCAAGTACATGAACTAAAGGTCTTAGAAAGAGAAATCAAAAGGACTAATGCAAGAATAACCAAAAAAAATATTGAATTGCATAATTCTATTCTAGAAATGAGAGGGATGTATATCCTGCAGCAAAAACAGAATCTGAGATTAATGAAGGACAACTCTAGGCTCTACAGGATGATCAAACTATCGAGGTTGCAGAAGAAAAACTCAAACCCTAGCTCTCAAGCTCACCTTGCGCTGGAAACCCTAGCAGAGGCAGCAATTAGCCTTCAAAACCTGGAGGTAGCTCATGATGTTGCTGATATTCCAAATCTTATGCAGGTTGAAGAAGTACCAGAAGGTCAAGAGTAAAGTTGTAAAAGGTTAATTAATGACTAATTAAATTTTGCAAAAAACAGAGCTTTCGATGGCTTAGGCAAACGCAACAGTTGTTCATTAGCCATCGAAAGCAGAGCTTTTGGCAGCTTACAAACCCAGAATTAGGTTAGCTTAACCACCGAAAGCACAAAAGGGTGCAGAAAGACATGCTTACACATAGAACAATTTTGATCGATCCAGACACCTCAGGGATGAGTTATAAAGTTGAAGATTAGTTAATTACACCAGTATGTTGGTTATGCTCCAGTTTTTGAAGGTGCCAGCGAGGTGAAAAGGGTCACAAACCCTATCTACTTTTGACAAAGCAGCTTCAGCGAAGGTTAAAGACTTTGCCACGAGATTTTAGAGTGAGTTTTCACTGTGCACTAGGCATTTTGAGAGACAGAGAGCATCTATTCTCACTAGTGTGGATGTTGATAGACAAAGGGAGTTTTCGTTGGTGACAGACCATTCTTACAGTGCATATGCTTCCAGCACTTGGTATATTGATAGCGGAGCCTCGAGCCACATGACAGGTGCTCGTGAGATGTTCTCTGAGCTTTCACAGACAGGGACTGATGTGGAGGTGGTGTTGGGAGATGACTCAACAGTCAAAGTTGTTGGGCGTGGGACCATTACCTTTCAGAGGGAGTCCATGACTCCCATGGTGTTGAGAGATGTATTGTATGTACCTGGACTGAAGAAGAACCTAGTTTCAGTTTCCATGATTGAGGATCAAGGTCTTAGGGTGTCCTTCCAAGATGGACATGTGCATATGTTTCCCAAGACTGCAGGACCATCTGCTTCAATTGCTATTGGAGTTAGATGTGGGAAACTGTATAGGCTCTTGTTTCAACCTCAGCATGCCTTGGCACATAGCAATGACAGTGAGCTTTGTGAGCTTTGGCATAGGAGGATGGCTCACTTGCATCATCCAGCTTTGGGGTTGTTGAGGCATATGTTTACAGGTTTACCGTAGTTCAGCACAGGGCAAAGTGATGTATGCAAGGGGTGTACTTTGGGAAAGTACACCAAGACTACTTTTCCAAGCAGTGATAGCAAGTCAGCAGGAGTCCTTGACTTGATACATTCAGATTTGTGCGGACCGATGTCTTTTGTTTCCTTGAGAGGATACGAGTATTATGTGACATTCATTGATGACCATTCCAGGAAGACATGGATCTACTTTCTGAAGAGCAAGAAGCCTGAAGAAGTCTTGCAAAGGTTCCAAGAGTTCAAAGCTCTTATGGAGAACCAAACAGAGAGGAAGATCCGAGTTCTCAAATCGGATAATGGGGGTGAGTATACCTCCAAGGAGTTTGATGGATATTGCAGACAGGAGGGTATCAAAGACAGTTGACAGTTCCTTATACTCCAAAGCAAAATGGAGTTGCACAAAGGAAGAACAAGTCTAATGTTGAAGCAGTCAAAGCTATGTTACTTGACCAGTCTCTTCCTTTCTTTCTCTGGGTTGAGGCTTGCAACACAGCTGCATTTCTTCAGAACAGGAGTCCCCATCGTGCCGTGGGGAACATGACACTTGAGGAGTGTTTTTCAGGCAAGAAGCCTGAAGTTAGCCATTTTCAGATATTTGGTAGTTTAACTTACTCTCATGTCCCTTCTAAGAAGAGGACAAAGTTGGAGCCCACTGCAGAGAAGGGCATCTTTGTGGGCTATGATGAGACTTCAAAGGCCTTCCCTATTTACCTTCCCTCTCAGAGGAAAGTGGTTGTGAGAAGGGATGTGAAGTTTGAGGAGGAGCGGGTCTTCAGGAAGTCAAGAGAGTTAGAGAAGGGAGAGCAGCAGGTTCCTGCACCTCAAGTTGTTACACAAGTACCATCAACGCAGCAGTCAGGATCACAGGTTTCCGGGGTTACAAGACCATTCAGTACAGCCACAAGTTCACCAGTTTCAGTGGTTCAGCCAACAGGGTCTTCGAGGACAGGTGATGGGTCTATGATTACGAGTACACCGTACAGAGCTTCAGGATCTCAGAGTTCTCCAGTTGTTGGTACACCAGCTACTAGTTCACAGGTTACTGAGGTTTCTAGCTCTGGTAGTTCTTCAGATGAGGACAGGCCAGTGTGGGAAGAACCTTCAGGGAAGAAGAAGCCTAAGTGGCTTCAGGAGACGTTGAAGGATGCTATGAAGGTTGGGACACCCAAGGAGTCAATGAGGGCCATCAAGATGCCTGACAAATTGGGCAAGTTGTTGGTGGCTAATACACGTGATTCTGAGCCTTCTCCTTTTGAGAAGGCTTCCCAACATCATGTTTGGCGATATGCCATGATGGATGAGTACCATTCAATCATGAAGAAAGATGTGTGGGAGATAGTTCCGAGACCCGAGGGGAAGTCAGTGATGACTTCTCGATGGCTTTACAAGCTAAAGCATGCAGCGAATGGGAGTGTGGAGAAGTACAATGCCAGATTTGTAGCCCAGGGGTTTTCACAGGTTGAGGGTATTGATTATGATGAGACTTTTGCGTCGGTTGCTCAGTATACTTCTATCAGGGCTTTGATTTCCATTGCGGCGAAATTGAGTTGGAAGATCCATCAGATAGATGTGAAGACCGCATTTCTCAATGGAATCATACAAAAGAAGATTTATGTTGAGCAGCCTCAGGGCTTTGAGATTCATAAGAGAGAGTCTCATGTTTGCAGGCTAAAGAAAGCCTTATACGGGCTAAAGCAAGCTCCTAGAGCTTGGTACTCCAAGATCGATTATTACTTGCAAAGGATGGGGTTTCAAAAGAGTGAAGCAGATCTGAATCTCTACTTCATCATGGTTGGAGATGATCTGCTTATTCTTCTGCTATATGTTGATGACTTGTTTATCACTGGGGGAGAGAGACCCATTGCAGCTTGCAAGAAGGATCTTGCTACGGAGTACGAGATGACAGATATTGGGTCGATGCACTATTTTATGGGATTGGAGGTATGGCAGGAGCTTGGACATATTTTCCTGGGACAAGGAAAGTATGCAGTCGATATTTTGAGGAGATTTAGGATGGAGGATTGCAAGCCAATGTCGACATCGATGATCACCAACTGGAAGAAGCTTCATGCTTCTGAGGGAGAGTTGGTGGATCCTACTTTATACCGTCAGCTCATTGGGTCATTTATGTATCTGGTCAACACTCGGCCAGATTTGTGTTTTACAATGAACACTCTTAGTCAGTTCAAGGTTAACACTAGGAGTGTGCATTGGGTGGCTGCAAAACATGTTTGGACTACAGGAGGTCGGATGGGATCAGGGTAGTTGGCTTCATAGATTCAGATTGGGCAGACAATGGCAAACCGAAAGAGCACTTCGGGTTGTTGTTTCAGCTTAGGCTCGACAGCAGTGTCATGGTTCAGTAGGAAGCAGAAGTCTGTTGCATTGAGTTCTGTAGAGGCCAAGTATATGGCAGCCAGTCAGGCCAGCTGCGAGGCTTTATGGCTTCGCAAATTGCTGGTGAATTTATTTGGTCAAGAGATGAGGCCTACGATGATCTACTATGACAATCAGAGTTGCATCCAGCTCTCTGAGACTCCAGTATTTCATGACCGGTCAAAGCATATTGAGATCAAGTATCACTTCATCCGAGATTATGTTCAGAGAGGTGCAGTATCTTTACAGTACATTTCCACTGATGAGCAAGTAGTTGACATTCTAACGAAATCTTTGGGGAGGGGCAAGTTTGTCTTTTTCATGGACAAGTTGGGAGTGGTGCAAAACACCTTCCTCGATAAGAGGGAGTGTTGATTTTGTACCTAGGAAAGTGCTCCCCTAGGTGACTTTAGCCTTAGTCACTTAAAAGGGGAAATAAAGTGACCCTTGCATTAAATGACTTAAGTGGAGCATTTAATGTGACTTTAGAGATTAAAGTCAAGTTTGATTTAAGTGGGTAAGAGAAATTAAATGGAGCATTTATTCTCATCCCTAGATCTAATCTAATCTCAGCGATTGGATTAAATGTTTCCTCACCTACCTAGGGTTTCAAATAATAGCAAGGGAAAAGGCAAAATGACATTCATTCTTGAGAGAAGAGTGAAGAGAAGAGAGAGCTGAGAGGAGGCACGAATTTCGAGGAGCTAAGTTTTCCAGACAACACGAGATTCGAGGTGGAGAGGTTCAAATTTGGCATGCATCCCAAGGCAATCGTACAATACAGTTTGAAGGGCACGAATTTTGAGGTCAAGCAGGGCGCAAAAATCAAGAAGGTTGTCTGCATTTATTACAGGTCGTACCCTCCACGAATTTCAAGGACGTACACATGTCGTACAGCATAGGAATTGAGGTATGTATAACCTATACAGACCCTTTCTGCACGTTTTTTGTGGTAAATCTCAGGCACGTTTCTCGAGGCAACATACTAATTTTTAGGCACAAAAATTGAGGGTTGTACTACTGCATTTGTTATAGTCTGTACAGAACGAGTTCCAAGACATTTCTGGAACGTTTTTCGAGGGCAGAACAAAGCTATTATTTCGACACATTTTTCGAGAAGAAAAGTTGCACAAAAATCGAGGCAGCTTGCTAGGTCATTTGCTAGGTTGAGATAAGTTGTATTTTTTACTGTAAATGACTATCTGATTTTTCCTAGAAGCATAATAAAAACTCTCTCTGACTGGTTTTTTCCTTGTGGATTTTTCCAAGGCCATGGGCCAAAAATTTCTGAGTACTGTGTGTTGAATGGCGTGCATTTTATTTACTTTCTGTCCATAAAAGAATGATGTTACAGCAGTGTTTTTATGTCTGAAATTTAAAGTTATTTCCAGCCTTTTATTTTTCTGGGTTCAGCGATAAACTGCGACAAATTTTTACATCTAAACCGAGGGATGAAACTTGTGAAAAACGTACAACCCATACCTCTTTACTTGTTGCTTCTTCGTGTGATAAAGGTTATGCACTGATGAACTGACTCATAAGACTGGAATATTTATGTGGTCTTATGCTTTCTCTAAAAGTCCAGGGAGGAGCTTTATGCTTCTCACCTTCTTGCACCGTCTCTCGGTACCAAGCAGGTCTTCTTCTAGACAGAGGAACTTCAAGTAGTTCTTCTGGTGAACTTTCAGTGTCCTCAGGTGCATCTTGAATTCGATCCTCAAATTCCTCTTCCTCCCTCTGAATTTCTGAATCTGGAAACTCAAGTGGAGCAACTGCATCTTTCGTTGAAAGCTCTATTGTTTTACGAAACACAACTTCCTCGTGGAAGATCACATCTCTGCTGACCTCAATGTGCCTTTGTCTTGGCATATATACTCGATAAGCCTTCGAGCAATCACTGTACCCAACAAATATACCTTTCTTATCGGAGGGCTCTAGCTTGGCCCTCTTTTCTCTTGGCACATGGACGTACACAGGAGTGCCGAAAATCCTCATGTGGTCAGCTGCAAGTTTCTTCGTGGTGAAGACTTCTTCTGGAGTCTTCTCCCCCAAGATAGCATGAGGGCTTCTGTTCTGAATATACACAGCGGTACCTATAGCCTCAACCCACAAAGATAGAGGAAGATCTAGATCAATGATCATAGCTTTAGCAGCTTCACAGATTGTTCTATTCTTCCTTTCTGCAACCCCATTCTGCTAAGGGTTGTAAGGTACTGTCATCTCTTTCTCGATTCCTGCTTCTCGACAAAAATCATCAAACTCATTAGATTCATACTCACTTCCGTTATCTGATCTCAAAATACAGATGTGTCTGCCAATCTGATTTTCAATCAATGTCTTGAACTCTTTGAACCTGTCAAAGGTTGCACTCTTGGCCTTGAGGAAGTAAATCCATGACTTCTGAGAGTGATCATCGATAAACAAGACATAATATAAACACCCACTCAAGGAGGGTGAAGACATAGGCCCACAAATGTCAGAATGAATCAAATCCAAAATGCCTTTAGATCTATTTTTGCTTTTGGGAAAGGATTTCTTAGTGTTCTTACCTAGAGCACATCCTTTGCAAATTCATTCATGTTTTGGAGATACTTTTGGCAAACCTATAACCATCTTCTGCAATCCCGGGAGAGCTGTGATGTGAAGGTGTCCAAACCTTCTATGCCAAAGTTCACATGGATCAATTGTGTGATGTACCAAAGCATGAGTGGAATCTTCGAAAACATTGTAAAGGCCTTCCTCTCGAGCCCTAATCTGTAATGTTGAACTTATATCTTCATTATTTGCCCAAAGAAGACTTTCTTGTCCATGAAGAGGACTCTGTAGCCTTTGTCTTCTAAGCCAACAACAGATAGAAGATTCTTTGTTAAACTAGGAACATATAAGATATCATCAATATGAAGAACCGTACCTGAGTCAAGTTGAAGTGAGGTTGAGCCAACTCCTTCAATCTTGTAAGTAGAGTCATCTCCAAGTTCTACCGGAGTGGTGAACTTCTTTCTTCCTATAATTGGTGAGAGCTCTACAGTCACCTGTCATGTTCCTAGAGGCACCACTATCCACCAACCAAGCAATATCAATGTTGGTGGAGCTAGAGAGTGTTGAAACCAAGTAGTACTCTCTTCTAGGTTCTTCTTTGTTAGCCTTGGCTTTCTTCTTCTTCTTTGGTTCTGCTACTTCCTCTTCCTCTACTTCTGCAGCAGATGCTTGAAACCTTCGCTTAGGCTTCTCTTGGCTTGCCTGTAGTCTTTAGCAAAATGTCCAAACTTGTGGCGATTACAACATTCCACTTTTGACATGTCAGAGAACTTACCTTGAGGTTTCTTTCCCTTCTTTTGTTGAGAGAAGTAGAGAGTGTTGAAACCAAGTAGTACTCTCTTCTAGGTTCTTCTTTGTTAGCCTTGGCTTCCTTCTTCTTCTTTGGTTCTACTACTTCCTCTTCCTCTACTTCTGCAGCAGATGCTTGAAACCTTCGCTTAGGCTTCTTCTTGGCTTGCCTGTAGTCTTTAGCAAAATGTCCAAACTTGTGGCGATTACAACATTCCACTTTTGACATGTCAGAGAACTTACCTTGAGGTTTCTTTCCCTTCTTTTGTTGACAGAAAGACTTCTTAAACTTCTTTGACTTTGCTGCAAGTGCAAGGTTGTCTTCCTTGATTACTTTGCCTGAGGTCCTTCCCTCTTCTTCTATGCAATCATGCCAAAGCCTTTCAAAGGTTGGTTGATTCTCACGTCCACTGACAGATGCCATGAAGGTTTCCCAAGAGCTTGGGAGACCATCAACCACAATTTGCATAAGGTCATCATCATCAACAGTAATACCAATAGCAATGAGTTGATCTCTTTCCTGTGCAATCTTTGTGAAGAACGAACCAACACTTTCATATTTGTTCAGCTTCAAAGTTCGTAGCCTCTTCTTCAAGACTCTCTTCTGACTGGGAGCCTTCTTTTCATATAGGTTGGCCAAAGCATCAAAACATTCTTTAGCAGTCTTCAAAGTTGTGATGTTGGGCATCACCGTCTCTTTGACAAAATCATAGATCATCCTTCTAGCGTTACCGTGCTTCCTCTTGTAAGCAAGCCTGCCAGCAGTAGACATTGGCCCTTCAGTGTCATTAAAAACAATGTCACCCAAGTCATTCTCTTCTAGAGTGGTTGTTAACCTGGCCTTCCAGGAGTTGTAGTTGGTTGAACCATAGAGCTTCTCTTCCGGTCTGAGAGTATTTACAGCCATCTTTGCAACTTAGTCAAATGTTAAGTCTGCAAATCTTATCCCGAGGCCTAGGAAAACAGCAACAGTGTCCCTTTACTGTGTTTTCACATGCTAAGCTCTGATACCATGTTGAATTTTAGCATTAGCATGATACTTTTAAAAATTGCAGATTAACTTTAAACAAATGACAAGTGCAGTAAGATAACATTCATCACATCTCCCCCTTCTAGGCTGTAGAATGCGCCTCTTCAGTGCAACAAACGCTTTTGACCCACTAAAAAGCTGGCAGTAGCAGAAGGATTCCTCAGATTGACAGTGTGTTCATCCATTAAGGATGATTTCAGCTCTGCAAGTAATTAGGGTTTTCATCTATTTTATCGTAAGTTTAGCAAAGTTTTCTAAAGTTTTGTCCTGGGATGTGGAATTCATATCTAAATAAATGATGTGATATTAATCTTCCCTTGCATAATTAAACAATAGTTTCTAAGCTGTAAGGCAATTGATGCCATATTTAATGACTGAATCTTAGAGCTAAAACGCAAAGAAATATTTCATTGAAATTATAATCCAAAATTTTGCATGTATAACCTAATGTACATTTTAAACACATCAACCAGCAGATAATAATCTCTAGTCTGCATACCTAACGCTAGACAGAAGCCTACTTAAGGGTGGAAGACCTTGTATTTAGAAGCAGTGTTTTAAAACCGGCAGCACGGACTCTGAACCAGCTGGTTTGACCGAGTTGCTGGGCATGGGTTCAGTTCGGTCACCAAACCAGCTCGACCGATCGGTTTGGTACTGAACCAGCCATGTTCAGTAGCAAACCGGTCAATAATTGTTTCAGGATGTTTGAGAGTAGTTCCAACCTCATCGGACTTCATATGCAAAAAATAGAATTTTAGATCCCATTCAGAATTCAACAGACTTAACAGTTTCAGAATTTCAGGATTGCAACATTTCCACTGGATTCTATCATGTATGAGGGTAAGAGATTAAAATTTAATCAATTACGTCAACCTCTCTATGTACCTTGATGTTGGTGGTGCTAATTGTTGAAGTTGATTGAACTCCTCCATCATGGAAAGTTTTTTCTACCTTATTTTAACACTTGGATTAGAAATTTTCATCAAAATTGTAGAGTGTTCACTAATGTATTTGGAGAATCAACTTCGAGATTCAAGGTAGAGGCAAGGGCTGGAGCCTAGAGAAAGGGGAAACATGAGGTTATAGATGAATAGGATCACAATATAGGCAATGATTTCGATGATGATATGTAGTTATTTGTTGTAGCATGAAATTCTTTGGATTATACAGTTCATTTTAGAGCCTCTTGTTTATGTATTTTGGGTCAGCTAGGAATTGCACTCGATGTTCTATGAAGAGACCCCCCACCACCCTCTATTTGCCTCACACCATCTTCATCGAGCATTTGTGAACATTTTGAGGTTTTGGAGCAGAATTGCAGGCTGAGCAGGTTTGAGGTTTTGGAGCTTGTTGGGCAGTCTTCTTTAACTGTTTGAACTTTGTAGTGCATTTGGCATCTTATTGAGGCTACAGCCCAACTTGAAGGAGTTGCTGTCCATCTCATTGTTACTTGTGGCCATTGAGCTGTTTTGTTGGCTGTTTCCCCAACTTTCCACTGTTCCAGTCCAATTAGCCAACTGTCTAGGTATGCTAACAGTCTGAAATGAGTCAAATCTGCCCGTGATTAATTTGATCTTTGATAATTCATCCTGTTTATCTTGTAGCCTTGTAGGCATATCATGTTTTTTGGATTCTATAGGCCAATTAGGGCCTTTTTGGATTCTATAGGCCAATTAGGGCCTCGTTGATTATATATTTTCAATTTTAATTCAGATATGTAATGCACTTGGTGCCATTTTGACATATTCACCCTTGCATGAGTAGACTTTGCATATTTTGTCTCTAATGGTTGGAATCTTTAAAATAATTTTTTTCCTTGAAAATTTAAATATTTTATGTATTTTTTTAAATTCTAAGTCATTGAAATCAAACCAGACCAAGTCATTGCCAAGTCCGAATCCGAGCCGAGTTGACCCTTGGCTTGTTCCAAGCCGAGTCTGAGTTTTAAAAGACTGTTTAGGTGATACATTTATACATCCACATCTTTGGAAAAGCAATCGTGCACCTACAAGGCTGATTGCACAAGGTGCAACTTGTGAACCAGGCAACCAGCAGCTATAAACTTAGCTAAATTAAGGATTGGGGCACTAGTAACCATAAAAGAGTCTGTATTTTTGTCTTTGGTAGAAGGCCAGATGTTTATCCTCTTTCTAAATCTGAAAAATGAAGACATGAATCTTTTATGGATCAGAATATGGACGGTTAGGACAGGAAAAATAGAGATCAGTTGGAAATGTTGGCCTCAGGGCACCTTTTGTACTCTCTCTTTGGGAGGAAACTCCGCAGCCTTTTTAATATAAAGCTTTTAATCATTCTCGTTGAAAAATAGACATTTTCCTTTGCACAAGACACACATTTATTCCTGTAAGCAAAATAGCAATCTCTTTTCTTCTTCCTTTTACCTTTTCCATTGCAAGTTGCCCTGAAGTCAATGCCAAACGGGAACTGCCTGGGTAGTTCCACCCCCAGAAAGATAAAATAGAAGTTGAAACTGAAAAATAGAGATCAGTTGGAAATGTTGGCCTCAGGGCACCTTTTGTACTCTCTCTTTGTGAGGAAACTCTGCAGCCTTTTTAATATAAAGCTTTTAATCATTCTCGTTGAAAAATAGACATTTTCCTTTGCACAAGACACACATTTATTCCTGTAAGCAAAATAGCAATCTCTTTTCTTCTTCCTTTTACCTTTTCCATTGCAAGTTGCCCTGAAGTCAATGCCAAACGGGAACTGCCTGGGTAGTTCCACCCCCAGAAAGATAAAATAGAAGTTGAAACTATGTCTAACCCTAAGTACCCTGAAGTCTTATGTTTTTCATTTGAATTTCATATATGCTTTTTATCAAACTGCCACATAGGAGCAACAGTATGTGTGGAGAATCAAGGAAGTGGTGCTTATTTACATTTGTCTGTCTCTGATTAACCAACCCTTATGCAAAAGCCTGTGATATGAACCAAGAAAGTGCAAGAAGGAGATCATGCTAAGTCTAATCCATGAAGTGAATCAATTCAGCGAGACATTGTATTTAAGTGTGCTTAAAACAAAAGGCCGCTAATTTCTGTAATGCTTCTTCTACCTGTATTAATCCAAAACTACAAAAACAAATTTTGTGTTTAAGGACAAGTTGGATGTAAGATATGTTATTACTGCGTAAACTAGCCTTAGAGATCCCAAAACACTTGCAAAGTTTTCTCCCAAAAGATTAGTACAAATTTCCATTGATAAATTTCCAATATAGAATTATAAATGTATTAACAAAAAAAATAAACTTAATGATAAAAACTAAATATTACTGCACACATGAACCAGTATAACAATTCTGTGGAGAAAATTTCACCAGATAAGTAATGACATGTTAAATCATATCAAGATTATGAGCCTAGTTCCACTATGGAAAACCATTTCTCAAAAACAGGCAAAGTGCTGGAATTCTGACCTTCTGCAGTTTCTTTAAAACAGAATCCTCATATGCATGATATCCAGCACCAACAATGTTGTTTAATTCTCCATCATTGTCGGCTTCTGCTTGCTTATCTTCAAATTGATATCCTGAATTTGTTGTTGATGACAATAGAGGTAGCACAAGCAAAGGATTTGAAAGATCTCCACAAGGGCATCGAGTGGCAGCATCCTGAAACCAACAAATAAGAAATTAGTGAACAGGCAGCAACTCATTTATTACAACTTAAAGCACAAGCAAGAAAACATCTGAAAATAATGCTGGAACATTAAGTAGCTATTCACATTTTTACAGAAGCTGACAAGTGAAAACTCAAACATTCCCCAGAAATCAAATGAACCATAAAAATAACAAGCTTAAAAATCACTAAAAAACATGAGACTGAATCTAGATAGACACAACTAGAATGTGAAGATAACAAGAAGGTTATCTACAGAAACTCAAAAAACTAAAAGCAAGAGCAATAATAAACTGCATGGTTACTAGCACATATAGAAAAATGAAAGAAATGCTAGAGAAAAACCGTTAGTGTACTCAGTTACATTAGAAAATGCAAACTGTTCTCATGTCAAATGAATACTTCCTTGTGTATGTGAAATATAGAGTGAATAAGCAGAGAAAAGTAGCTTGCAAATACAGCCATCCTGTTGTTAAAGTTAGGTGGAAATTTCCATAGAACGGAGCATTTCCTGCCAAGAAAGTTCTTGAGACATGAAATGTCTTTGAGATGCAGCAGGCACCATCAGAAATGTCTTACTACTGTGCCCACTGCTTGGGTTACAACTGGAAAACGTTTCTGTGGCTTATGCATCTATTTCCGTGCCTTGTGTTTTCATTAGAATATTGACTGTTCATTGAGCAATTCAAACCTTTTCTTATAGATTGAGGGCATGCTAGAGATGAGCCACTGCTACTTGGGTATTATATTTTTTTTTGCCACTTACACAACCCAATAAAATTTCTTCATTAGGAGAAAGATGCCAGCAGAAAAGGGCACGAGTCTCTCTTTATGCCATAATGGTGCTTATATTTACTGAATTTTGACTGCATTAAATTTGGTAGCAACTACAGTGAGCAACTGTCGTGAGATTATTTGGTAAGTGTGGACTTCGAAATGTAACACAGTTCTTAGAGCTTGCTGAGTATGTTTTAACAATGCACTACACTTATCTTTACAACCTAATAAATATTCCTTTGACAAATTTGTTATATAGAAGTTGTCACGATGGCACATAATTACATTAGGAAGGCTGCACATAACTCTTGGTGGATGTTAATATGAACAAACAAAAATTGTACCAGTGGTTGATAATTTTACATGTTTACCCAAATCATGATTTGAAGTCCCAAGTTTTTTCTTTATTTGCTATTCTAGAAGAAAAAAATTGATATATAAGGTGAAGAATATATATATTCCATAAAAAAAGATTCGTAGTTTTATTCATATAAATAAAATTACATATCACATGCTATTCAACATTCAAAAAACCTTTTGCAGGCCAAAAATAGAGACATTACAATGTCCATGACTGTCCACCCTATAAAACTTCCATAACCTTTTACCAATTACATGTTTCAGAATTGTCTTCCTCCTCATACATAAAAAACTAAATAAGGATCAATAAAAAAACATAAAGCCATAACAAGTATCATAACAGGCCATTTATACAATCTTCTCAAAATAAGATAAACCATTTCCACAGTAGACATCACTCCTTTAGGTCTGGTATTATAGGAAGGGCTGATGGACATATTCAATATTATCTCCATTACTCTCTTCAATTATGTTCCATTCCCCCATAGCTAGTAGTAAGCCATGTTGAAGTTTGTAGCTCAGACAGGAAATTTCACACAGGTTTAGTGTGTCAAACGTGTCAGAAGTGGTTCAAGTCAAATCTATTTTATAATTCACTTTAGTAATAAAGTGAAAGTCTTATATTTAGCTGTTGACTCGAATAAAATGTATTATTAATACATTAGTGATTTAGACTAATCTCAACCGTATATCTCACTAAGAGATTAGGGTTTAGTAGATTAGGGTTCAAGTATAAAGGCAAGTCAAGGTAGAGGGTTCGGACACATTTGTTGTTCACTTAAATGATAAATCCAGTTTGGTTGGGAGGTGATTGATTTCATTTGTGGAGCAAAGTGTCGAAGAGGAGCCAAGTTTAGGAACTAGGTAGGCAACAGTGTGCAGATCTGTACAGTACATATCTGTACAGACAGATCCATAGTTGTCTGGATTCAGTACAGTCATATGGCCATGTCCGTATAGTCGTACAAACTGTCTGTAGTATGTACAATAGGCAGTTTATTGGGTTTTGGCAAGCAATTTTTCTTAGAAAGTGTGCAGATTTGTTCCGTTTAAGTGTAACATACAACTGTTAGTTTGACAGTCTGTGGAGGTTTCTTTGTAAGCTTTCAATTATTAATGGAAGGTTGATATGAAGGAGTAAATTATCTGTGTATTGTGTATTGCTTCTGCTAATTCCTTTCCAGCTATATGTGTGATTACTGATATGTGAAAGAATTTAATTTATGCAATTAAATAACAGTTTGTATTTAGTTAAGAACACAAGGACAATAGTCACCTTGGGTTTGGAAATTTAACATGGTATTAGAATTTAGAGCTTCCCTGATTGAGAGGATCTGAAGAGTTTACAGTAGTATATCAACTGCCTGAAACAGCTGCCGGGAGACATGAACAACAGTAAGAGGGTGTAGTACTTAATAGAGTTGGGAGTTTGTCTGTAGATCAAAGATGGCATGAACTAGGCTCAGGTTTGAGGACAAAATGGATGGTGCCTCGAATTTCTTTTCATGGAAAGTCAAGGTAACTTTTGTATTAGAAGAAACTAATCTTTGGAATATTGTCAAGGATGTAGTAACTTTGCGGACAGATCCGTAGCTTTTGGCAATTCACAAAGAAGAAAGAAGTGAAGATCAAAGATGGCATCAACTAGCCACAGGTTTGAGGACAAAATGGATGGTGCCTCGAATTTCTTTTCATGGAAAGTCAAGGTAAATCTTGTACTAGAAGAGACTAATCTTTGGAATATTGTCAAGGATGTAGTAACTTGCGGACAGATCCGTAGCTTTTGGCAATTCACAAAGAAGAAAGAAGTGAAGTCCAAGCAGATGATCATGGATGCTATAAAGGACCATATGATCCCTCATATATATTTGAGAACAAGTCAACGAAGGAGAGGTTCGATGCTTTGGTTAGCCTTTACCAGAGAAAGAACATAAATAGGAAGATGATATTGCACAACAGACTTAGATCTATTCAGATGACCTGATCAGACACCATCACCAGTTACATGTTTAAGGTCATTCAGATTCGTGGGACCATATGTTCCCTCATATATTTGAGAAGAAGACGGCAAAGGAGAGGTTCGACGCTTTGGTTAGCCTTTACCAGAGAAAGAACATAAATAGGAAGATGATATTGCACAACAGACTTAGATCTATTGAGATGACCTGATCAGACACCATCACCAGTTACATGTTGAAGGTCATGCAGATTCATGATCAACTTGCAACAGTTGGGAAGAAGGTTAAAGACAAAGAACTAGTGAAGCAAGCAATGAATGGGTTCCCACTCAGTGGGAAACATTTCGCTAGGGTGTTTGTGCTTGTTCCCTCTTGAGAAAGATTGTGGGATGACTGTATCCAAGAGGAGACTCGGATGGAGTGAAAGGCCAACAAGCAGGGAGGTGACAGTGACCATGCCCTAATTGATCAAACAAAGAGGGGCGAAGGTAAAGGACCTAGCAAGGGTTAGTTAAAGAGTGAGGAGTTAGCCTCGTAACCAAAATAAGGACTTGAGTAAAATCAAGTGTTTTATATGTCATAAGCATGACCATTATGCATCACAATGTCTAGAGAAGAAGGGTGAAGGGAAACAACAACATCAGGTAGTAGCCCCAATTGAAACTTAGATTAATGAGTTTGCCTCCATGTTTAAGGAGAATTTCTCGATGGTATCTTACCTTCTAGCGTGGTTCCGAACAATGCTTGGTATGGGGACAATGGAGCATCTAGGCATATGACATCAACCCGAGAGCTATTTTCAATCCTAAAAGAACTCGTCTCATGAGTTTAGGTCGAGCTTGGTGATGATGCCAAGTATCCAACAGTAGGAGTTGGTACCATGCCTTTCCAACTCTAGTCAAGTAACTCTTTAGACTTTGATGATGTGTTATTTGTCCTAGGTTTCAGAAAGAATTTGCTTTTAATTTCGGTCATGGGAAATAAAGGCTTAGCAATAGAGTTCAAGAACTAGCAAGTTCTTATAAGATCGAAGGAGTCAAACTTATAAGACCGAAGGAGTCTATCCTAGGATCAACTCAAGTGATAAGGGTTAGGGAAGGCAATTTGTACAAGTTATAGGGTGGACCTCTTCAAGCCATAGTGCATAACATAGAAAACTTGTGTGAGTTGTGGCAGAAAAGGGTGGGGCACCTGCATCATAGTGTGCTGCCTATTTTAAGGGAGGTAGTCACATGTCCTCTAGAGTTCAACATTTAGCAGTAGGGTGTGTGCAGAGGGTGCATGCTTGGTAAGCATGGCAAGGTTAATTTCCCAAGCAGCAAGCACAGATTTAAAGGGATTCTAGACCTAGTGCATTCAGATATGTGTGGAACAATATCAGTCGCATCAATCATAGGAAGCATGTACTTTGTTTCCTTCATTGATGACTTCTTTGACAAATCTTGAATCTACCTTATAAAGACCAAGGATGAGGTCTTTAGCAAGTTTCAGGAGTTCAAAGCTCTAGTGGAGAACCATTAAAGTTCTGAAATCAAATAATGGGGTGAGTATACTTTCAATGGTTTCGAGGTTTTCTGCAAGGATGCAAGAATCAAGAGGGAGTTCACTATTCCACACATATCCACAACAAAACGGAGTTGTAAAGTAGAAGAATTGATCCATCATAGGGGTTGTAAAGCCATGATATATGACTAGGATTTTACAATGCTTTTATGGGCAAAAGCATGTAACACAACAATCTACATCTAGAACAAGTGTCCTCTCAGGATTTTGGAGGACAAGACACCAAAGGAGGCATTCACTAGTGTGAAGCAAGAGGTGAGCCATTTTTGCATCTTTGGTTGTCCAGTTTATATCCATATACCAGTCAAGAAGAGGACCAAGTGGGAGTCCACCAACAGGAAGGGTTTGTTTGTTGGTTGCAACATGACTTCAAAGGCCTACAAGATCTATATTCCAGGCAATAAAAAGACATCTGTAAGAAGTCTCATGAACCTCTTCCAGTGACAAAGGATGAGGAGTAGGAACCTCCGAAGGTTGTGAGCTAGGATCACCAACAACTTCTAGTTTGAGACAATATTTAGGTGCAAAGGAGGAGCCACCAACTCTTACCAATTTTGTGAGGAGATCTCAATGGTTCACGTAGACATTGAGGGTTGCTCAAGAGCATGTTGAGGCTCCTCGGGGCTCCTTTAGGGAGAGGAGACCTCCGAACAAGTTTCCAAACTACATGGCATTGATGAGTAGCACCATAGATTTCAAGCCTTCCAATTTTTAGGAGGTAGTCAACCAACAGGGTTGGAGGGACAACATGGTGGAGGAGTACATCTCCATAATGAAGAATGATGTATGGGACATTGTGCCTAGACTAAAGCGAAAATCAATAGTGACTTCTAGGTGGCTCTATAAGATTGAGCATGCGGCATATGGTAGCATAGATAAGTACAAATCAAGGTTTGTGGCGAGAGGATTCTCCCAAAAAGAGGGAGTGGACTTTGATTTTGCGCTCTAGTCACTAGGTACACTTCCATTAGAGTAGTGATGTCCTTAGTCTCCATTATGGGATAGAGGATACATCAGATGGATGTGAAGACAACTTTCCTCAATGGGATAATTAAGGAAGAAGTGTACATAGAGCAGCGTCAAGGCTTTGTAATCAATGGGAAGGAATCCCATGTGTTCAAGTAGAAAAAGGCCTTGCATGGACTCAAGCAGGCAACGCAAGCATGGTATTCTAGGATTGATGCATACCTGCAGAGTATGGGATTCACCAAAAGTGAAGCAAATCCCAACTTATATTTTATATTTGTTGAGGCAAATCTACTCATTTTGGTGTTTGTATGTAGATGGCCCGTTTCTTATATGTTCAAAGAAGCTCATTGCAAGGTGCAAGACAAATATGGCAAAAAAAATTCAGTTGGCATCTTTCTCCTAGTCAAGAAACTTCAAAGAGTTGTGTAAGTGGCAAAAAAAATATAATATCCAAGTGGCGGTGACTCATCTCTAGCATGCCCTCAATTTATAAAAAGGGATTTGAATTGCTCAGAACAATCAATATTCCAATGAAACCACAAGGCACGAAAATAGATGCATCAACCACAAAAAGATTTTCAGTTGTAACCCAAACAATAGGCACAATAGTAAGACATTTCTGATTATGCATGTTGCATCTCCAAGGCATTTCATGTCTCAAGAACTTTCTTGGCAGAAATGCTCTATCCTATAGTGTTTTCCATAACATCTAAACATCTAAAAATTCCTCTCTACCCACGAGTCTAATTCAACATTCGTGCCATCTTCAACCTAAGAACCATCTTGAAGAAGATTGTGCTATCTTCTATTCCCAACTTTTCTACAAATGATCTTATTTTGGCTTCTTCTTCGAATGATGACAATGAGGATGAAATTCCACTTCCACCCACTCACCTTCCTCAAATTGATTTGAACATGAACCTGCACCAACCCTACAACTTTCTAGATGGGTTTGTACAACACCATTAGAAATTGGTGATGGTGTTGATGATTTTATAAATCAGCATTGTACACATTCACAATTCCAACGAGCCTTCCCTATTTTGGCCCAAGTTACTAGACTCATGATCCAAAAACATTTGCAAAAGCTTTTGGCCATCCAAATTGGTACACAACAATGAATGAAGAATAGTGTTCCTTCATGGTAAACAATACTTAAGACCTTGCACCCCTTCCAAAAAAGAAGAAAACTTGTCATATGTAAACGGGTGTATAGAACTAAATATGCATAAGATGGAAGTGTTGAAAGACATAAGGCCCAATTAGTTGGCAAAGGATTATCTCAAGTTGAAGGGATTGAGTATAATAAAACCTTTGCCCACATGGCCAAAATGAATTCCTTCCACCTAGTCCTAGGCCCTTTCCAATTCATATAAATGGGAGGTCCATCAAATGGAAGTCAAATATGCCTTCTTGCATTGGGATTTGCAAGAAGAAAAGTTGAAAACATGGAACAACCCTTTGTTTGTTGCTTTCATAAATCTCTTTTTAGTCTTACACAAGCTCCTTGGTCTTGGAATGTTAAAATGGATAGCTTTCTTCTTGACACCATTTTTATAGATGTCATTCTAACCCCAATATCTATACCAACAAAGTAGGTAACCATCTCATAATACTTGCTATTTATGTTGATGACCTTTACTCCCTTTTGGTCTGGAGTCAAACTTGTTGACACTTGTACAACACCCTGCAAAGTTGTATCGTTATTTGGTAGCATTTTGCATTTGACTCAGTCATCATAATATTTTCTTTGTTGTTGGTCTTGTTGCTTGGTAGTGTATGTGGACGCCCCATAAAAGCTATTGGAAAGCAACAAAAAGGATCCTTCAAAATATTCGAGGTATAGTTCAAATCAGGACATAGTATAGTTCAAGGGGGGCTCCTTTATTGGTTGGTTTCACTAATTCTAATTGGGTTGGAAACCCTAATCATCAGAGTCTACTGCAAGTTATGTTTTCAGTCTAGCTCTGAACCTGTCACTCATGCTTATAAGATGCAACAAGCTCTTCCTCTTTCTTCAACAAAAGCAGAGTATCAAACCACAGCTAATGCAAGTCAAGAATCCCTGCGGCTTCAACAGATCCCTTCAAAGTTTGGATTCCAACCACAATACCTACCCACACTCTATTGACAATCAAAGTACCATCAAGGTCGCCAAAGATCCAGTTCAACATCAGCAAAGCAAACACATTGAGCTACACATGCACTTCATCAAAAAGCTTATCCAAGATCGAGTTCTCAAAGTGCTTGTTTGCCCTACAAATGATCAAGTTGTAGATATTTTAAAAAAGTATTTTATAGAAGCAATTTTTTCCAAACTTCTATCTATGTTAGGAGCTCAGGAAGTTGTCATTAAGGGGAGGTAAACTCTAATGCCTTAGAGCCTCCTTCCTTCTCCAATTGTGTCACCTTCATAAATTCTTCAATCCTATCTCAAGTTGTTTTTAAGGAGGGGTGTTAGGATATTTAGACACTTGGGAGTTAATCTTTAAGACAAAGATCAACTTGGTCTAATGTGTCTTTAGGTAAAGTGTGTTTCTTTAGCATGCATTTGTACTTATATAATCCAATGGTCATGATATGCTCTACACTTACAATGCTCAGATAGTTCATCTTCTCCTCGATACTAATGGCTATATTGATACGTGACTACCCAATTGGTCCATGATCTCTATTTAAAGAGCATTGAGGGTCATTTGTTGATGATCAATTGTGCAAAACCCATATGTAAAATATTTTTCTTTTGCGTTAATCAAGGTTACACAAATCATGGGTTCAGTTGGAATTAGTTGAAGAATCCGATAGGGGTGTTAGGAACCGGGGATTCAAAACCCTAACCCTAATTATACTACATTTATCCCACTTAAACAACTTTAGATTAGTCAAAACTAGGTGGAAGAATCTGAGAATCTGATTCAAGTGCGGTTAGTCCTAGGGTTGAATCAGGTAACTGTGGCATTAATATATTATGCTTCAAGTGGTCGCATTGACTAAGGTTGTGGATTGTTTCCCTCTCTTGGGATGTTAACAATGTAATACATCAATGTGTGGATCATTGATCTATGTGGGTCAACATTTGCTTAAGGTGTTCAACCTCTATGGAAATACCCTTTTTTGTCGAACATAACAAACTATTGTTTTTCTATAGTTCTATAGTAGACAAGATGTCAAGATCCATAAGAGAAGATGCAAAGATGGCCTAAAAATTCTCTTGGAAGGCATCCCAAATCTCCTTATGCCTTCAATTAATGATACAATGTATATACATAGTGCTTCCATTTTTGGAAATCAAAGAACTTAAAGGACTAATCACTAGATTCAACCCATGATTACTTGGCTTTGATTTTGATTCCAACTCTTCTAGGGAGTGTTCTAATCTACAACTTCCTACCTTAGGAAAGGATTCAAACAATCTTAACAAGCAAGATTCTTTTCAACACAGATGGACTCTTAGGCCTTTTCCTTTAGGCATTTGTTGTCTGGTTTCATTTTCCCACGTCCCCTAAGAAGCTATAATTTCTACAAATTGACACTTCCTACCACAAAATCCATTTCTCCTTACCTAAAGGATTCTAGAGGAGCTGCCACACAATAGTAACTGCTCTTCTGCAGTCTTTAGATGCTCAATGTGAGAGATTAAACAACACTTTACCCCCTCTAGTCCTTGTTTGTAGAATGACTAAGGCACTTGGATATTATTACTTGGAAGGTGACAAGAAGCAATGATAGCGGAGAGATACTCAACACTTCAGGTCAAGGTACTAGAATACTGTAATAAACTAGAACAGTAATAGAATCTGTGAAGCCTAGCAAGGATGCTGGAAAACCAGCCTCCTCTTTCCTTGTGCTTCTTATTCCAATTAAGAGATAGAATGTGCAAAGCTTGCCTAAAGTCATTACAACCTCCCCAACAAAACTTTAGAAACATTTTTATATTTTCTTGTAATTACATGGAAACAAACAAAGAAATAATATTACTGTCCTCAAATAACTGAAAAAGGTTATTAGGACCAGGAATGGATCCTTCCATTAACCTGTCATTCCATTACTCAATATTAAATAAGTAGCAGAGTGAGGATTGGTATCTGAGCAGGGACACCTGCCACCTCACTCATTGATGAGGATGGCAGAGGACACCTGCAACCTCAGGTGACATGATTGTGGGTGAATGCAGGAATGCACTCAAGAAGAGGTCAAAGGACAGTAGTCTCCAGTTGCATCTCAGTTATTAAACTCTCTGTAATCAGTAATCTTGTTACTCTCGATGTGGAGGCTATGGTTGAGCAAGGGAAACGGCCCAAAGGCCGTCCCAGTGCTCAGGTAGGACGCCCATGCAATTACAGAGTATATGGGATACCAAAGAATGGTATGCCAATGCATGGCCCAACAGGGTATAGCCATTCCCAATCAGGATGTGAGCTCCTTGAGCTCACAGAGCCGAGGTCCTATAAAATTACAAAGGAGAAGATCTCTTATTCAATTTGGAGAGAGACTTTGAGGCATGGATGAGCTTGAATCTTTTCAGAGGTCTGAGTTAGAGAAAAAAGCCATATCATTGCTGGGGAATCTCTATTTGGTCGTTGCAGATCAAAGTTGGAGAAGGAGAAGATGAGGGATGTCACCCTTGATAAGAAAAGAATTGCATGCTGTCTGGAGCTGTCTGGAGATAATAGTGAGAAAAGTACTACAGAGACAGCTAATAGTGCTTACTAATAAGAAATACTACACAGCTAATAAGAAATCCCAAATCCAGTAGCTGTGGGGAATGGCCAAAAACCCAGAACAGCCAAGCCAACCAACTCTGAGGAGCCATCTTTATGATAGCTCTGTATTTTGTCAGTGATGCTTCTGGTTTTGCTCTAAATATTGTCCAACTTTTCTAGCTCTGAATGAAATATCATTTTTGGGATTATCTGAGTAAAATAAGCCATTAATGGATGACCCATGTAAAAATACTACAAAGGTAATAAGAAATCCCAAATCCAGCAGCTGTGGGGAATGGCCAACAACCCAGAACTGCCAAGCCAACCAGATAAGAGGCGCCACCTGTATGATAGCTGTATTTCATCAGTGATGCTTCTGGTTTTGCTCTGCATTATGTCCAACTTTTCTAGCTCTGAATGAAATATCGTTTTGGGGGGTTTTGGAATTATTTGAGTAAAATAAGCCATTAGAGGATGCCAGATGGCCCATGTGCCATGAGAACAATTCAGAATGCCCAATTTCTCATGAAATTGATGTTAAGATTCAGAAGAAATAACAAAGAATCATATGGAACCAACACAAACCCAGATTCGGCAATAAACGAGTGCTCGGGCAACGCAACACTTCAACCAAAAGGAACACAATCTTAAAGAGAGTGTGAAGCCAAGAACAAGTGCACTAGAGAAAGAAACAAATCAAGGCACAAGAGAGCACAACACTCAATAGGTGCCCACAGGGCTAATCGCTTTATTATGTGTAAAATAGAAATGAGAGTTAGGTATATATTCACAACTCAAGAGGTAGAGACTTTAGCACTTTCCCCAATAGGGGTTGTTAACTTAAATGAACAAGATGCGTTATGGACATAATAATAATCACCGGATAAGGTAGGCCATGGCAGAAGGTAAAACCTACACCATTTCAACACTTGAATAGTCCACTTAGCATTTTCTAGCTCTGTGATGTATGGTTCGGTTTTCTGCATATGTGTGTAATTATCTCTTCATAAACCTACACCATTTCAACATTTGAATAGTCCACTTAGCATTCTCTAGCTCTGGAATGTATGGTTCGGTGTTCTGCATATGTGTGTAATTATCTCTTTCATAGGGACAATAGTCACAGCCCCAATTTTGTTCTACACTGGTCATGGCGGATCTCCATGTAGCTCTTTTAAAAAAAAGTAAGATATATAAGGGAGGCCATGGCAGAAGGTAAAACCTACACCATTTCAACACTTGAATAGTCCACTTAGCATTTTCTAGCTCTGTGATGTATGGTTCGGTTTTCTGCATATGTGTGTAATTATCTCTTCATAAACCTACACCATTTCAACATTTGAATAGTCCACTTAGCATTCTCTAGCTCTGGAATGTATGGTTCGGTGTTCTGCATATGTGTGTAATTATCTCTTTCATAGGGACAATAGTCACAGCCCCAATTTTGTTCTACACTGGTCATGGCGGATCTCCATGTAGCTCTTTTAAAAAAAAGTAAGATATATAAGGGAGGCCATGGCAGAAGGTAAAACCTACACCATTTCAACACTTGAATAGTCCACTTAGCATTTTCTAGCTCTGTGATGTATGGTTCGGTTTTCTGCATATGTGTGTAATTATCTCTTCATAAACCTACACCATTTCAACATTTGAATAGTCCACTTAGCATTCTCTAGCTCTGGAATGTATGGTTCAGTTTTCTGCATATGTGTGTAAATCTCTTCATAGGGACAATAGTCACAGCCCCAATTTTGTTCTACACTGGTCATGGCAGATCTACATGTAGCTCTTTTAAAAAGAAGTAAGATATATACATAAAATGATATTTTATAATTAAAAAATAAAAGCAATACGCTTACCGCTTCAGCTTTAGAGCCCATAACAATGATGGCCGATCCTTTCTTCTTGAAACCCTTGCGACGAATAACGACATCTTCCACCATGCCAAACCGCTCAAAGATTTCCCTGAGCCTCTCAGCGCTGTAATCACCACAACCAGCCAAAGAATTCCACGTAGCTTTCAGCATCTTTTCCTTGTCCAAGACCTGCCCAGAACTCGCCTTCGACTCTTTCTTCACAGCCTCGGCAAAAGACTGCGCGAAACCGAAGGATTTCTGCGCGTGCTTGGCTCGAATCCTGGCAATTTCCTCTCGGAGCTTCTTCGCGGCTCTGTCCTCCTCGGCCTTGTCGTTCTCCTCCTTCTGCTTCTGCGCGTCGAAGGCCTTTTCCCGCTCGTTGAGATCGTCCATCATTTTCCTGCGCTTAGAAGAGACATCGGAGGCCCTCTGGTGTTCCCTACTGAGCCTTTCGTCCCTCAGGCGCACGAATTCATCGAAGGCCTTGCGGGCGGTTTCGTCGGTGAGGAGCTCGTAGGCGGTCTGGATCTTCTGGAAGAGAGCGGCCGCATTGGGGTCATCGGGCCGTTTGTCGGGATGACAGACGAGGGCTCGGGCTCTGTAGGCCTTGCGAATATCAGCCACCGAATACTTTGCACCCTCTCGGCCTGACTGTAACCCTAAAACCTGGTAGTGATCCTCCTCCATAGCTTTCAGAGCTTCAAACCCCTGAAGCTCTCAAATAAATGAAGAAATTTATGATCGTAGCAGGGTTCTCTGCAAAAAGGCCCGCCTGGGATTTATATTTGCCCGAGTATCTCCGCATCGTATCTTCGAAGAAGAATAGTTAAAGTCTCCCTGGTTTACTTTCGAACATTTTGATAGAGCAATGGATTGTTTGTGGCATGGGATTTCGAGAACGGTTATCAAAAAATATATTGGCCCAGAGGGTAAATGTCGGTTGTGACTCATATGACGTCGTCGGACACGGAGAGCTCTCACGAGATATCTACTCAACAAAAGTCACCCTTTAAAAGGGGATTAGCCACCATGCTACGAAGCATCCAAGTGTTTATACACCACCCTACACAATATTTAACGATATTTAACGAGTAAACTTTCTACCCGACTATTTGCACCGATCGGACGACCTGGCTCGCGTGAGCTTTCACATCACGCATTGTTGGACGTCCGATCGGTGCAAATGGTCAGGTAGAAAGTTTACTCCAATATTTAATGCAGTGTTTATACACCACCCTACACAATATTTAATGTTATGTCATTCTATACAACATTTAAGTTGATATAGACATTTTTATTTGAGATTTGGAAAGGAGTATAGGTTATGTTTTTTCATCTTTTTTTTTCAGAGGAAAAAATACCAGTCTTTGTTATTCATATGAATCAAAAGACATCATTTACATACCAAAATGATGACTGATAAGTCCAGATCCGTCACATGCAAACATAAAATGACAATACAGAACAATAATACCAGAAGAAAAAGTCTGATCATAGCAGACTTTCCTCATCATCCCTGATAAATCAGGTCAGAAAATGCTAAGAAATATCGAAGATGAACTTCAATCAAGACAATTTCAGAGCAAGACAAGCTGGCAGAATGGACTCAAGCAAAACAAATAGAGATAATCCATCAACTGCTGAAAACCATAAGCTGAATAAAAATGAGAATCAGCTACTCTAAAAAAGATCAAGATTGCCTTGATGAATAACCAAACCATCCATAGTTTCTGTAAAAGAAACAAATCCCATATCCATTAGCAGGGCTTGTTTTGAGAGTTCATCTGCCAGCGTGTTATGCTCACGAAATGTGTGTTTGAAGATCACCGAAGGGGCCATTTGAAGCATAAATCTTATGTCGTTACACCAATGCATCAAAGATGGTACATCAAGTGCCGAAATTCTGTTAAGCCAAGAAATTATAACCATGGAATCACCATAAATCAGCTGCATAGGAATTCCCATCAATAAACCGACTCTAAGAATTGCCCAAAGAGCCAATAACTCCGCTCTGGTATTCGTGCTTCTTCCACAACCCATAGAAAAACTAAAGTAATGAGAATCATTGATAAAAATTACAAACCCTGAGCCACCTAATTTCTCCGCAGCAGCTCCATCGAAAAATCCACAAGGAAAGCTTTTTAACAGTTCAGAACCAATATTGCGCATTTTATGAATTTTTGTAGGCACAGGGTAAGAATTTACCAAACTTTCAATCTTGGAGATCAGAGCAGAGAATGACGGTCTCTTACTTTCAAATAATCAATGATTCCATAGAATCCAGATTCCCCAAAAAATAAACAGAGGCAGGTATCTGAAGGGAGCAGATTGCGCAGAGGAATTGAACCCTTGGTCCAAATAGGAATGGACAGAGCTAGAAATTGGAAAAGAGCACCTGTACGTATCCTCAAAATGAGAGTAGATACGAACAGAGAATGGATAGCAAAAAAATAGATGTTGTATATCTTCCAGATTACCTTCGCAGAGGACACAGCGACTGGGCCCGTTGAAACCTCTACTCTGCAATTGCTCCCATGTTAAGATCTTCCCTCTGATCATTAACCAGACAAAGCATTTTAATTTCAGAGGAATAATCAAAGTCCATAAAATTTCCAAAACTGTATCACTTATCTCTGAATAGTTTTCAGAGAATATACAATTATAACCTTCAGCAGCAATTAATGGACCTATATAATTATTGTGAGACCAAAATAGAATATCATTTTGATCAGAGAGACAAATGCGGCCATATTCCAAACCTCTTATAAAATTATCCCAAACAGCTTTCCATTCACCAACAAGATCAAGATCTTCAGCTGAGAACCAGTAACCTGAGGCAAAGGAAGTTTGGTTACGAGCTTGAGCTAGGGTGCAAATGCCAAAGTCTTCTAAGTACTCTCTTAAATCGCGTGGCAGAGTAAAGGAAGATCCCATACCAACAAACGGATCTGCACCCAGGCTAATGGATTCAACATTACCAACTTTCCAAATGATGCCTTTGCCAATCGAAGATATTGTAGAGATGAATCCCCTCCAGATAATTGAGGCATTTCTAAAAATGAAGCTCTTTTCCCTGAACCATAAATGCAGAGGCTTATTTTTCAGATATTTAACAGAAATAAGGAGATTCCAGATGCCCTTGCTATTTAGTGCTAGCCAAAAACTTTTCATCCTCAAGGAAAGACTAAAGCTGGGAAGATGTTTAATTCCCCAACCACCATGAGAAGTAGGACGAGCCAAAAGATGCCAATTCGCAAGATGGAATTTTTTAGTCTTTGATGAAGAGCCCCACATAAAAGAAAAAATCATCTTTCTGAGCTTATCTAATATTGAGGATGGAATCGGAATCAATGCCATCTAGTAAACTGGCATGCTTGATAAAACAGATCGAATAAGGACTAGACGACCTCCCATGGAAAGGAACCTATTTGTCCAATGAGAAATTTTCTTTTCAAATTTTGAAACCAACCAGAGCCAATCCTTTACCAAATAACTTGACGATTTAAGAAAAGAGCCAAGATAACCGAAACCTTTCCGAAGATCATCAAATCTGTAAGGAAGAATACCTGTAATTCTTTGGAGAATTTCCTCATTCAGATCATTATGGAGAAAACTAGATTTTTTCACATTAATACTCATACCTGAGGCCTCACAAAAGATATCAAGAATGGTTTTGAAGGCCAACCACTCCTCAAATGTACCCATACCAAATAAGATCACGTCATCTACAAATAGTAGATGGGTGAGAGAGAGCTGAGAAGATATTTTGATGCCTTTAATCTTTCCATTCCGCTTAGCATCCTCGATCAAAAGACTAAGCCCTTCTATAACCAGAATGAACAAGAGGGGGGACAGAGGGCACCCCTGCCTGATTCCCCGAGAGGCGGGAAAGAAAGAGGAAGGAGAACCATTAATAAGGACAGCAAAGTTGGCTAAAGAGATGCAACCCAATATCCAGTTTACCCCCACAAGGGGAACCCCAATTTGAATAAGTAAGAGACGGATGAAAGTCCAATTAACTCTGTCAAAAGCTTTTGATAAATCCAATTTAAGGATAAGAGCACTTCTTTTTCTGGTATTAACTGTATGTAAAACCTCTTGAGAAATGGCTATTGGTTCGAGGATCTGGTGATTTTTTAGAAACCCGAATTGTTGAGGAGAAATAGAAGCATCAAGGAATGGCTTAAGCCTCATGGCCCCAACTTTAGAAATCAGTTTATAACAGAGATTATAGAGAGAAATGGGCGAAAGTCTGTAAAAGAGACAGGCAAATCTACCTTCGGGATGAGAGCGAGGAAAGTAGAATTGAGGGCATGAGTCACTCTGCCCGAGATTCTGGAAGTTTCCACCAAATTGACAAGGAGAGGACCCAAGATATCAAAGAAGGTCAAATAAAACTCAACAGGCCAACCATCCGGGCCTGGCGCCTTATCTTTTTTAAAGAGTTTTAGAGCCTTTTCTACTTCCAAGATAGTGACAGGCTTAGTAAAAGCTTCTATCTTTTCTGGACAGATATAAGACAGAAAAAGACGAATAACCTTGAGTTGAGCTTCCAGGTTAGTCAAATGGTCATCTTCAAACATGGTCTTGAAATATCGAATACCAAGATCTTTAAGGCTTTGATCATCTGAAACCCAATTGCCCAAATCATCTTGAAGACTCCATATAGCATTATGATTTTTCCGAGCTGAAGCCACCGCATGAAAATACTTAGTATTAGCATCCCCTTTTTGTGCCCAGGTAATTCTACTTTGAAGTCTGGCTGAATAAATTTCATGATCAATCAACTTTTGAAGATCATCTTTGAGCGAATTTAATTTCAGTTGCTGATCTTGATTTAAAATTGCAGACTGAGAGGAAAGGAGAATAGAACTTATTTCCTTTTCCAAAGCAGCAGACTTGTCTTTCAACTTTAAAGCTTCAACTTTGGTCCAAGTTTTAACCTTCTCTTTTAGAATTCTAAGTCTAGCATAGAGATCATGCATAGCATCCAAAGAGGGATTTGAGTGAATAAGGGACCATTCAGTACGAACCATCTGAATAAAATCCTCATTATCTAACCAAGATTTATTAAACTTAAAAGGATAGGCGCAATGACTTTGATGATCATTCCATTCAAAAACCACAGGGAAATGATCAGAAATCCCACATCTGTGTGCCCATACCCGGTACCTAGGTAGCGAGCTGACAAGCTGATCCGATAACAAAAAACGATCAAGTCTTTTTGAAATACCATCTTCCCCTATCCTTCCGTTCCTCCAGGTAGGACCAACACAGGAAGATGCCACATCCACTAAATGATGGTCAGAGAAAAGCTTCGAGAAAAATGGTCCCAAGGGGTCAAGAAGCACTTTGGAGCCCCATATCTCTGAGGCATTCAATGTCAGATTTAGATCTCCGGCTAAGATTAGATTTGGTAGAGAAAGGAGACCACCCAAAGCCACAACATTCCAGAAGGAGTCTCGATTGAGGTAAGGGCCATAGCAGTTTAGAATAGAGAGATTGAGAGGAGAACCCCGGACTGATGCTTTAAGCAAAATACCAGCAACAGTATGAAAAGCTTTACATTTAATGAGTTTCGGGTTCTAGCCAGAGAGAATTCCACCAGAAAGGCCATTAGAGCTAAGGGCACAAAATTCCCATCCCGGGCAAAGTTTAGAAAAGGCAAATAAAGCAGGATAAGGACTAGTCATGGTTTCCTGAAGGAGAACAACATCAAGAGAGAGATAAAACAGCAAATGACGGAGGCTTTTTTGCTTTGCAAGACCCCCCAAGCCACGAACATTCAAGGAAAGGATGCGCATTAGGATACCGAAAAATCAAGGGTCGAAGCTCTAAGGACCCGTTGAGAAGGAGAGGTGTGAGAGCGATCTGCTGCTTTTAATCTAACGGATAAAGGAGTATAAGGAGTCGGGACTGAGTCAGTTGAGTCAAGAAGGGGCTCAGTAGTCTTTTTCTTCCTTCTAATAGTAACATTCTCAAATCGAATAGAATAAAGGAGGAGAACCGAGGGGGAAAGAGGCGTCCTATCTGAGAAAATACTCAGAGATTTTTGTAAAGAGGGATCGACAAAAGAAGGGGAAGCAGCAGGGCTGAGAAGAGGCGTTCCTAAAGTCGAGGGTCCTGACTGACCAGTATTGACTAGAGGAGGGAAGTCGGCCTTAGAGAACAGAGGAGTGGGGGAGATATCTTCCAAGGGACTCGAATTCAAAGGAGAAGAGCAAGGAGCAGCTTCTAACTGATCAACATCAGAAACCAGTTATGTTTTTTCATCTATGGATGGGGATGAGACAAATGTATTGTCAAGATTAATTTTATAGCATTAGTTTAAAATTTGAAATAAACAATTATATATATATATATATATGGTAGTTGATGAATGATAACCGATAGCGATGCATGGATAACTCATAGTTGTTGATGGATGACCAATAGTTCATGGTAGATAACTAGAAGAATGTGAGAGAAAATAAAGAATATAAACAATAGTTGATAACTGATAAATGGATAACAGGAAGAATGTCCGTGATAACATGCAACTAGTCATGAATAACTCAAAGTTGAATATGTTTAACTTGAATAATATAGGGAATAAAATAAATAAATAAAATATCTTCCATTCCATCGCTATCTCTCAACCATTTGATCCCTATTGACGTAATCCAACCACAAACTATGTGGGTGTGCTAGTTAATGTTATGTTATGTTCCTCAGTTGTGGTTAAGCAGTATATTGGTGGCAGTGTTTTGTCATTGGCTCAAGTTAGTGCCAATCACGACAACTACCCAAATTAGTACCAAAAACAATCATAGAAATTATATGAGAGGAACACTTGGATGATACATTTAATGTCAAGAAGATCACGTGGAAGTTAATCCAGCATATGCACATTCAAGTTGAAGTTGTTCTTATTCTTTTTTAATGTCCTCGTGACTTCAAAAGAGGAGCATTGAGTTGTCACAATGAAATGGAGCTTTGTATACAACTAGCATAGATCCATTTTAAACCCGTATCTATCAAGCACCGAGAGGGATCTAGTTTATTGAGATGTACATTTTTTACCATTTGGATCCTTCTCGGTACTTGATATGTAACACCTCGGTTTTGACCCCAAGGGGGAGGGGAATGTAATGCCCCAGTTTTGACCCCATGATATCGAAATTGTACATGATGTATATATTACGAGAATCATAGCAAGGAGCTCAAGGCCAAGGCCCTGCTAGTGATTTGGTGTTTGTATGTAGGTGATCAAGGTTGATGCCTTTGGCTATGGTGCTAAGTCAAGCACAACATGTTTTTTAATATCATGTAATATACAATTTAATAAAAATACTACAACTAGCTATGGGACTGCAACTTGAAAGAGATGGGGGCATGATTTCACAGAGGAACAGAGAGGGATTAAGTTAACAGATGCCAGGTGAGTGATTGTGGGTTCAATCCTCACAAAACCTAGTCTAATCAGCAGAGAATCCTTCGTTGATTTGTCATCCAAGTCACCCAGGCGAACACAAGCTCGAAATTAAATCCTTTTGGATAGAAATTCCGCGCCCGCTAACTGAGTTAACTACAGTGCTAGTTGACGTTGTGAAATCCTTATGGGTCGTTGGATCTGTGTCCCCACTAGATCAACGGTGGACTCCAAACTTGATGAAGCAGATTTCATAGGAATTCCACGCACATGAAAAGTTTGTTAAGTCGTGCTAGTTGAATCAGCGAAATCGTTGTGCGTTGTCGATCTGTTTGATGGTTGATCCTAGTCTTAGAGTTGTTCAAGAGTTACCCATTCGTTAACCCGTCCACCCTAGTTCATCCCTGTGCTCGACCATTCAATTTTCTTGTAGGAAAATGGTTGAGGCATTTAATGCCTTGGGCAGAGCAAGGCATGGCAATCAATTTCGTGATTGAACAATCCTGCAGTTGCAGAAGCTGTGTTCTTGCTTATGAAGCAAGTAAAACCAGAAAAGGTGTGCCTAGTCCGTCCTTTCTCCCAGACGCAAGAAGGTTGTGTTGTTCCTGAGGGTCGGGGATTGTCATTCTTCTGTTGATTCAACCATTCGATTCATGGGCGTTGTTCGATGAGCCTGCTTGCAGAGTCGTGTTCTGTTCCATGTTGTTCATGTTGGTCATTCAATCCTAGTTGAGAAACTCGTGGTATTGCTGAGTAAATGGGCAATGGAGATCACTTGATTTTGAGAGTGTAGTCCTTTGTGGTCTCCCCAGTGCTGTTGTCCAGTGATCCATTGTTCAGGACAGTTTGTTTCGCTCTCTTGAGTCGCGGAAGGTGTTTTCACTGTGGTTTCATATGTTACAGAGTGAGTGAAGCTTGTGTTGTTGTGTTTCCCTGTGGTCTGTTGTGTAGTGCACCCTTGTTTGGGTCTGAACTATATGCAAGACTTAGGAGTGGAAAAGACGTAGAATGTGCTTGATAAACCTAGTGTGGAACCTCACAATAAGATAAGAGTGGCTGGTGAATCTACTCTGCACATCCTGAAGAGCACTGGAAGGGAAGGTGTAGCCCGAGGGACTGTGGAGCAAAGAAGGGGACACTTCCTTGTGTTGGGTGTCTAGGCAACGTGGATGCCAGGACAGATAGATCTTATGAAGGTGTCCTTAGCTCTATGGATGAGCTCACTTGCTTAGCAGTTCTTCCTGTCCACTGCCTTAGTAGCTTGATAAACCCAAAGGAGATTGGCTTGGCTGACAACTGGTGAAACCCAATTGTATATTTGGCTTGGTTGGGAAGCCTGTGAAACCCAATTGGATCTTGGCTTGGCTGAGTAACCTGTGAAACCGAATAGGTAGTTGGCTTGGTTGTGTGTTGTTGTTCTTTGGGCCATGTGTGTAATCCTCGGCTGGACAGCCTATGAAACCCAACTATGAAAGATGGATTGGATGAGAGCAGCCTGTGAAACCCATCCGTTGGCTTGGCTGGTCCTTATCGTGAAATTTGGCTTAACTGTGAACAGTCTGATAAACCCAACTGTATGTTGGCTTGGATGAGTAAGCTTGATAAACCCAATAGTATTTGGCTTGTAATCCTGCAGCCTGATAAATCCAACTTGGTGTTGCCTTGACTGGACAGTCTGATAAACCCAACTGAAGGTTGGCTTGACTGTGTGTGTTATGATTTGGTTGCGTGACTCTGTTGTTCCCTAGTTCCTTATGGAAATCATGCCCAGCTCAGGGGTGCTAGTTGTGTTGAGAGATTGATGAACACAATTATCCTATGGTTGGGTGGAACGTTGCAACGACATAGCTAGTTGTGGGACAACTTAATCATCAAGATAAGTATATTTGTTATGCTTGTTTATGCCATGTATTTGCTTATGAGTTATTATGATCATGTTGAATACTTATTGATGGTTAAGTAGAAGTTTACTTATGTTATGTTTTCATGCATTTTCCTTCTGTATATGTCTTGTGTTTTTTCAATGCATTTGCCTAAGTTCATGGAGGCTAGAAGCCTATTACAGAGTCAGGAGGCAACTAACTTGGTGTTTCCACCCCTTGGAATCCGCCTGAGGGAGGTAGAAGGCAGAAACCGGAAAAGAGAAAGTTGAACAAGGCATAATTGTTGTGTTTCTGCACCTCGGGATCCACCTGCGGAAGGAGGAAGGTGGAAAGGGTAATTGAAAACAAGGCAGAAAGTGTGTCTTCCGATTTCCAAAGTTTGAGGTCGGAAAGCGGAAGTCAAAAGTGCAGAAAAGGTTAAGATCGTTTGTTGTTTTTCCGATTTACGAGTTCCGCAGCAAAAGGCGGAAAGTGGATAAAGGATTATTTAATTTGTTATGTTTTCGATTTCTGAGTTCCGAGCTCGAAAAGGTGGAAAGACAAAGGCCGAAGGTGGAAGGCAGAAGAGTCATTAAGTGTTTCTGTCGCACGTTATATTTCCGATTTCCGAGATCGGAAAGGCAAAAAGCGGAAGTGCGGAAGGTGGAACCATGGTTGAAGGACTCTGTCAAATGTTATGTTTCTGACTCCCGAGTTCCGAGGTCGAAAAGGTGGAAAGCGGAAGTGCAGAAGGCAGAAGGCAGAAGGCGGAAGAGTGGTTACATGTTTTCGTTGCACATTATGTTTCTAATTCCCGATTTCCAAGGTTGGAAGGGCAGAAAGCGGAAGTGCGGAAAGGACAGGTTCAGTGCAGAAAAGGTGTTTCCAGTCGCAGAAGGGATCTGTCAAGGGGGGAACGACTGTTATAGTTGTTTCTAAGCCCGAGAATGAAGGTTGAAGTGTGTGTTAACGTCCATGCCCTATGTTTCAAAGGAGAACAAGGGTTCTTGAAGTAAAAAAATTAATTTATCTGCATTATGGGGTATGGGGACGTTATAGACTTGTATCAGAGCTTATGGTTACAACATTAGGCCTAGATGGGCTAGGGGATAGTAAGTAAATGGTTTTTACTTCTAAAATTATTATGCAACTAACAAATGATGTTTATTAACACAATTTGTAGAGTCATAGTGCAGTTGGGAAAAGTTGGTTTGGCGTGTCCATGAGAACCTACGGCATGAATGATGTTCATAGTCCTTATGACCACAAGGAAGATGCTATGGGGGAAAATGTTCGAGTTCGAAATGCCAAGATAGAGTCTAATGGCAGAAGATATCAAGATACTCCCCCAGACATTGCAGCCACCATGAGAAGCTTGATTAAAGCTTAGGAAGAGCAGCATCAGTTGAATGCAGCCATGTTGCAGAGTTTGATAGACATCCAAAGGCAGAGGAGCTCTCGGCGTCATGCAGTACATCCATAAGGAAGCAAAAGCAGTGCCAGAAGAAGAAATGAATCTTCTAGTGGGTCATCTTACTCTGAAGGATCCATTAGGGGTTCAAGCTCTTCAACTCACAGAGATAAGAGAAAGAGGCGTTACAGGAACAACTCACGTGATGAATTTAAGAAGGCAAGGCCGCCTACTTTTAATGGTGAGATAAAGACTGGACAAGAAGATGTTCCTTGGCTTCTTGGGATGAAGAAACATTTCCAAGTCCAAGGAGATAGAATTGAGTTTGATGAGCCTAGAACTCTAGAAGAGGTTATCAGGATGGCTAAGTATTGTTATGATCAGAACAAAGGCAAACCTGATTACCATAAGGCTTGGAAGGATAAGAGAAATGAGAAGTATGACCAAAGGAATAAAGGTTTCAAACCTTCTAACTTCATAAATCAGCAGAAGCAACCATCATAAGCTGTGATTAAGCCAGCTAGAGTGATGGGAGAAAATCCAAGAGATCCACAATAGAATAGAGAACCACTCCAATGTTGGAAATGTGGAGGACCCCACATGCGCAGGAATCGTCCACTTGAGGATGGGTATGTGAGGCAAGCTCATAACATTCAAGAAGTTGAAACAGTGAGTCAAGTAGCAAGGACTGTCCCTAGGGTTTATGCAACACTGGAGGACCGCTTGGAAGATCATTAGTCAACTGTGGTTGAAGTTGCAAGTAAGATTGTTGAGCAATATGTTTATGTTTTGATTGACCTTGGATCTACTCATAGTTATATTACTCCTAGAGTAGTTGAGATTTGTGCTTTTAAGAAGTTAAAGCATAGCAAATCATGGTTAGTTCAGCTAGCCACCGTGACTAAGAGAAAGGTTAGTGAAGTGGTAGAAAAATGTCCATTGGTTATGGATGGATTGGTCACTTATGCAGATCCGAATGTTCTACCACTTGGTTCCTATGGTATTCTCATTGGAATGGATTGGCTAGAAGCTCACATAGTCAAGCTTGACTGTTACAAAAAGACTTTTGAGTGCATAGATGAAGAAGGCAACTTAAGGGTTGTAAGAGGCATCCCAAAGGTGATTTATGTTAGGCAGATTTCAGCAATGCAGCTAAATAAGTTCTATAGGAAATGTTGCAGAGTGCATGCAGCTCATGTTGTGGAGGCAACAAAGAATGAAACTCCTACGTTGGAGGATTTTCATGTGGTACAGGAATTCACGGATGTTTTTTGTGATGAAATTCCAGGACTTCCTCCAAAGAGGGACATTGATTTCACAATTGATGTCACATGCCCCAATTTTGCAAAAACAATATTATTTTATTTGATTGTATTCAAAGACAATATGTTAAATTTTATGCTAAGTTGCAAGTGATGACTCAGCAGAGTCAAGGATATTAAATGTAATTTTGAATATTTTAATTATAAATAAATGAGAGTGGAGACAACAACTTAGGAGAGTTGTTAAAAGAGTGTTTATTGGTCAAGTTGGTGGAGGAGAGTGGGTGGAGAGCAAACAGACATGTGGCAGCATTCTCAAACCACTTTCAACTGTTGCAGGTGGAAACCTCCCTACATTTGGGGTCATGATCCCCCAAGAAAGTGGGATCAGAGCAGGTGGCTCAATTAATGACAACTGACCCAAAAGACCTAGGCAATCTTCATAAAAATGCCCATTGAAGAGCTTTGAGGCTGCTCATTCTAGAGAAGTGATCATTCAGGTGAATGTACTTCAGAGAAATTCAATGGCAAGGGAATTTGTGGAAAGAGTTTGAGGGGTTAACTGCTAAGTGATCTAGCAGCTTTTAGTTGAAGGATCTTACTGCTGAGTGCAGAGTTATTACTGAGTCATTAGACTAGTTTATTGTTTGCTTGCTCCACCAGTTCTCAGCCAAGGAGACCAAGAACAAGCTCGAGGGTCCTGAGGAAGCGTTGTTTGGGCGCTCTCCAGGAGTTGGTAGGGAGGAACAGCCTCCTAATGCTGTTGTTGTCCAGCTTAATCAGGTTCTACAATCTTTTTGGTTTTACTATGGTAAATGGTTAAAAGTGAATCTGATTGTTATCTAAATGTTAAATATTTAGTTGCAAAATATTAGAGTTAGTAATATTTTAGATATTTGAAAGAACAAATTTGAATAGATGAAAAATAATTCTAACCTGTGTTTTTCCACATCTGGAAGGACCAGACCGTACTCCAGCACAGGTAGAGTGTTTAAAAGTAGATGAAGGTGTTAGGTGGAATAACTCCCTAATTGTCATTATTTCTCCATAGAATGCCTTTATTTATACATTTACAATGACTCTTGGGATCACACATCCGAGAGTCTCTTCATATTCCTACTATTTACAATAACGTATAATACTGACGGATTATATTCCAACAATCCCCCCTTAATCCAAAGGGGTGTTAGTAAGTCCGAGCATGTTTCTGAATCTTTCAAACTTTTCTCGTCCAAGCGCTTTGGTGAAGATGTCTACAACTTGATCATTTGTGGAACAATGTCGAAGATGGACTGTCTTGGCCTCTACATGATGTCGAATCAAATGATACTTTGTGTTGATGTGTTTGGTTCGATCATGGAATCTGGGATTCTTAGCTAGCTTGATTGCAGAAATATTGTCGATCAATAATGGAGTGGAGTTCTCTTGTTTTTCTTGCAAATCTTCAAGTATCTTCCTGAGCCATACTATTTCTTTCGTTGCTTCAACTGCAGCCACATATTCTGCTTCTGTTGTTGAATCTGCCGGAACTGACTGTTTGCGTGATCTCCATGAGATCGCTGCTGATCCAAGACTCATAGTGTATCCAGAAGTTGATACGCTTGTCTCCTTATCGCCATCAAAATCTGAGTCTGAGTACCCAATAAGTTTGAAGTCATCCACCTTAGAGTACT